>OY720637.1:124547267-125147267 GCA_963169105.1 Ceriagrion tenellum | reverse complement strand
ATTCAGTGATTATGTACCGATAGCATTTCTACACGGTGCAAGAGTTTGGAATGTGGATGTGTAGGAGAATCGAGAAAGTGCGGCGGATGGATGGGAGGGCAAACAGAAATTCCAGGAGACACTGTTTCATTGAGACCTTTCAATAGACAGATACACGGAGAGAAGAAATTTTTGTTTTAGTTGCTCCGGATATAACCCAGGTTATTGAGTACGGCTTAAAGGTGAGGAAAGCTTTCACTAACACGTTTATCTTGGTGGATGGATGATTAGAGGAAACCTCTGGAGGAGGAGAGGTGGAGGCGGCTAGAAGAAATAATAACAAAAGAGGCTAAATACCGTTATACACCGGAGGATGTTGGATAAATGAGGGAGGGAAAAGACGAGAACAGAATTGATGGAAAGGATGAAGGGAGACAAAAATCGGATGTAAATGACGAGAAATAAAGATAAATTCTTTAGGTTGATACGGTCCGCGCCTGTAAATATCACTCGGATTTTCATTCATACATTCCCACGCATCTCGACAGGTACATTACCATGATCAAAATAATAAACACGTTTCCATGAATTATTCCTCACGTAATCATCAGCAGCTATCACAACTATCAGATATGCAGGGCATAAATATTAGTGGTTGCCTATATCGGTGCCCATTTAGAGGCATCGTCAATGAACTGAATTTGCTCGCATTTATTTATAATGTGATATGGCGTATAATCAATCAAAGATCAGTATCGATTTTCCAGATATTAGAGCGTTCCACATTCAATTGACAGAATGCACCTCATGGAGAACGCTGTAGCCAAATTCAAGCTTCATATCTTCATCTATAAGTCCCTAAGGCAGTGGATCTCAACCTTCCTAGTGCCGCGACCCTTAGAAACAATTCCTCATGTTGCGGTGACCCATAACCTTAAAGTTATTTTCGCTGCTACTTCAGAAAACAATTGTAAATATTTATTTTCCGATGGTCTTAGGTGACCCTAAAAAAAGGGTTTCTGGACCCCAAAAGGAGTCACAACGCACAGGTTGAGATCCGCTGCTTTAAGGCAAACGGTTCCATCACCTCGCTAAATGGAAGCACGTTACTTAAAAAAGTTATACTTGCTTATTGAACGAGTCGTAGATGGTCAGTAAATATACTACATATCACTAATTAATTTTTTCTGCTACTCTTGACAACACTGGATCTTTGGCCTTGTGGGAATCTATACAAGGAGCTAGTCTCCAGTAAATTGTATCTCTTCATAAGACATAATCTCCATACTGTCAACAAATTGTATGACGCCCAAAAAAATTTCGCAATTTGATGCAGCCAGCACAACGCTATCTATATTTTGCTATATCGCACGGCACTTTTTCCCATTGTATTTTTCCAAGGCACGTATAGGCAAATTCAATTCCCGGACTCATCTCAGCCTTACGTCTTTGAAAATCAGTTTCCCATAGAAAATGTTCCCGGAGGAGAAGGTAGGAGAAGGAGGAGTTTGAATACAAAATGCACGCTGGGGGAAGCTGGGGGAGGGAGTTTAAGTCCCATTCCCGAAAAAAATCAAGAGATTTTCTTTTCTAGACCTCACGTGGAAGTAGTTGAAGAAGGTGAGGGAGAAGAGGAGCAATGGGAGACATATTGACGGAGAATAAACTGAGAAAGAGGAAAAAATGCAAGTTTTCGCCACAAAGAAAATAGTCCGTCCATTCACTTGGAATATTCGGAATCGAGTTTCCCCTTTATCCACCGGTCCGTTAAGAGTTTTCACGTTTTTCATTTTTATTCCCGAAGACGTGCTCCACCAGCTAAAGGACCCATGGTCTTGGACAAGTGCACTTTCGAATTTTTTTTTCATTTTTCTCAGCCAACCACGCATCCTCATGTTTCTGCCAATAGAAGTATAGAGGTAGAAAAGGTTTCAACTTCCCTCCATAGATAAATAAAAATTTATCTAGATGCATGAGTTAGTAAGCTACATAGTCATGAAAAATCTAAGTAAAATTTTCCATGTACACAATTGTAATGTAAAAGCAAATTTTAATCATTCTGCGCGCCAAAATAGGGAATATAATGTCACATATGGGGCATGATGGAATATTTTTCAACTTTTGTGTCAGTTGGAGTTTGCTTGGAAGCACATAAAGGCGAGAAACTCTGAAATCATAAAAACGTAATTCGCTCTGAGGCTTATTATAACCCTTTGGTCGCTGGATAATATTAATTTAAAAAATTTTGCTGCGTACCAAAAATTTTGAGGAGGAAGTGAATTGTTTTGTTCTACTGAAACAAACCGGAAATGACCCACGATGCAATGAATTTAAAGAATGGAATATATCATTTAAAAAATACACTTGGAAGTCATGATGATTATGTGCATGGTTAATAGAAAAATATTCTTTGCTTAACACTGAACATACTGTACGATAGCGATGATTGAGTGGCTGAGTAGCCAGAAGTAAAATACCTTGTAATAAGTATCTCGTAAATACTTCAACATTTATTACTTGTTGGAAGAACATAGTATGCAGCTTCATAGTACTACAAAATAGAAATGATATACACAGCGGAGAACATCAGTCATTATTCAATTGTACAAAGCCATAGGTGACCAAGTGCCATTCCGGATCATCAGTATGAAGTTCAGATAACATCGTATTCGATTATGAACCAAACATACGATGGGCGCCCACAACGTATACTCCGTTTTTTTTGCCGCGGCAGCTCTGAAATCTCTGTTTGGTGAATGCGTATTAGCTGCACTGATTCCTACGGAATAACGCCATAGTGTAACTGTAGCGCTAGGTCCAATATGCTGGTTAAAAAAGGAAAAGAAAATAGAAAATCCCGCCCAACGTAAGCTAACTTCAGTGATTTATTTTTTTAATGCAAAAAAATTAAACTAGCCGATATTAATCGTTGGATCTGTGAAGTTTACACTATCTCAAGACGAGATCTTGGTTGTATCTCCTCAGTATCTCTCTACTCTACCTCAGTATTGAAACGACAATTGATAGTAGCGGCACACCATGTTACCACCAAAAAGTCAAGCAAACTATAACAGTCCGGATAATCATGTGCACGATGTTAAGGTGTGCACGGTGTTAAAATGTGTACGTGTGCGCACGGCGTTAAAATCATGTGACACAGTATTCTGTGGGTGGATTTTTTGCCGCAGAATGATATGAAAAAGTCGGATGTTTGCTGCGATACGCTCAGGAAGCTGCTTCACGCAATACAGGACAAGCATAGAAAAATGCTATCCAGCCGTAATTTTTTCATCCATGACAATACCTGCCCTCGCACTGCGAATACGACAAGAACACTGTCTGAGGACTTCCGTTGGGAACAATGTATCCACCTTCTACACAGCTCAGAACGTGCCCCTAGCGACTTGCTTCTCTTTTTGTACCTGGATTCGATCCGAGGTGGACAGAGGCTCAATGACGATGACAACATGAAAGAAGCTGTTATCGCGCAGATTACATCACAGACAACAGCTTTTTCTGAAGAGAGTTATCTATAGCTCAAGCCCCGCTATGATGAGGACCTAGAAAAAGGTGGAAACTACATACAAAAATGATTCATAGAATTGTTGTTACAAATTTTTTTTCCTGTGTAGGTACCTGTCATTTATTTTTTAGCGAAAACCACTTTCTGAAATAATTTTAACGCGTGTATAAAAAAAGTCTTAGTGTCCAAAAAATACTGTCTCAAAGCTTTCAGTTTTTTGAAGCATTTTTTCGTTGACGAGTACATACCTTATTTTCTGCAAAATTGGCAAACGGCCCATGCTCAAATGAGGCACAGAGATCCAATTATGAAATCAGAATGCAAACAGAGTCCATACTGTATACATGGAGAAGAAATACGAAGGTGCAAATATTAAGAGTTTGGAGGAATCTGTCAGGTATGGCAGGGGCAAGGAATTAGGAACATGAATATTTATAATAATTGAATAGTGGCAAAGTAAGATTATGAATCGTAGAACGCCTTGAATAGATGACATTCAATGTAATATTTTCGTATCTTGCCCTGACACCCACAAAATTTCACTCTACTTGTTTAATACAATGGGGTAACAAGTAAGAAAGCAGAGTAGCACCAGAGGTGAATTATTAATCAAGAAGAGGGGTAACAGAGATAAATAAAAGTCAAAAGTTCTTATAGGCTTAGAAATCTGCTATAGAAAAGCTGAAGGACAATTACGTGGAAAAGAAACTACAACAAAAAAGTTACCTGGCACAGAAAAACCCAGACTAATGAAATTCAAAAAAGTTGTATTAGTTTTTACAGAGTAAAACTTGAATGATGCATCATTTTATATTACATTAAATCAGATGTCTGACAATTACTTCAATATGTCCCGCGAACTCAGTATGATAAGGAATGCGTTATTGGTCATTCAGTCAAATGTTTTGTGAGCTCATGTGTGATTACGAATGAACGGGTCTGATAATGGTAAAATGACCATCGTACAAAAATTTGTGAAAAATAAGGCACTCTCATGTCGCAATTAATGAATTATCTATTATAGAAATTAATATCGCGCTTTATTGTAAAGAAAAACCTCTGACCAGTGAAGAATAATATTATGTTGACATGGGTGATTCCAAAGAAAAGCAACTGTTATAATAACTATAAAAAAATGAAGGTGATTTATAATAAACGCAAAAGCATATTTGTGAAATAAAAGATTCATCGAATTCACACTTGAAACCAGGAAACCTTTCGAGAATTAAAATTATATCAATGGATTTAGTTCAAATATGAGTTTATTTCTCAACTTAACACACGGTTACTTTAAATATTAACAGATATTAAGTGAAGAAAAATCTGATTTATTACTTAATTAAAATTAATTTTATTAATTAAATTTATTAATTAAAATTAATTTTATTATTAAAATTTTTTGAAATATTATTTGATTTTCCATGAAAAATCTTTCATTTGGCTAAAATTTAACAAAACATGAAGGCATTTATTAATCAATTTTTTCCTAAGCTTTCGTTTACACCAGGGGTGGCCAACCAAAATGATCTTGCGGGCCACTTTGGAAATTCATCATTACTCTGCGGGCCGCATATCAAATTATATTTCCCCATAGATTAGATTTAGACCCACCATAGACATTATTTATGAGTGAAAATTGAAACATAATGAGTTATTATTATTGTGTTAAAGTTATTGTATTAAAGTGTGATGAATCTCGCGGGCTGGAAAAATGTTCAACCCCTGGCTTACACCCTATCATTTCAGAATTCTAAATAAAGTTGTGACTAGAAATAAGCCTCGATTAGAAGAAACCTCGTCGTGCGGAAGGGAATCGTTTAAATAAACTTTCCTTTAATACTCAAAGCTAAGAACAAATTACTAAAATGATAGCAAAAAATGAACGACAAATAATATATCCTTGGAAGCCTTTTCCCTATACACCTAGGTCCTGCCACTGCGTTTGAGAGACTAACAATAATTAATGATAAATTTTTATTTAAAAGGAATGATGAACAAGAATCCCCGTACAATTTTTAATGGTATTTATTTAATGAGGTGGTATGGCAGAGAGAGAGAGAGGATTACTGAAATTATAATTGAGGTGAAATTCGACCAAAAATTTTTTATTCCTTAAAATTGTTTTTTACAAAGCAATTATGACTGGAAATATATTAAATGAACATAAGAGCTAAATAATGGAAGCTATTTCAGGCTGATTGGATAAGATTCTTTTCATTATCTAGAGTGTAATCAGTTAGATTACTTCAGCCCACAAATTGCACTAACTATTGTCTTTAACTTTTTATGGCATAAGTAAGAACCATTTTATCGTATCACTAGGCAAAATTGGGCTCCATAAGTATATAGAAAGTTCTTGAAAAGCACTAAACTTTATTTTATTCAAAATCTCTCTCATTGAAAAGGTACTTCATTTCCGAAAAAGTAGGCAAAGTCGGACTTAAGGACAAAGAAAGTTGCTGAGGAGTACTCAACTTATTTTCAATTCAAAGAATCGTTCATAAAAAGGCATTTAATTTCCTAATATAGGTCCTGTGTTTATCAATCAGCCATGAATTCGAAATAGGCGATTATTTGAGACGCTTAAAAACATAATATTTTAGAAGAAAATACTATATTCAGAAAATATATCCCACATGCCACATGGAATTAGTCCGAGGGACAGATTTTTCTTTACAGTCTTCACAACAAAAAAACGTAAACTAACGAATGAATTAATCAATACCTGTGAGATTATACACTTAAAATTTATTTAATAAATTCCGTCATCTGTCAAAGTAACTTCGAAAAATGTTCATTTAATTAGAAACTCCAATTGTTTCGAGGTAAGAATTTCACTCTCATAGAAATGTATTATTACTCCCACATTGTAACATTTTAAAATAAATTGTCGTCGTATCTCTCAGAAATGTCTGCCGGGACGCAAGAAGGAGCCAGATGTGATCTTTCTGTCCTCGCTTTGCTTCGCGTGCGCTGATTCTAGAGCGTGAACTCGGGTGACCCTATGGCATTTAGAGATCTCCAGCACACACGGAGAATGGAAGCGGGAAGCCCCTCTGTGAGCACGTCGCCTTTAATGGCCTCCGTCGGTCAATGATTATGATCAGACGACTCCCTTTTCGCACCTCACGCAGTGACTGTCAATGTTCCCCTCCTCGGGTGTCACGATTCTCCACTCTTAAGAAACAACACAGCCTTATCTTAAAAAAATCAAAGTTATGATTGATATGATATTTTGATGGATGGGATAATTTTATGTTGCAATAACAAAATTAGGTATATTTACTTATTGTAGTAAAATATGTGTACAATTTTTCAAGACAATTTTGGCTATAAATTTATAATGCCAAAGAAAAAAAAGGTTTTAAACTATATAATCTTCTCTTATTAATTATTCGGCGAAAGTGAAATACCATAGGAATAGGTAATTAAAACGACAGAGAAAATGCGATGATGTGTAACAATTATCTTCATGGTAAAATCATTTATATATGAGCTGAGTAATGAAACATGGACAGCTTTTGCACGACTGTCATACGCCAACGCGAGACCAATCATAAACAAATGGATACATAAAATGCAAGACGTACTATCAAGGTGGGAGGAATTCAAGTTTAGAGGCAGTGAATTTCACTACTAGAATGCTGAAGATGACCGAAGAATGAACAACGCATCCTGAATTTTTGTAGCATAACCACCGATTGAATATTACTATCATAAACATATTCCTGTCCTTTGCTGCATTAGTAGATGATGTTTCTTATAACAATGACGATGCTGAGATAATACATTAATACGGGGTAAGGAAAAATGTGTTGGCGACTGAAGAGCTTAGAGTTCATATTTCGGGCATCACTTAGGTATTTTAACTATGTTCCTATCCGGAAAATGTTACCAATATCAGAGCTCCGCAAAAATTGCTAAGGAAGGAGCTAAAAGAAACTGAACTCCTTCCACAGAATAACAGATTTTTATCATAAGGTAAAGCGTTTCATGATATAAGCTCTACCTGCTAAAATTATATTAAGCCTAAAAGATTGCCACGGTATACTACATAACAGCAGCATAAAAGTTGTAGTACCAACTGAAATGATGATAAATTTTGCTAACCTGTTGAGTTGATTTCTGATGAATGTTTGGATACATGTGTAATTTATTTTCACAAGTACATATCAATAGATAAAATTCAGGACGTAATATGCCAAATGAACGACTCTTCAGTGACGCATTTACCTTGAAAAGTTCACCGCAGACGCGGAGCACGGTAACAAATGTCGTCAGAGCACCTTTATTCCGCCCGTCCGTCGATTGCAATGGAGTAATCTTGCTAATTTCACCTAAAACCTTACTGCACGTAATGTATTTCTCTTGATTTGTCTGCTACAGCATCAAACTACTCCTCAATGAGAATAATTAACCCGAGTAATGATTATATCCTGTAGAGCGGGGCACTCTATTAGTTGAAGACATAGACCATTGTAAAAACATTCTATTGAGATTGGAAGTATTAAAATCCTGGGGTTCGTGGAAGACACTGCATATCAAAAGGAAAAATAAAAGAATAAATGAAGAAGTATGCAGAAGAGTAGAATAGGAGAGGTTCATATAGAAAGCAATACAGAAAATAAGAACCAGATGGATTGGGTACAGTGTGTTTCGGAAGAATATACTTCAAGGAAAATAGAGGCAGAAGCCCCTCAGAGGATGGCAAAGGGATAAATACGCAAAATAAAGAGGAAAGTAAATAATTAAAATGCGCACGAGTGAGGTAAATTTTATAAAATAGGGAAGGATGGATGACAGTAGTCAACCAGCATTAGGATTGAACGACAAGTGATGAGTGACTACAAGAATCGGGACGACATTCTTTTCCACGTCTCTAATAATTCTTTCCAGATTTTTGACTGGAGACCCATTCATCTTTGATTCTCAGGCCAATGCGTAAGAATTTCGAGTTATTTCCACATATATTGACTGCAACATGTAATTATTATTAGGAAAGCCGTATTCACCATCTATATCTTCTGGAAGAAAAATTGTAGTTATGTATCACACTAAAAGTAAGCTTATGTATGATTTAGCCTACCACTGGTGGACGTTGAAGATATATTTGCAGCGACCAATGTTTTGTGCTATATTTGAAGCAGGGACCATATTTTTTGAAATTGATAGGGAAAAAGTTCGAGACAGAGTCAAATTATTCACCCAACAATACGTTAATGACTCATTGTAAAGCCTGGAAAAGAGCAAAGAGTACCAAGGAGTACCTATGATGAATGAAACTAAATTTCGAGCCAGATTACTAACCTTAACGCTGAAACACGGAGTTCTATGCCAACAGCTATATTGTATTATCCAGGATTGCGACAACAGGTTGGGTTATTAGTGCCAACAGCACAGGATATGTCGAGGGCTCTCAGGAGACGGTTAGCCTGAAGGGGTCGCATGCGTGCTCGCTGCATCTACTCCTATTAACAGGCGTGTGGAGTCAGGATTAACCGGCGAGAAAACCTTCCAACTACGACAATGAAAGCGGAAACTTCAGCATGCATGGCCAAATCCCTAACATTCTCCGTTCTCTCCTATTTGCAAACAGTGCGTCAACATTGTCCCTGTAATTGGAATAACTGTGTGGTTGCAATTGGAGATAATGCTCTGAAACTGACGCAAAATTCTTAGAATAGCCTCCTGATAAGTGCACTTTGATATCACTGAAAGAAAACTGTAATTGAAAATCAGACCAAAAATTTAGTATCCAAGTGAAGAAATAAAATTGTGAGTTTCCTTTTAGACTAAGGTGTATGTTTTTCTCTTGGGTTCCAAAAAATATTTATTCTTCTTTATTCTTCTGTTGTGGTTACCGTCGTCGTTGATAGAATAAAAAAATAATAGTACCCCTGTCACCTTAGTGGATGTGTTTGAACCATTTCAGATAGCCCCGATCGCGTAACAAGGTATACGTGGTATATTAATGAACTTATCGTCAGTTTCCTGTATTGCATTTGTTCGTCAAAATCTCACGCAGCCTTACCCATAGGTTATTCTACAGCTGAATGTTTGTTAACCGAGTCGAATATCTCAATTAGAGCAATAGTTATCACATTATCAATCTGTAAGTTACATACCAGTGTGTATCAAAGTCTTGACTCGTTCGTAAAAGCAGCACGCGACTCTTATGTTATAAGACCTGAATTATCTAGAGCGATTCAAATACACCACACCTGGATCAGACGGTTATTTTCTTGGTTATTTTCTTCCAATGTCGTACCTAAGAAATTTTAATTTTTTTCTATCTGCCCCGGTTTCTGCGCAATGCTTTTGGAGACTAGCCTTATTTCTTTGGCATAGATATGTCATTAATTTAGTTTTCCTACGAGTAACCCTTGATCGGTATTCCCGCCATAGTTTTAAAAATGAAATTATCATCCCTTTGACGATCTACCAAACAATCCTTTGTAGCACGAGATTTTAACGGCTTCATTCTTAATTCCAGAATGTAGGTCTACCATTGTCTGCCCGGCTTCCTTTAGCATTTCCTCGGCATCAATTGTAAGAAGCAAAGGCGACATGTGGCGCCGCTGCCTTTTCCCTAGACCACAAATACCAGTCTTGATTTTCCGTCAAACATCCGCACCAAGGATTTTATGGGACATTTTTATCTTTCGGTGCTATCAGTACCATGTTTCGGTGCATGGAAAACCTTCACAATGATGATGTGAGCTCTTACGGTTAAACAATTGAAATATAACAAAGAAAGTCTCCAAAAGTCGTAAACAATTGGCACCCTTCGTCAGAAAACACCAAACTTACTGTGCTGGTATGCTGGGAAAACCACAGCAGCGACCAACACACAGCCTCTCCACCAAAAATACCCCCCTGTGATGGTTTACGGGAATGTTACTTCCTCGCCAGGGAACAACACAGACGCACATACACAACCCAAATAGGATCCTTTGCAAGGGCTAATGGGACCCCGCTAAGGATGCTTGGGTTATAATCTGGGATCCTTCACAGGGCTAATGAGTCCCCACTAAGGATGCCCGGTTATTTACGCAAGCACACTCACAAGCACACTCACAAGCACACAAAATCACTCACTCACACACATAACGGGCCCAACTTCTGGGAGAATCAGCTCCAAAAGAGCGTGGTCAAATCTACACAACAAGAACGGACGAGGGCGGGGGTCGAATACGCGTTTTTCGGCTACAAAGTAACCGTCTTTAGCGAACCGAATGTAATGTGTCACGTCAACGCAAGGTTGAAGTGAGGCTCAGTTACCAACACAGGAAGTTTGGTATTTTGCGACGTAGGGTGCCAATTGTTTACGACTTTGGAGACTTTCTTTGTTTTATTTCAATGTTTCGGTGCTATGTGGTGCTACCGCAGAATGCTGAAGATTCCCTGAGTAAGCAAATTCACCAACAATGAAGTGATAAGAAGAAAAGGGGAGACGCCATGTTTGCTCGAGACAATTAAAAGAAGGAAAGCGAAATGGATCGGCCATATTCTTTGACATTCAGGGTATATCGCTAACATACTGGAGGGCACAATGGAGGGGAGAAACTATAGGGGAAGGCCTAGACTGGAATACACAAGACAGATTTTAGAAGAGCTGGGATGTACTCCATACCACCTAGTGAAGGGGTTGGTCCAGGAGAGAGAACAATGGAGGAGAATTGCTCCTGCAAACCAATCCTAGGATTGTAACCAAAAGAAAAAGATGTCTTTCGGATGACTCTTACACAGCCCCGATCGATCCCAATTTTTGAGAATCTTCATTGATTTTCCCAATAACTCTGTCAGATGCCTTTTAAAATTCACAAAGCAAACATAACCGTCCTAATTATATTTTAGACTCCTTTCTGTATGTCCTCACAACACAGTGGCATTCTGAGTTGAAAATTACGAACTGTGATGCTTGCCATAACTGTTGTTCCCCTGCTTTAACAAGTAGCTTTCTTGCCATAGGAGGCGACGAGGAAAGGTAAATTAAAAGGAAAGACAGCATGGGATAGACTCACTAAATGGGGTACCCAACAATTCTTTGTGAAGTACCAGGAGACATCACAATGAGAAAATTCCTAACGCTAACTGTTAACAGTTACAACTTAACATAAACTTAGATAATGATTCTAATGTGATGACACCTTGTTCGGGCTATAAATATGGGCAAAGAGCGTAAAATGTTGTGATGTTTGCATGCCAGGTCAATGAGTGCTACTACAGTATAAATGAATATTTATCCAAAACTTAAGTGTATGCAACTCTGATGTATCTGTATTCTGTATTATTTGTAAACATAATTGCCCTTCCTTTTTGACATATCATAACACCTGTCATATGTATTTTCAATACTGTGAAATGTGTCAGCTGGATACATAAATAAATAAAAATCGTTCATCATGAACAAGAACAATGTAGACAGTCCCTGGCATGTCCAAGCCTAGATTGCCTAGAAATTAACGGTTTTGGGGGCCGAAGTAAGGGAGAGGGTTGTGTTCCGTTCGTATCGGAGGCCTGAGATCGAAATGAGGAGAGGGTTGGAGGGTGGTAACAAGGAGATGAGGGTCGGTCAGGGAGAAGAAAACCTCCCCCCGCCCCTTCTCCATCCCTCCCACCCTCTAGAGAGAGCACACTCGAGCCTTATCACGGCCCACTTCAGAATCGTCCCCTTCGGCAATTCAGGCGCCAGGGCCGTTCGCCATTATTGCTACATCGATGGGAAAGGGGGAGGAGGAGGAGGGGAAAACGAGTACCCGACAGAACACTCCCTCCCCTTCTCTCTCCTCTCTATGCGGTGTGCAACCATCATCAAGGGCCGTAATGTCCTGGGCAAGGCGGCCCCTCGGGATGAGGTGGGGGAAGACTGTTTGGCGATGGGTGGCGCCCAGGGGGTGGAGTGAGACTTAAGGACTGTGGCTTTCGGGCGTAAGGATTGCTACGTCTGCTTCTTTTTTTGAGAGATTTCCCCCTAAAATTTTCCACTAAAAGCAGTTTATCTCAACCGAGCATTATAAGTTTGTCACATGATAATTGTTCTCCGTCTCCCTAAATGCTCCCTAAATTCCTTCAAATTCGGTCCCTAACTAGCTATGTCTTTTCTCACGGCATTCGATTCTCTTCCGCACCCAATTAGCTCCCAGTTTAGGACATTTTTAAGAATACATTCATTACAAATCCTTTCAGGATTCCCACAGAAAAGAAGTATTTTTTTAATGAGGGGCGGCATAAATATTTGAAATTTCTCTCGTTAAGCAAGGGGACTTAATAGGGAATTTGGACGACTATTCAATCTAATTTGATAATCCGCAGATTATGAAACATCTGTTAGAGCGTGGATTGTTTCAATATAGCCAGAGGCCTCCAACAACTTTATATATTTATTAAATAATTTGACAATATTCATACTTTAGCATAGCTAATTAAGTAATCAATATGTTCAAATCCAATGTTCTCTCCTTAACGATCGGTTACCCCGAACCCCAATGAAGTATGTGCGGTTCTACTAGCCCACGAGAAAAACACCTTAGGGATAGTACGCGGTGCTAAAACCATGTTGGGTTATAAGAAACGAAAATCGCGGAAATAACTTCCACGGTGTTTCATGATGATACTTGGGACTTGTGCAGAAAGCTATAGAAATTACAATGAACCCAGATAATTTCAACAGGGTAGGCTGTTACACACTCTTCAACACATGGAAGAGATTATACCGGAACTTATGCTAGACGTTACAAGGTCCCTGTAAACACCTGAGGCCAGTCAAAATACACCAGCCCTAAAGCCAGTTTTACAGAGGACACGCAGTTCACGCAATTGTACAAACTGATGTACGTACGAACGTGCATTTCAAATTGCGTCGTACTAAGCGATGAATTGCAAGAACTCATGCGCAAATTAATGAACGCCAGATGACAAAGTAGCCCCTGCTCTATTGTCAATTGTTATTGCACGCCATATGAGGAAATGATGCAGTTTAAAATTGTATTAGTTCGTGCCCCGTGTAAAACTGGCTTTGAAGTCTACCAAAATACCGCCTACATAGAACCTGCCATATATCGACAGCATCACGTCGACCTGAAGGTGTTCTCTTGAGCGAGGACGAAACGAAGTAAAACACCGCCGTAATTAAATTGATGGTATTCTTTTAGTTTGTATATTCACTAAACAAACTTTCACAAAACCACCGGATAGAAAGTGAAACAACCCGTGTTTCGACGAACGGTCGTCATCATACTGGAGATCTTACGACGAATTTTAACGAATGAGCATCATCTTATGACGACGATAATTCGTTGGAACTCGGGTCGCATCACTTTCTACCCCGTGGTATTTGAAAAGTTTGTTTACTACATTTGTTATAGAAGATAAAATTGTGGTCCATTAAAGATATTCCACGCAGTGGATCACCTTGGAAACTTTTACAAACATCAACTGAGTCGTCTCTCATCAAACATGCGAGACGCAAAGTACTATCCCCTTAGCGACTCATGAAACAAATTCTAATGAAAAAGAGGCAAGTTACATGGTAAGGACGGATCTCATGGTAATTGAAGAAAGGTTTATCGGGAGACACCCTGAATTGACATTCACTCAGAACTCACATTGGGTTGACAGGCACTCATAATGAGAGGCGATTAAGCTGGTTGGAGCGTGAATCGTGAATCTGAGAGCACATTTATAACTCTTTAAGTTGGTCTAAAAAAATACTTGAACCACACCACACTGGGGTACATTTCTTTAAAACTCAGAAACGACCATCAATGTTGTAGCACAAAAATTTAAAAAATTATATTTTAATCTTTTCGTCTCAAGTGAATCATATAATGACTTGTTTTTACGGCGCGGAATCCGAAAAGTAAGCAAAAATCGTTCTTAAAAAAGTTTTTTATTCAGTATGATAACCTAATTTAGTTAGGAACCACTATATTAATGTGAATTCTATGTTTTCGCGTTTAGGAGCAAATCTTCATATATATGTTATTCATAATTTTGAATTAAATGTCAAGTGCCATGAGAATACTCGTTTAAACTACCTTAAATTGCCAAGAAACCGAATCAGAAACATGAATTCTTCATCACTTTAATGTACACATATTACTAATAATATTTCCGCGTACGTAAAGTTTCACTCAAATCTTCACTTAGAGAAATGTCGCTCCGACAACATTTAGGGAACACATTTTTGGGGGGATCATCTAACGGGAGGTACATCTCCCTGTTTAGCACTTAACACCCAAAAACAGCAGCAATCAGGAACAACCGAGCCTCCGTTGTAAAATTTACAACACCAGTGAAAGTCGGACAACAAGGAATGCTGTTCCGTGCTAAGTGTCAACATGGACGGCTTTCTCACATCTATAATGTCTCGGGCTATCTACACTTATCCTGTAGCCACATTGAATTGATGCGGAAATAACTACCAGAAGGAAGTACTCCATGCATTACATACTAATGCTTTTCAATCATTAATGTAGGCGATGATTTCTGCTTACCATTCTGCACCGCGGAGATATAGAGCCAGTATTCAGCTTAAACATGTACTATTCACTAAGTTGTTGTGGACTCACCTGTAAAATAGAAAGGAGTGTATTATGACTTTTTATTCATTTATACTATGGCGATACATATAAATCATGTGATCAGTCATGAATTAATGACAGAAGAAGCCCGAAAATGCGGCATACGAATAACAGTATAACTCAAACTAACATAATTTGACCCCAAGTGTAGATAAATTTTGGAATATTTCGACACAGATTTCAAAATTGTATCAAAACTAACTTAGGTGAAATAACATACAAATAAGAATTTTATTGATTAATATAGAAGAAAAATAACTCAAACGAATGCGGTATATTTTGATTATATGGCGTTTGTTTTGAACATGATGAAGGGGTACACAGCAAGAATCATCCCCACCTTATGATGATATGTCAACATTGAAAATAGGTCTTGATTAATGTTTTATTTATCCGTGGAACATTTTACTTGGTTTATTAACTCTCCAAAATGAAACAAAAAACATCAAATTTTTCGTACTTTAAGATGGATTTGCTAGAGCAAGTTTAGATCGCAAGTTACTCGCAGAAAGCGGGTCGTGTTCATGTTAACGCTTTTAGAAGTGTATTGTTGCCAGTATACCTAGTAACCAATCTCTCGCTGCATCTACAATAAGTTTAGAAAAATGTGACGTCAGAATAAGGTTCCCCGCAAGCTCATGTAGAAGAAACTTGAGGAAGCAACTTGTCGGAACTAGGACACACTTGAAATACTCTGCCGAGGAACGCGGTAAATTTGTTACCCATTCGCTGATATTTGAGATGGTTTACGACAGCTGAGGCCATCCTCACCAATGAAGACAAGTAGGTAAGTCGGCATTTTGAAGGATGTTTGGAGGGATGTAATGCGTGAAATGGGGAAAGAATTGAGAAAAAACACGGCTTCTGCATAAAGTTCCTTTCAGCGGCAGGATTAAGGGGACCAAAACGTTGCGTCAAAAACCCTCAAACGTGCGTCCCACTAAACTTTAAGTGCTCTCCACATGGCCAGAAGCAAACTTCTGCCTAAGCAAACTAGGAATTTCCCGAGGTCTCAAACATCCAAGAGGGTCCCAGCTAGAAGCGATATGGCTCTTATCGATGACACAGGCAACGGAAATTATTGACAATTTTTTAAGGAAAGAAATGGTGTACGGAGAGTGTCAGTGTGTGTTGAGTAAATAAAAAGTAAAAATATATTTTGCTCTCTTTTAAAGTATCTGAATGTGGGCTAAAATATCAGCTTTGTAAAATTTCCTTAAGTTAAGGTGAATTGGTTATTTACTCAAGAAAGGATAGAAGATACCTTGCTTTAATTGTATGTGATAAACTTAATAATTCCGCTTAATGTGCTGATAACCTCATGTAATATTTTGTATCTATTTCCATGTTCATTTATGTAAAAGACCAACGCATTATTATTGAACATATGATGGTAGTTTAAATACAAGTCCTCCTTTTAGGCTACCTAATATTACTCATGTTGTAAAGATTAATGTATGTCCATTGTGTTGAGTAATAAATATTATATTATATATTATTATAATATAATTTCCAACTCTTTTAAATAATTACGGGCACTGGGTCTCAAAATTTTGGCATAGACATGGCACCCAAGCACAGATCGATATTCCTCTAAAAGTTCCACCATTTTTTCCACCCGGGCAAATATCCATCGGGATTTTAACTCGGGTCCCCGGGATCCAAAGTCAGCTCTCTTGCCATCAAGCCAATCCAATACCCCTCAACCATCATCAGCGTCCGTCATGTCCATTACAAACAAGCTATTTTGCGAGAGAGCGTCCGCAAAGGGAAAGAAGAGAGTGAAGGCCGACGAGAATCGAGAACGGCGGCCGAGGAGCGAAGAGATTGCCACGTCTGGTGTGCTGCGGGGTTTAATACACGAGCTAGGGAAAGGGGCCGCACAATGCTCTTTCTCCATTGAGGGTGTTAGCCCATGCTTGTTCGGAAAGGAAATGCCCGAAGAGAGGATCAGAGGAAATCGAAGAAAGGAGGGAGAAAGATGTGGTAAATGGACCGCTGCGGGAGGTTTCTACGCTGACATGGGCGACACGTGACGCGATCAGCGGTCAAAAGGATCATGCCGGAAAGCCGAAAAATCGTCTCGGAAGAAAAAGAGAGAAAAAACAAGTCCTATATTCCGAGTAATCGGTGAAAAAGGAGGCTAAGTGAAGTTGAAGACATCTTAGTCACCGGGTTATAATCAAGTCTTTGATCAGAGCGAATTAAGGACAACCAAGTCCTTTCCCAGAGCGTGGTAACGTAACCTTGTGGCAGCGTGCTTACTTAAGGCATGGGTGAGAACTGGGGAAGTCGACCGAAAACAAAGGTTACCATCGTCATCCGGTGGATAGGTGAGAGGATTAAGTATCATTGAGTAGAAAACTGAGGAAAAATCTGAGTACAGTGCCTAAAATCGAATTAAGCTGGCTAAAATTCCAAACACGTCTTTTCCAGTTAAGACGTTTACAATTTGTAATGCCAATCTCGACTGGTTTCTGCACGGAGTATTCCACGTCATTTTACAGTTCAGGTGGCTTTGTACAAGTGTAGCGGCTCAAACTTAAATCCGATCACAGGAAAAGTATCCGTCTTCGATTATGTCTTATTTTATGACGTCAGCACTCAAGCTACTTTCGAAAAGTTTCTAGCTAACTACAGGAATACCATTTCCTTTCATAAAACAGCTTATTTTCGTTTCACCACTGTGAATTAGAAATGAGTCTTGATTTTGGTCGGCGGCGGCGTTGGGGGGAAATGAAGCCGGCGGCGGCGGCGCGGCGTGCTAACGTCTGTCCTTATACGAGAGGAAAAAAGTGAATAACTGGAAAATCTCAATATTAGAACCCCAATAGAATTCTCAAAAAATCTCTGGAACCAATTTTGTAGTCTTTTGAAGTGTGTGTTTGAGATCATAAATATTCGTACTTATTATTTTTACCTCTCACAAATATTGAGATAACATTAATTGATAAATTTACTAACTCTCCAGAGGTATAAACTGGTGGAGGAAGCTAGTAAGTAGAAGTTATTATCTTTGCTACTAATTGTATACATTGTCCTTTTCAATTACAATCATAACTACTTTGAAGGATTTTATGTATGTTCTACGTGGTTACTCAATGTATGAAATCCAAAATGTTAATTTCTCTCGTAATTTATGGAACCATCTCGTAAAAATGCATTCATATTTCCTGCAAAATCGGTAGGCGCTCAAATTGTTTTTGTACATTGTCAATTTTCTTATAGATTTCCAAACATTGACTCTATTCGTATTTTGCCGACAGAAAATATGATAAGCGAAGAATCTGCCGAAGAGAGTGACAGTGACAATGAGGAACAGCATGACTCAAATGTATTACACCGGGAAGACACAGAGAGAATTGGGTCTAGAAAGATGAGCGTTTTGCTTATCAGAAAGAATGGGAAAAGCAGGGCACTTAGTGAAATATTTTCCACATGTATTTGCAGAGAGCACACCGACACAACTTTCCTTGGCTTCGCTGAAGCTGGAGAGAGTGAAAAGGACGATGAGGAAGATAAATTAATTCTGAAGCCGGAATCCCACGGTAATACTTTTCGTAAATATATTCATGAATAGTTCATGAATAAGATTTTCGTAAATGTATTCATGAATAGTTCATGAATACTCTCAGAGTTACCCTGCGCATACGCACGCCAATATTCGGTATATTTTGGTTTATACGTAAACTCAGTAAATTCATCATGAAATTCGGTCACTGATTGGCTTTTCTGCGCGCATGCACTTCGACCACCACCATCACGTTCTCGTAGTATCTCGCACCCCGATTATTATACCATTATTTAATAAATAGGTAGTGGTTTGACGTTGTGCCTGCGTTTCTCGACATACTCTTGCCATTTTGCTTTAAATTAAGAAAGGCATTTGTAGAATATGCAACATATATTATAGTCAAAATTAACGATAATATATTTTTTAATCGACGAGAGGGAAACCCCTCACTTCTTATTTTTAACTAACTTTATTTGAGGTTACTTTGATATCTATTGATGACTTACGCATTAATATATTTAATTGGTTCCGTGCTTGATATTTAGCAAGCGTCAATTGTTGACTCAATACATCCGTTGCTTCACTCAGAGACTTTCCGAGAGAGAGCATTACACCTGATTCTTTCTAATATACGATATCTGTACGTACTACCTCCAAAAATATGAAGCTCGACCGGATACAAGTGATTAATAATAGTTTTTGCGTATACATCATATCATAAGGAGTAATATGAAGGATACGCGTAAAAATAACTAGATATGAGGAAAGTATCAGTAGGCCATACCATGAGTTGGGAACCTCATGCCTTGTTTCGCCAAATCTCTCTTAATGAGCGGTAGTCTGGTGAGGAGCGCGCTCGCCTTGCGTGTGAAGGATAGTAGTTTCGATTGAGTATGGGAGTACTTTTAGGTGAACGAATAGTTTTTAGTGAACGCCGTAGTTTTTACCTCGGCAGCGGAGTGCCTTGCATGGTCGGCGGCGCGGCGCCAATCTCTACTTGAATCAAAAAAGTTTTGAGAGGTATATGCATCCTGTTATTCATCTAAGCAGTGAGATACTTTACCTATACTCGGGAAAACGTTGAGTTATACATAAGTGGTATTCTACTTAACTAATAATTTGTGAATTCAAAGAAGCCTTAGGCGTTTGTTGGGGAAGCCGAAGATAAAACCGGACCTTCTATCGTGCAGCTGAATACGGCTCCACCACCGGGAGCAGTGTCCACAGTAATTCGGCTGTGGCGTCGATACGCTACTGAAATACAACAATCGCAAAAGAGATTTGGAAATTGACATGTAATAAATGATGAGCCCAGACCATAGTAACGAATAGGTTGAAACAGGTACCAGATTTAACGAGGTAGCCCAAAGGTTACATGGCTACATGGAGGTCGACGAACAAGACTATTGAGATCTTGTAGGTAAATTCGTAGAGGTAGAATTTTTAGGCTGGGTGGAGGTAGTGTTGCGGGGAACTGGGCGGTGTCAGAATTCACCTAGCGTGCAAAGGAAGATACCTTAATCAGCTGGTGCACGTCACATCCAACTGGGAAAATACTTCACTTGATGTATTCTAAATATCTCATTTCAAGTAAGCATGGACTTTTCTTTCTAGAGGACTTGATTTTACATCTTTCATTTCGATAAATGCTCGATAAAAACGAACAGATTTCCTCATTATGAATCTATCAATAAGTAGCAGTGAATGCATCTTTTATCGCGTAAAATTTTCTAATATTAATTATCGTAATCGTGTACGTGAAAACTGCAACACGAGATAAAGAGTTAAAAATTTATAGTGGGGAAAAGACTGCATTACACAGATCAAAATTCAAATTTACCGCATAATTATTCCATGAGTTAAAATGGAAGCCCAATATGTGAACTAATTCCTTTAGTTTTTTAATCTCCAACTTTCAGAAGCTACCCCTAACAAAATATGGCTAGTATTAAAGTTTCGTAGCGAAGCTTGCTTTTCATTAATCAAAGAGAAATGTTTAAATGAAATTTTACGAGAATATAAGATCCCATGGAAGTATTAAGAGCCATAAGTGAGAAAAAAGAAAGGTACAGTAACGTAGTCTACCACCCACGCACAAGTTAAGTTATACAACAGCTCTAAGGGCAAGGCGCCTATGCGTAGTTAGATGTTTACGGGCTCTATCGTCGGGTAGGGCCCGGCCGGTGAGTGGCTGGAGGCATGCGAGGCTTCGGTGAGACAGCGTGGGGTAGGAGATCTATGTACAGACTGGGAAGAAGGATACTGCCGTGTATTCGGGGAAGTGACCGTAAATGCCCGGCGGCTCAGGGAGGCAAACAACTCAAGAGTGGGAATGGATGAGGTGGGAGGAAGGCTTTAGAGATAGAGAGAGGGAGAGAGAGAGAGAGGGGGAGAGGTACAGTAGTAGGAAGGAAGTTAAGGCCCAACGGGAGTCACCCGCGAGTTGTTTACCGTTATATGGTCGTCAGGCCATTTCAAGAGGATGGTACCCTAGTGGTCACCCCATTTTTCTTTTTGGCTGCGCGGTCAATTATTTTTCTAAAAGTAGCAGACCTACAAGGAGGAAGGGGAAAATGCTGAATTTTTCCCACTTTTCCCGAAGAAATTAGAAGTTTAAAATTTTTGATATTCCTGGTTCATATCAGAAGCTAACCCACAGAGAAATTACTTATTACTTCTAGATGCATGATCTTGAAAATATAAGGTCCAACGTAATTGTCGGCCCCGGTGGCGGCGGGGTAGAGTCCTCGCCTGCCCGACGTAAAATGGCCTAATGTGCTGTATAGTGAAAATAAATAAAAAATAAAAATAAAATAAAAAATTTCCCCTGAGATAAAATACTTATCTCTTAATAATGGATATTATTTCTAGAAAAATATGTTTTAAGTCAAGAAAAAGCCTGTTTCACGCGATAAATGATCCAGCTCAAGACCTGGTGCTAGCTGGTACTCAATTTTTACGACGGAATACAGTGTGATTGGAGCCGATGTCGAAGAATCTATACGATTATTTTACTTGTATGGGTGAGGAAGTGCTATTTTCATTCATATCGTGTGAATTATAATTTTAAATTAACAAATTTATCGCAGCAGGCGGCCAGAACAAAAACGGGGACGGCTTATCTTATTTTTGACTTAACGGCCAAAAAGTTTCTTATATTGTGAGTATATATAGTGTATATATAGTGAGGTATAGAAGGCACTGATTTCTGAAATTAAAGCTCGCAAAGAGACTGTAAGGCTCGTATTACACAGGGCTCGTATTACATAAACTGATGTACAAAGGAACATCCATTTCATATAGTGTCGTGTAAAGCGGTACAAGCTTTAGTAGATTCTTTAGAAACTCAGTGCGGGGAATTCCGAATTTAGATAGATCATATGAAGACGAAAGCAATGAGGTTCTCTAGGATATAGAAAGCGAGGTTGGTCATTAATTTGGAGGATAGAAGCACGGAATTAAATATAAATGTTAAGAATAGTTGCGCTTTCCAAAGAACAAAATGAGTAAGTTACCTGTATTAAAAATTCTATCTTATTATTTTTTAAACCAAAAAGTCTGGAAATTTTAAGTCAGTAACAATTTAATTTAATTTACAACATAAAACTATTTTCCAACCACTGGATAGAAATAATGCGCTGAATCTCAGCTAAATAACCTCTCTAAAATATTTTTTTAATATCAAAGCTGAAGGCAAGTTCCCTCCTGAACTAACCAACGCTCTGATACAGTTCACAAAGCCCGAACTCTCAATTTACATACAGTCAAAGTCGTTTTTTCGTGAACGTAAACTACAGTTTAAGAAATTGTACCTAAAAGTTGGTAGAAGGGTTGAGCGCTCGTTCGATCATTTATCAAAGGTCCCCGCATTAAAAAACATGGGCGAAATATCAGTTGAAGGAAGCGAATGTCTTCCATTTTGAACTTAGCGTTCGTTTGCTGTCCCCAAGGCACGTTTTAAAATCAAAATGTCATCACGGCCCTCTACCGCAATTTTCTACAGACTGTTCTGTCTCACGTCTAAGCCACTCACTTAAATGTCCATTCCAGTTGAGCTGTTGCTGCCTCCAAAATTTCTACCCGACTCAATTTTTCACTTACGTAATTCCCCTTCACTACTTCTCCTCAATTAACCTCCCACTTCCTTAACATAAACCGAGGAAATATGACTCGTAATCCATCTTGTACGCCTGTTCATTTCCCGTAACGTACATACATTTATGAAAAAATAAAATTATTCACCAAAATTCTCTGACATTTTCGGGATAAATTGCTCACCTTTTAAAAAATGTTAACCGAAATGTGATGTCTCTCTGTAATAAACGATTTTTGAACACAGACAGAAAAAACTGACCAAAAATAAAATTTCTATTCTCCGATTCATCATAAATTATGTAATGGTTAATATACACATTTGTATTCTCTAAAGTTCACTAAACTTGTTTTTTCCGATCATTTTGATTGGAATAGTCAATCCATATAATTTCTTCACTTACTCATTCCTTACTTAACTCGTCCTTAATTTCCCGCAAACAGTTTATAGATGCTGCACACCAACTACACTTAAGCTATCCTTAAGCTCAACCTGGCCTAACCAGTTGAATGAAGAAATGTGATAAAGGGCCAAATCGTCCGTAATTGGACGCTCCAGAAGGACTAACACAATTATTGGCAAAAGGATAGGTTGGTACTACTGTGCAGTAATAATGTACTGACATCGATAGTTGGTAGGTATACTTCTCATTGGCACCACACATGTAAACCCATTCAAACCCGAGCTTCATGGTGCATTTAAAACCCTTAAAAAATGCTAGCAGGGTGGGCTCAAAGAATTTACACCTCCCCTCAAGAAATGGGCGTGCCTGTCTCACCCAGGCTAACGCCATTAGGGGAAAAATACCGTTAATTTTCCACAAGCCTTGAACTTGGTGGTGGGGGTTTAATTAATGTGGGTTGAGAGAAAACCTCGTGGGTTGCTATTTGAAGGGGAAGAGGAAAGAAACTGCGACACTCGGTAATGCCCCTTGGGGATAGCGAGAGAGAGAGAGAGACTTGTAGCGTTTCCGCCTCAGTTGAGGCTCATTTCATTTCCGTCTCGCTCCTAAGTTTTCGCCGTCTGCGCCGATAGAGCTCTCGATTCGCAAGGTTATTGAGAACCCACAAGACGCCCGTTATCCCCTCCCGCCCTGCTTACCCGTTTTCTCCAGATTCTGCGTCCGTCCGTCGGGTAAAGAGAACGAATTTCGGCGGGATATTGGAGGAGAGAGAGCCTTAACCTCATGAGTAAACTTGCCCCTGACGCCATGAACGGGTGGTCGACTCGGACGAAAAGGAAAGTTCTTCCGGGCTTGCCATTTCATTCCACCTCCCTGATTGATACCAAGACCGATTCGGCCAATGCCCAATAGTTACTCTACGCCATAAAACTTTCCATTCCGGAGCACTACCGGAAATCGTGAAAGTTCATTGGGAATTTGTACATGATTAAAAAGTAAAATAAAAATATGCCTACTACCCAACAATTCATCCAGTGGTTGTATACGAAGCAGAAACATGGAAAATGAGCCAGACGGAAGAAACAAAACTTAATTTAATTGAGAATAAAATTATATGAAACGTAGACATGACGAAAAAGTATATCTCTAAGTAAATTCCACATTTAAAACTTTTATTACCGACCTGGGTTTCGATTGCCTTGCAATCATTTTCAAAGATGATTTCAAAGGGACCTTTGAAAATGATTGCAAGGCAATCGAAACCTAAGTCGGGAATAAAAGTTTTTAGAGTTGAATTTACAAAGAGATTTTTCTTTTTCATTATATCTGCGATAACGTTCCACAAAGTTGCGCCTTCAACCATTAAGATTATTCTATGAAATGTTTTTGGTCCAAATAATGAAGATTTAACGAGAAAAATCAACCATAATTAGAAAAAAGAGGTATTTATTTTATTTTATTTTTATTTTATTTATCTTCACTATCCCGAATACTGCACAATGTGCCAAATTCCACAAATTACAAATGTGCACAATTTACAAAGAACATGATATAATAGCATGCAAACAAACAGGAAGAATAAAATGTTCTGAACATTTGTAGCGAAGTGATCAAGGAACACTACAGGCAGCGGGACTTGAAAGATCAGAAGAGAGATAGACATATCAATCAGCTGGGGAGATGCAGCACCAGATGCAGTTAACAGAGAAATTTGGAGTTTATTAGTGGGGTGAGAAAAAAATCCCAGCTTAAATGTAGATGGCTATGGGAGTAAAAGTAATTACGTGAGGAGAATAAGTAAGAGGAGTCAAAAGTAAAGAGAGAATGAACATTTCAGATCCCAGACCATAGTACGTGTTTAGTACTAGGTATCGTAGTTTCAGTCACACTAAGAGAACACACATTGAATAAGCATATTGATAAGAAATGCCATAGAAATGTAGATTTTTCATAGAAATATTGTTGAAAACATGATATTTTGGCCTATATAAAATATAGTAAAAGTCTATGAAACATGAGAAAACTTAAAAGGAACAAGGGTGACGGTGGCATAAAGGGAAGTGAAAAATTTTCGAAACTGCTACAAAATATACTTTCATGCGGAAAAAGATATCATGGGCTTTGGAAGATGAAAAATCATGTATATAATCGGAGAAAAAAGTATTGAAAACAGATTTTAAGCTTGCTTGAGCCTTTTTGCATTTAATGAGTAATTTTTTGGTGAAAAGAGCCATTCACAACCCTTGTGTACAACAGTTTCCTAAAAGGCTGATGAATTAATGTAGTTTTATGTCTTAAAAAACTAGATGTTTCATTAAATCCCACTGCAAACACTGTTAGTGGAATTTTGAGCATGTGACACTTTCATATGTGTTATTTCCTTAAAATAGGCAATATTTGCCGAAATGTGGGTAAAAACTATGAATTTAAAACGCTTAACAAGCTAAAATGTTTTACACGAATATATCAACAAATCCTAACACGATTGTGATTATTTTACAGTAGGTCTTCATTTACCGGTAAAATAAGTTTTCAGCCGAAGATTATGCTACATGATTACTAATAGCTATAAATTTTGATTTCTATCAAAGGTTTCATTTTTGTCAGACAATATAAATGCTGAAGGAAGGTGAAGTAATTGAACAAGTGGATGGTTTTGTGTACTTAGGTAAGATTTTTACGAAAGATGGACGGATAGATAAGGAGATAAAGAGACGTGCAAATACAGGAAGGAAAATGGTAGATAGCATGTGGAGCATATCAAGGAATGAGTGCCTGTCTAAGGAAGCGAAAATTGCCGTGTACAGAAGTGTATTTAACCCCACTTTGTTGTATGGTAGTGAAACATGGGTATGCCAGGATAGACATAACAATAGACTAAACGCCGTGGGTATGAGTTATCTGAGGAGTATTTGCGGCAAAGGTAGGATGGATAGGGTCGGGAATGACTGGGTCATGAATGAATGTGGGTTAAATGCTCCAGTAATGGACGTGTATGAAAGAAGTGTGCTTCGTTGGTTTGGCCATGTTGAGAGAATAGATGAGAGTCGAATAACGAAAAAGGTATATGAGAGTAGAATGAATGGTGTGAGAGGTAGAGGTAGGCCGAGAAAGTTGTGGTTGAATGTGGTTGAGAAAATTCTTACGAGAAGGAATATTAAGAGTCTTAAAAACAGAAGGGCTTGTATGAAACAGTGTATGGGGTAAATGAGGCAAACGAGGTTGGCAAGGATAGGTCAGTATGGAGGAAATTATTGAAGCAGAGTTAGGTCTACAATTATGTATTAATGAGTGAAACTTTGTGACAGTGCCTACCCCGGAAGGGAACGGCGTGATGGGCATGTATGCATGAATATAAATGAAGCTCAGGATACTTTTAGGCCCAAATAGCTTTAGAGGAAAAGACTTAGACAGTTGGAAACAAAAAACCAAAAAATGAGATATCTTCGATAAAATATTCATCACCGGCAAATGCTTCGTCTACACTATAGGTGCACTTAAGTAGGGTTTGCTTAAAATCAGCACTAAAATTCTGGCTAACGTCAACACACGGATTTAAAATCTGACTTTGCCCCAGTTAGTGTTTATGGAAATAATTTGGTATCGCGCATGTTTTGGTGATTTCTACATACGAATAACTTCAAAAACAAAGGAAATAGAAGAATAACACGCATACGACAGCTAAACGCCTCGTATAAACAAGGAAAGCACAAGTGTGAAGCGTATGACTATCGGCTCTCCTCGATCAACCTAATACAAGGCCTCGACCGCACATTATCGACATCATACAAGCCCGATTAATTAATGATCCCCGAGTTCACCCGGGTGGATCCGTTACTTAAGTGTTGAAAGTGCATCTGCATGGTGACAATAAGTGAAAGGTATAATCTAATGACTAAAGGCGGGTTTACACATCGATGTTAATTCCATGGCAGTAGCTTTGGAGGTCACTTGCAAGCGACACTATGATGTGTAAGCACGCACTTCCATGGCAGCTGGGGGCCGACAGTGGTGGTGATCAACCGTCGTTGCTACTTGCAAGGAGAATAGACTGTTTTCTTTTTTGTCTGTAAGTAGGGTATCGTTTCTGCGATAAATTGCATAGTATCTGGTAAAATCCTCATCACATGACCGCAAACGGATATTTAAAATGTAAACAACTTACTAGGAAGTTCATTGTTGCGCTTGTCAATATTTATTTGTACTTAAAAATATTTTAAATGCTAAAGAACCCCTAAGGTAAGCTTTATGACATATCTCTTTTAGACAATAATTATTATTGTCACAATATACGTACTCGATTCGAAGTAATAATGCATTATTAATGTAATTGACGCAAATTTCCGACCAAAAACCCACGAATGTCTGTGGGACTTAAGCAACGATATACGATCTGCCAAGTTTGGGCAATTTTCGTAAATACCATATTCATTGTTGACTTCCGAAATTCATTTGTTAGGGAAAAGCCGGAAGTTATGTGTAAGCAGAAAAATGTCCTGCAGGTGGCAATACGATTTGAGATATCTCTACACTCGAAACTACCAGAGACATCTACTTCCATATGTAAACCCGCTTTAAGAATTTGGATAAATATCAAAAGTTGAAAAGGACTGGTAGATATATTGATTACAAATTAATCCAATTATAATTACAGCAGAACTTGAAAACGGGATGAATCACTGTTGGATGGTTAACGGATACCAGCAACGTGAATTCTGTGAAAAATAAATTTAAACCGTGGTATTAACCAGTAACCATATACCAGTAAGAAAGGTGGTAATGTCAAATAATTTGCAGTGACACTAGCATTGGATGACTGCTTCCTCCGAAAAATTATACTTTTCCACTAAATTTCACTTTCCATGTAAAAAAATAATAATGACGCGTGTTTGAATAGCCGTGGGGAATGACCGTGTGAATTGTTTGAAGTCGAGCGGACAGCGTTTTCCTCCTGGATCACGCTCCCTAGAGGGGAAATGGCTTTTTCAATGACCATACGTTCCGAAGGAATGAAAAAATTTAAAAATTAGTTAAGTTAGCTAAAATATTTCACAAGAGATTTCCTTTTGAATGACTGATAAAAAATAAAACTGAATGGGCATCTAGCACACGTCTTTTTGTCAACCGACCGCTATATCCCTCCGGAGTTCATCTGGGTCATATCTCGCGCCTTAAGGCGGAACTTTTCTACTTTTATCATCCAGCCGGACAAAATGGCATCTCTCCTTCCACTGCCCTCCACAAACACAATTTACCGCGGCTTCGTCGGCGGAGAAAAGTCAACGCCTTGGGGTGTGCTATTGGACGAAGAGGGAGAGAAAAAAAAGATTGTGATTGAGAAGGATCGGGACCCTGAGAAACGGACAGCACCATCGGGGACGAAAGTAGGAAGTGCCCAGTTGTAGGGTTTGAGAAGCTTTGATGGCCTCAATATGCTTTTCCGACGCTAATGCATTCCAATGAGACCTGACAGCTAGTCGAGGACTGCTACTACGGTTGACACGATCTAATGCAAAACATTAGATGGGTAGATAACAGGACAAATTTGAAGAAAAAATTAAAATTTATTTTCCGATATAACGTATTGACACCAAAATTTCGCAATTTCACGATTTTTTGGCCTCAAATGCTCACAATTGGCCTCAAATACTCGCATTTGTCCTTAAATACCCGCGACATTCTCAAAACATGGCCCAACCTAGGCGAAGTAAACGCCCTCTTTGCTTTCTTCGCTCAAGAATGGTACAAAACCAGCTAGTTTCTTCGTCAAGTTCCTTCTGTATGAGTTTGCAGGACATTCTACTCTGACGAAAAAGTTTCCACTTAGTAGCGTTAATATAGATTGGTTTGCCAATTGCAATAGCAATAGTACGCTTCTCGAAGTAAATAGCCGAAATTTTCAATAGTTTTCCCAGCAGACTTACATAGGCATTTGAACGTGGACTTTGCATCTAAAAACACATTGTGCCTGTAATTTGCTCAATTTTATTTGGTTAAAGTACCTTTCCACCATCTACATGAATCCCAGGGGGAAGTAATGAAAACACGTGCACCAGTTTGCATCGGGAAATCGTTCCGAGAGGCAAATGTCCCCGATGGCGTTCGCACACGTTAGCGCATTGATTGCCGCTATAATCAATCACGGCGAGCTAAAGGTCGAGCGCTGGGTAGTGACAGGTGAAATTTCCTCCTATTCTCAACGATCCATGGGCTAATTTTTCAATTTTCGAAACGAAAGCCTCCCTCAAGGTTGACTGATCACAGTTAAAACACGCCAAGTCGAATTGTGCCATATCGTAATGACTTGTAACGCCTGACAGAAGTTAAATTGGATAACTAACATCGTAAAAGCTGCACAATCAATGTATTAGTACTAGCGTAAAATACATGTATCAACTCTTCAAAATTCAAAACATAAGGAAAATGATAAGATCTAGAGGGCAAGCGCAATCCTAATGTCTCAGGGAAAGTTGATAAAGTCAAGATTCTTTAAAAATGTTGGAAGAGAGCAGATTGCGAAAAGTACACAGCAACTCTTCACATTCTATGATTTCAATTATTAATTTATAATCGGAATAGAAAGCCATAGAAAAAGTAAATTATTTTCTCATAAGATCATTTCAAGTACAGGTGGACCAGTCTGAATCTCTCCTGACTTGGCACTCACAGACTTAAACGAATTTTTATGAAGGACGTGCTGAATACTTAAACGTCTCTCTTGCAAAAGGAAAAATATCTTTAGAAGCAAAATAATAGGAAAGGGAAGTCGGAGAATTATTTTTGGATAATGCACTTAAGTAGACTGTTGCAAGAACAAAACCGAAGGATTCCAAGGGAAAATTAGGAATTAGATCTATTTTGTAAGTTGGCTGGCAAGTGTGAATGGTATTAAAGAGATGCGTTCGATTATACGTTATGTTAATTTATAGGCGTAGCTATCAATATTTACTATTAGAAGAGGTAGTAATAATACGATATCAAATGTTTCTCCCACTTGATACACATTCAATACTTTTATGATAATTTAGGGGTATTTAAAATTTTCCTCAATCGTCAATTGGCATTAAGATTCATTGATATTGTGCTCAATACTGACCATCATAAAAAGGCTGTTTCATCATAAATAGATTCAATCAACTCTTTACTTAGAAACAAAAAATAATAGCTTATCATTTGTGATTAATTTGTAATTGGATACTACCAACAGACTCCAGGAGAGGATGGGTATGTCATGCATCAAAACGTCAAAATAAGCGGGCCCTGTGCTCAATCCGAGAAGAATTAATCTTCATTGAGTATGGCTACGGCAAAAATAAAGCCACTTAAAGATGAAAAATTGAAAGAAGAGGCCTTTATAGGGACGTTTCACAAAGGGAGCCTGAAACAGAAGACGAAGTATTCATGCAATCATTATAAAACTTAGCATGCTTCCGGATTGAGTACATTAACTTATCAACACGAGAAACATTGAGCGTTGGCAAATGAATGGATATGTCACTACGATGCAAAATCATATAGAACAGTGATATCACTTCTATTTTTGTCTTGTCTTTTTTCGCTTTCAGGGCGTCGGTATGTATTACATGAATAAGGAATTGCAAACCACGTACAAACTACGCCACTACAAAGCTACTCCACATACGAGCAACATATTTCAAATCCATACGTTTTAATTAAATCCTCTTGAGACGGGGTTTTGGACGCTCAGTTAAAAAAGAGCGGAGGTTAGCTAACAGTCGTAACACACCTACCTCCAACACTAAATTATCCTCAAAAACTTATTCTTGCCAACAATAAATAGCCAACAAAGATATCTCCTGCTCGCCACTTTCCCTATCAGGTCCCATCAAATCTTCACCAGCGGCCAATCAAAGGGAAGTTTTTCGTGACACTTATTCATGAGAATTCATGAGTGAGTGAGAGAAATTACTCCATTGAATGCATGATTTTTGTAACAGTGGACGGCATTCCCAAAAAAATCCATCATTCCTCCATCTAAAAAATAAGGAGAAGACTTCGTCATCTTAAATGAACTTTGTCTTCCATTTCAGAAATTTACGTGAGCTAACAACTTTGTAATTCAATTTCACTGAGGTTTGCTCCTTCATCTGAATTTTTGTTCACCACCGGAGTCCCCCGGACTGCGTCCCGAGGAAAGAATAACGCAGGAAAAAGACGGAAGTGGTTTCGTCGAAAACGTCTCCCCCCCTACATTTACACATTTCCATTTTAATTTTAATCATCTCATGAGGGTGCTCCTCCTCACGTGTACTTTTACATTTCCCCACTACTTGCTAAAAATATTTTTCGACCTTCATCACCAATTTACATGGAGCCATAACGCAATTAAGGTATGGACCAACGTTCACATAAAACCTGACAAGAGATGCATTATATCCCAGACTGATTGTAATCACGTCTCGACTCTAAGATCAGGTAGGATAAAAAATTAGGCATTTGAGATTAGGACCAATATTCGGAGAAGATTATTTTAAACTTTATACCTTCAGACGTCACTTCTTTGAATTATTTTACATTCGAATACATATTAAAAATAAGCCTCATACTTCTTCACCGTTACTTATTGTAAATGTACAACGCATTTCGCAGCTTCCATTTTTCTACGTTGCAAGTTTGCAGTGAATAACTGTGAAAAAGTGTAAGGCTTATTTTCAACATGGATTCGAACATCATTTTACTAAAAATATGTCTGGGATAATAAGTACTTCTTAGTAACGCAAATTTCTGATACTTTAGTAAAGCCGACATTGAATTACATCAAGGAAAGAAAATAATGTATGCCGTCGAAAAAATGTTGAAAAAAATCACTTTCAGGAATTAAAATGTTAAAACGGATAAAGTATAAGATTATTAACTAAAATCACCAGAGAATTGAAATTATGTATACACGTTAGTGGGCCATGGTATTCATCAGCAAAAGGCAACCATAGACGGCCATATTTCGGGCCAAGCTATTATAAAGTCCTTTCAGGCGATACCATGATAAACATCGAGCCATTTAAAGGAGTATTAACATCTACTATACATATGCATCTCTGTTGTTGATTATAGCAGCGGCAGACATGACCCAATGGGTGGTTATTTCGGAGAAAAAAGCAAAGAAAAGACAGGAGTAATCCAACTCACGTTGTATTAATTCACAAAACATGTAAGTTATCTCACGTTAAATATTTATTATAAAAATGTAATTAAATATAAATCACAGAGTTGCCAGGTATTTCATCCATCGAGTTCACATATTCAAGCAGCGAGTTTCAAGTTACCCACTGGGAAATCTCCCTGGAAATGCAGCGAAGAGTTTTGGCATACATCATTACCATTCCGCGGCATCAAACTGCCTGTGTATGGCGACGGGAGAAAAATCAACATATCATCGAGCGAGGCACTCAAAGGGTTTCATCGCCTTCTCCAAACTTGTCATCGTCGGTAAACAAACCGTTCTCCCATCACCTTGCTAGAGGTATCATGGTAAGAAGAGCGTAAGCGCACCAACAGATTCTTAAAAACATTTGTGCGTGAAAGCACACTTGGCACAGGAACATTTTAGATCTTTGATTTCGGTAACCAGAGCGATACTCGGATTCTGTGACGACGATTCTGCAAATACGCAGCTTATCATCGCATAATATCAATAGGTAGATATAAATCTGGCAAGGGCTCATTAATACCGCAGTCATCCCACACATCAAAGATTTTCGACAACATCTTCTCCAACGTAATTCTTTATGTATTGTTCTTTTACTCGATTGTATGTTTTCACACTGATACATGCCTTTAGCATTAAAAATTCATTCTTTATTTTAAAGCCTGAATATGTCATGAATATGAAATGATAAGGCAAAAACGATGGAGAGCAGGTGTTTCAACACAGGAGGCCTTTTCCTTGGGCTCTATTGGTTTTATTTCTGTAGAAGCACAAATAATTTGAATATGGCCAGTAATGAGGCAGTGACGTGGATGTTATTGATAAACAGTGGTTCATAATATGGGAATAAACAAAGAGCACATATCAATGTTTCAGAATAACTAAAGCACAGAATGAACACAATGAGACCAACAAAGGATGGTATAAGTCGTGCACCAACATCATCAACCTGAAAGCATTTAGGTGACAGGGATGTCAAAGAAACTCCATGTACCACTTAACTAAGACATAATATTATATTACATAAACTCAGTTGAAATAGCTATTGTTTAATGAGTCTTGGATAGTTAAAGGTGAAATGTATTGAGGAACACGGTCAATGGTATTTTTATGTAAGAAACTAAATATAAAATTTCCAAACACAGCATTAAATACAAGGCCTAAAGCCCTATAAAATATTCAAACTGATGAATCATCCAAGAATGCTATCAATAAAATTATAAATTTTCCGTAAAACGCAAAATGCCGTCCCAAGGTTTGATGACTAGAGCTTGACAGCCATATTCATGTATAATTGTTTTTTAATTTATTAAGTAGGGATAGACTTAAACAGAAGACAGATAAAGAGTTTTCCGAACCCTGCATTTTGATATCAAATAGGATTTCTACCGCGTTGAAGCCTATGAGTTTGATGAAGCCTATGCGTTTTCATTTGCACCTACATTTTTTAATGATTCATCACTTCCGCACGTTATTCTCTCATTTTTATCATTTAATTAAGAGGGAATAACTCAACACTTCCACACCCCAACAGCTTGCAATTACATTTTGGATCTCCTTCTTTCTTCGACTAATTAGCATGGTATCCATTAATAGAATGATAAACGATGCGTCGGATTCCGGAACTCATAACTTCTCAATTATGCATTAATTGCTTTCCACTTCCAAAGAACTTCCGTAACGAGTGCTTTTTGATATCTCATCAAGAAAATGCCCAAGATGGGAAGGAAAACGGTTATCATCCCTGCTCCTTGAACTTTGAAAAGGGTGCGATCCGGAAATTTTGAAGGATATTACTTGGGGTGGCTATTCTCATGAATGGTGAAAAATTTTATTCGCTAAAAATCAATGTTGATATTTTAAGAGACGTTTTAGGAAAACATGAAACCGTATCAACTTGATTTTATTAACTTGGAATGGATAGATATTTCTAAAGCATAACTAAAAGAATATGAGCGCGTGAAAAACACCGTAAGTATACATGTTGTGATAGTAAATTACATACATCAACTTAAACAAACATAGTTTGTTGCAATTAACATTTTTCAATGATATCAAAAGATATAAAACTAAAAGGTCTCTTCAAGTATTTCAGCCGTAAATCATATAATACTCGATGAGCATAATGCGTAGCATTGAAAAGAAACGCGACAAAGGAAGATATTTCACTGTATAAATTGAATTATATAAGTACCAATAGCACAAACGGTTTAATAAATAGTGTAAGACTTTAAAAGAGTATGCGTACCACATAAAGAAGAATGCATCCTGTACCGACATTCAATACCCATGAGAATATTTTTTGGACAAATTGTTACAGGAGAGCCTATGCATAAACATGCTTTTTTCCAAAATGTAAATTAAAATAAAGCTGGCTCATGTATTTCCCACTTTATTTAAGGCTCTAAGTAAATGCAAGGATATTTAGGGGGGTAAAATAGCAAAAACAGGCATGTTGTACAGACGCAGTAAAGCAAGGCATACCTTTCATGGAGGAAGATCACTATGGGCATTATTAGCTACCTTATCAGCTGTCATCGTGCACTTTACGATCAGAGGTAGTCAACCGATTTAGGTAGATTTGGGTGGATACTTAGAATTCATTTGAACTTATTTTCTCAAGCATGAACCATGCAGTAGCATCTTTTCGCCATACCCTAAAATGTGCTTAAGGAGACAATATCATTTCAGAGTCGTTCCCCTAAAGTAGGACACCTATTTACGGCCGCCTTTTCAAGGAAAAACACTGTTCTTCCGCCTTTTAAATCACTGTTTGTCCCAATAGCTCAGCTTTTTGAGGTCGCCACGATGCAAAAGTCGTTCTACCATATCACACTTGTATATCGAGGGGATTCAAGGATTATACGCACGGAATGTTTCTCATAGCCCATATTTTTAATCTGCAAGACCTTTTTTTATTTACTTTATGATGTATAGCATTCACTAGTAAAGCGCTTGGTAAGAAAAAAGGGTCATAGAAGAAAACCAATGCATATTACGTCATGCAAATTGCGTTTCTTGAAGTCCAATGAAGTATATCGGAGGAAAACTTACCTCATTTACGAGATTTTTGTTAACAATTAGGCAAGTCACAGAAATATCATGACTTTCTTACTATATGGATAGCTGAGTGATTTGGTATGAGGGAGGTATGAATCAATAAGGATAGGTAGGAGAGAAACTCGGCATTTTAGTATACCCCCATACGTGCCACACGTATTTGAGCATACGTGCCACACGTATATTTGAATTAATAAAACTGAAAAGCTCCCCGAAGGGCACCCAAGCATGGCATAGTGTGCTGAGGAAAAATTACCACCCAAGCACAAATTTGTGTTTGAAGAGAAAAATCTGACTGGTGTTTTAGCTGGACTAATAAATAGCATTCCTTGTTAGATAGAACGGGCCCTATGAAGAACGTTGAAAATGAGATACAGGGTGAACTGGAGACGAAAATATTTATTTCAGCCGCGTAAACTTCACTAAGCTGGCTTGGTGGTGCAACTGGCTAACACAAATGATCAAGGATTTTATAAGATTCTCGTTAGATTTACGATCAGGTCAAATGCTTTTTTTACTGACAAATTTCATCCCATTTGTCTATCATATGAATTCAATCAAAGGACTAGTAAATTGGAGAAATACCATTCATATGTTATCCACAAATACGAATACGCGGAGGAAAGGCAGGGTGTCGCGTCGTATCCGTGAGCATCCAAAGTGTCTGAAACTGGTATATATGGGATGCGTCTCGAGAGATAATAGAAATACGAAGGGATAACGGAGAATGGAAAACAGAAATGGAAAGGAGAAGCAAATTGAAAGGTGGAGGAGGCAGAGGAGGGCGGGGGTCAAAATAGAGGGCTCTCGTTTCCACGAGGACAAGCGGTTCTCATTTCACGCCGTAACATGGTTCGGAAAAACATCTTCAAAAGAGAAAGAGAAGGAGGGGCTGGAAAAAAGCTTGTCGAGCACAGGAACTCCTGCTCGAAGACATTTAGCGACGATAATGGAGAGAGAGGGACAAGTATTATGAACGGACATAAAAGGGTGAAAAGACAAGGTAGCACGAGGCAGGGAAATTGCTCAAGATAAGCAAAAGTGTATTCCCTTTTGACAACATCTCATCAGTAAAAAATATAACTATTTGTACTTACTGGAGTTTTATCTTAAAGTAATATCGCAAGCAGATATTAGAATTAACTTAATTATTAAATTATTTTAATTGTGGAAATATATCAGCAATGTTAGGTATACATGCAGGATAGTTAGAATATTCTCTATCAGCTACCTTTTATTATTTAGTAATTAATTAAACAAGCAATAGTAAAACTGGAGTATCTCGTCAAATACGCAGCAGTACCCTCTTTATATGATTCAGTGAGGATGAATCTCTAAACTCAATCATGGTATCCTATTCACATGAAGGCTTCTAATCGCCTTTTTTATCGGCTTCAGTGATGGGTAATACCTATATTCGGAATTTTTTCCCAGTAGCAAATATACGGATACAAAGTTTGAAGAACATATTTTAAATATATATGACCCTACTTCCAAGAAAGACTCATTGTAATCATTGCTGGTGTATTTTTTTAAATTTCAAAATACTGTGAATATAACATTCACTATCACATTACTCCCACCAAATAAGTCATGGAGACAAAAATAAACCAATTATGATTAAATAATTTCTTAAATAATAAAATATAATTATCTTTCGTCCGAAAAATATTTGAATAGCATATTTAATTATTTGTCTCAGTTGGACAGAGTCCCTACCCGCAATTGGTATTAATGTAACGGAATTATTTCTAACTCCTACCAACTGCAAGTGATCTATTACAAGAAAAAAGTACGTGAAAAAGAAAATAATCCATAATTATTCAAAAATAATAGCCTTGGAAAATATTGAAAGCATTAAGGCACAATGATGAACTAAGAAAAATATCGGAGGCAACATCTAATGTTGCCTGAGACTATGTTAACCCCAGTTGATGCGAGTAGATACGTAACACAAGCCATGCTTTTTCCAAGGTAGTTTAGTACCAACTAAGTACTACCCTGATTCTGCATCGCAGCCAGACTTAAAAGGGATAATGCGGTAATGCATAATACATGTAGTTTGGCCATAAAGCCAGGCTATTTATATCACTTTAGCCATTAGTGGAGCTTAAAACTTAATTATGATCTACGGAACATGTTTTCGTCGGAAGCGTTCCTTACTAGCCATGTCTATAATTCATTTAAAAGCGTGTTGTTTAAAGCAGGTTACCATTGTGGTTTCACAGCATTAAACATAATCAAATTTTACTTATTAATACCTATTAGCTTCAGTGATCCTAGAAATAAAGAATTTCAAAATTAAACATCACATTTTGGATGCTATCTTAAAAGGATGATTTAAGAGGCCAAATCAATTGGATTAGGATTAAACCGTACCTATGATGCAAAAAGTTTTTCGTCCAGGCTGGAAACTTAGTCCTTGTGGATAAATCTAATGACAAATCCCAAAGTAAAGATGAATATCAAAGATTATTTGATTCCTACAAGGAAAGTACTTTTACTTTCTTGCAATTGGACTCAGGAAATCGCACTCAGGTTGGATTAGATGGGACAAGTAAGGCCGAGAAGAAAGATAAAAATACGATGAAATCAAGCCAGACTTTAAAAGATTTAAAATCAGCATGAATGGGCACGAGAATTATGAAGAATTGAAAAATGCATATCCACATATCAAAATTCAGATAAAACACGGGATCTTAAATTCTTCCTTACATCACTTGAACGGTTTCAACAGTGAAGGAACTAAAAAGATTAGTAAAATATATTCAACAAATTTGTAGCGTATTACCTGCATGGCAAAGGGTCTACCAATTCCCTTTAGGGCGCGCTTGTGCTTGTCAAGGGGTAAGTAGTCTGTCTCTCATCTACAGCGGAGTCATCTATCTATAAGCTCAAGCGATTAGTCAGCGTGGATCAATACTAATCATGGCATAAGGACGAGGTTGACAAGCCTTAGGCGTGGGTGCCACAGGTGGCTCACGGCATAAAATCACTTTGCTTCCCATTCCGCAGAGGCTATTGATTTGTTAGGCATAAATTTGAGGAGGATCACATCTAAGTAAAGCGATTTCACACATTCGGCTTTTTAAGAAGTGGTATCAAAAGAATTAAGTCACACTCACAAATGAATGTGCATGCAGTCAACACGGAAACACATCTTTTATTTTATTTTTTTAAATAAAAGCTGTTTCCGTGGTGAAGCTGTGGTAAAAAGGAGAACTTTACTCAAACGGAGGAAATTCTCAGGATGTTTTCTATTTTTGTTACTCCCAATGCATTAACTTCAGACCTTGATTCCGTTATTCATGCGATAATCAACAAGTTTTGAGAATGAAACGGTTCGATATGGAAGATAAATGAGCAATGTGAACAGATTCTTTAAAAAGCACAAGGTTAAAGATCCGTATTTTCTCTTGCGTCGTTAGATATCGAGTCCTAGCAACATTATCCTTATTCAAGAAAGCAGTGCCACCTTGCAAAAGCATATTTTGATGCAATACTTACCTTCTATATTATTTTCTTGATTCGATTTACACCAAGATACTGCCGAGAACTTTATATCAACTAAACACATAGCTTTTTTAAATACCTTTTTCCTATTTATCCCAACAATCCCAATATTTCCTGCTACTTAAGTCAGTTTAATCTCAATAACTAGATCTGTAATATTTACTTGTCAGTTTTTTTGTGATAAATAACTTGGTCCAATTTTAACGCTAAAAATGTTTTCAAAACCATGGGGTTGTCACTTTCATCTGAAAGTCAATTATTTACACATAAAACTGGAGCAATTTTCTGGGAAAATTAATGTATGTCTGATAATAAAACTACAAAGACACAGACTGGAACAAGTAGAACAAACTGATTCATGATTATTATCACTGAGATCACAGGACGTTAAGTAATCAATATGGGCTCTTGTGTAGATTCGTCATCGGTGTAATCTCCACACGTTGGGTGGTACGTCATTGCTAATGGCTGCAGGGAAATCAACATATGTCAATGCACTCTTCTAATTAATCGTATAGGAGTGTTCTAATATGTTAGTATATTCACCTGAAGTTGATCACCTAAATTTTACGCAGTGTTTTAGTTATTGTCTGCGTCACTAGGTAGTGAGCACATTGAGCGTGTTTGGATGCATCGCCCTACAAAATACCCCAGAAATTGGAAATCTCTACAGATTTTGATACATAGGACACGGATGCGACAAAGAATGGAAGAATTTTAAACGTTTAATATGGCTCTTCGTAAATTTATACCCACGTCACGTCCGTCTTCCATCGTGTCTTAGCTACTTTTAAAACAGTCGTTAGAGATATGTCGAGTAGAGGTGATCGACGAGAACTTATTTTCTTTCAAATTCAATGCGCTTTGGGTTAGAAAAGTTACCTTTGGGTCTAAATATAAGGCAGGACTTTTTTCTGAATTTTCATTAACTGTATAGAGGTTCTGCCGAGCGGTTAAAGGAGGATAGGCAATCCGAAAAGAATGTCATGGACAAAGTGTTTGATGCCTTCAGTAGCAAGGCAATTACGCGGGTCCCGAACACATGCTCCATAACGTGTTTGACGGCCTGCCTATCCTTATTTGTATTCAGGTTTTTGTTCCTTTTCTGGGGCTTCTATTCTCACTTGAATACTACCATACCATTTTCACCCACATTTTGACAATATTAAAAGTTTTCTAACGAAAAAATGAGGCATAGTACGATTTTCCGCTTATTTCAACTTTTTTACCAAATTGGCCAAGTGATTGAGAAATTTAAACTGTCGAATTCAAAGAAGTACTTTAATCAGGGTGAATAAAGGATGTGATTAGTTGACTATCCTAGTTTAGTATAGTTGACCCAAAGATTTCACCAACTGCTTCCCAAGAAGTTTTACCAGGCAAACTGATGACCACACGTCAGCTAGAATGTAATTCAAGTGTGCCTCATCCTTCTCAGACACCGAGTCTCACAAAGACCCTAAAGAAACCAAAAAGCAAAGGCCCATTAGGCTTTTCCGTAATATAAAATGGCCGTAACCTCTTTAGGGAGACCAACGACTCATCTGAATCCCATTCCTCGGTAGCAGCCAGTGTTACAATCTCCTGGCCATTGCTGCGAGGGGGAAAATGTCGCCACGCAATTTCCAGGCTGTTTAACCCATTTACATCCGACCCATCATTCATATCATTATTCCGTCTTAAGCTAGCTGGCAAAGGGTGGGCCAAAACGCGTGTTAGAAAGAAAATACCCACAGAGGAATCGCAAACGCTCGCATGATGACACAATAAGAAAACCATGAAAGGGATGAAATGTTTCACGACAACTATATCGCAGAAGTAACTCGCCGGTTTTTATATCAGAAAAGTGCTTCATAGTAGCGTACAAGTAACTTGATATGAAGTTTTTTTCGGGCTACCTTCTAAATATCATCCATCTGCTCCTTTCGCGCACGAAATATTCTTTACACACTAAAGTTTAATAGAGGATCAGGAAACCTCACCGTATGGGAAAAAATTAATACTACTGCATTCAACGGAAGAGGTATTTTTCAATATTTCAAAGTGAACCACGTTCACATAAAAAACTTGGTGAAATTACTCGTCATGGAGTATGGTACGAGACCACCTACTTCCGCCTTATTTTTTCTGCATTGCCACGTGCATGAATATTTCAAATACTTCCGACAAATTTCGCCTCCAATTATCTTTGAAGTCATGAGCGAGCACATATTTTTGAAATTTAGATCGTGAAAGGAGAGATAGCTTTGAAGTTAAAGCAAAAAAATAATCCGTCCAGGCATTTTACAAAATGAAAGAACCGTTTTTCCCCAAGAGTTTCGTGAGCGCAGGAAGCTTAAGAATTCTAACATCATCCGAAGAAAAACTGTAAGGAGTCGAGGATTAAACGCTGTAAATGTAGAATCGAATATAAAGGAATGGCTAAAGCACTGTGAAATTCCGCGAAATGTGCCCAGTCAGTTTTCCCCCGAAATAACGCAGAGTATGAAAATTCAAAAATGGAATCCCGTGCTCGCGATTTATGGTGGTGCTCTGCGGTGCTTGTTACTAATTCGAGTCAACAAATTTCGAGATTTACAGCGTGGAAATGGGTTTTGCCGGTTCTCAAAACTCATCACGCGTTCTAAAATACCTGCAAATAACTACTAGAGAGGAAATATACAGTTCTGCATAAGATTTACCTGCTCCTTTTTTTCTTTTCTTTTTTTTCTTTTTTTTTGGGGCTTCTTTTCAAAGTAGCCTCTACATTTCCGATAGACTAACTATTAACATCTTGACATTTCATTTATAAATGTAAAATAATAATTTTGTAAAGTATATCCCATTGCTATCAGTAGTTTAAAAGTGTTTAGAAATTAACATTTTGTATTGTTGTCCTTCATCGTAGTGGCAGATCATATCATCTGAGCAACCATCTTTTTTCCAAGATTTTTTTACATAAAACATTGTTATTTCTGTCAATCACAACCATCGATGCAATACGTCTCATTATACTTCTTTTATATCGTATTAATTGCTCTCTTTCGTCGTCATTAATAGCTATGCATGATCAGCTCAATGAAGTTCGTTGACTAAATGGTTATTTCATCATAAAAAATGCAAATTATCCTCTTATACACATAGCTACAGTGAACATGTTACTTTTTTTTAAGGAAATTGTATCATTAATGTATAACATAGCCCTTTACTCATTTCTTTCCAACGTTGCGTGAACGCAACGTAAACTTAGCGATTTCATTTCTCCTCATTTATATCCTCATATCCTCATCTATGTATAAGACGTAGTTTAATTTTTTGACACACTTAGATTTATGCATCAAGAGATATTATAAATTTTGTGATAAACCTTTGCCTCTTCTTTTCGTTTTCACCAAGACGAATTCACTTCATGGTAAGTAGCTCTCTCATAGGTGAATATACTAACACATATCTAGTTTTAGCTATGTAACACGGAAAAATATACTCGTTTATAATAAAATGCACACACTCCTCATGTAGATGTTGATTATACGAGATTGTGGTTTCTAGAAGAGATCTGGGAAGGCGCCACCTGCCTAGAAACTAAGTGACCTGCTCTGAACTAGAAGATAAGGTAATGGTGCGGTTATATTGTACTTCTGTGTCGTGGAGTCGGGGCTACGGTCTTGGTCAATTACCGCACTTGTCGACAAACTTCACGCTTGCGAACTATCAGATGCCCTGATTTAGGCTCGGCACTCACTCCACGGAAGTGGAGATAGTTCCACCCGGCGGTCTCATAGCACCCATTCTTATGGAAGTTCCAAATTAACTGTGTGAGTAAAAAAATATACTATTACATGCTCGGCTTTTCTAAGGTAATGTTTGAAAAATTCTGCACTCAGTGATGGCATACCTCTAACGTAAGGCGTAAAAGTAAGCAAAATATACAAATTAGCCGACGAAGATATTTTTGATGAACACTTAATTCTTGCCATAATAGGCGACTGCAATACCCCTTCTATTGAACTAATGCATTTTGACTATAGTTGCTAGAGTAGTTCTTAATGACTAAAAAAGTTTTAGGAAAACGCAAACAATTATTATAAAATTCGATTTCATAGAAGAAATCGCTCTTCTTAACCCAGTACTCTTTGCAAAAAAACCGCTTGAGCCTGGGATAAAATACTTCAATTTCCAAATATTCACCCGTTCCCGCATTCACCACTATGTGAATTCAAGATTCACTAGCCTAAGAGTACTGTGATGAAACAAAATACTGTAGCTTCAATCAAAGAGATGACGCCTTTTTCTTTAAGCATTCAACATATGAACAAATGTATAGATAACTTATGAGTAATACATAAGTAATTTTACAGCGGAACCCCTTCATGAAGACCATGCTGTTAGCAAGGAATGTGAAACTATTTTTCCTCAAACGTTAATTGGTTCTTATTATGACTACTAAGCGTATTTTAGAAGAAAATGCGTAATAAGCGCATACCACACGAAAAATTTGCTGTTTCGGCTCAAGAAACTAAGAGAATGGACCCACAAACAGATTCATTAACGCCTATTCCATCAAAGGTACTTGGAACATTCATCCGCTAGTAAAAGGTCGATCATACGTCAAAAACTGTATTGAAATTTATAACTCTTGCAAAGCGTTTTAAAAACCTCTCAATTTGACACTTACACGGACAATGACAAAGACGGTCTCTCCACTTCTGGATAAATCTTATACACGATAGAGCCTCCAGTTTACAAAGTGTTTTCCCTCGTTTATTAACCGAAATAGGTACATCATGAGAAACTGAAATGAATCCGGAGGCATATGCACAAGATACGCAGAACCTACGGACTAATATTTTACCCTCAAGTTTTTGAAATATTTGTTCTCAAAGACAAAATATTGCACATTTTTACAAATAAATTTAAAACCTGACTGGTAATTAAATGGTACAAGTAGGTAACTGTGTAATCCATCACATTCAGAGATAAAAATTCAATATATGAACAAATGTATTGGTAAGACACCTAAAACTCGTCGTAAGATAAAAATGTACGAATCGAGTAATTACGGAGTCTATCACTTACTGTTTGGTGAGTCCTTAGTTATGAAACCGACGTCTGCATATGGCATGATCATAGGAAATAATTTATGAGCCTTGATATTCATAAATGGGCCACATAAAATTAGCAACTCAACCCATGTAACACTTGAGTTGCCAGAGATAAAGAAATTCTACATCAACTTTCCTTCAGTAATTATATTAGAAGCTGAGGCAAATAACATCAAGGATTTATAAAATAAAACTACCAGAAATTTTCTATGACTTCAGAACATGAAGAAACTTGATTAGGCAAGTATGGTTCCCCTGAAGTGAATTATCTATGCATTTCAGCGATGGATTTTACTAAATAGTTTATATCGGAATAGCGCTTCAAAAGGAAGGAAAATATTCCTCGATTCTATCCTTTAAAACGATATAGCTTGTAAGTCCTGGGGGTAATTTATTCCTCAAACCCTCCTTAATGTGTATATCTTACAATTGCTCCTAATACATGCCTCATAAATCCAATACATTCCGATGTACTGAAGTCTTTATAAAAGAGCAATTCTTCCTTTCAAGATACTCCCATGAAATCAATTTCTTCTTTTCATAAAGATTATTCTTGTTGACTTCCTCATCTGCCTTTCGCTTCCTGCAGCTCTACCTATCCGTTGAACATTTGACACATTTTTTTAAGATTTGACCAGGCCGAACCATTTTATGATGCCATTTTATATAACCATTTTATATCTCTACGTTACTGCAAGCTCACTGAATCATGAATGAGGCATTTCAAACACATTCTAAGATGTTTTAATGGACCAATCTCCAAACGCAAAATTCCTGGGCGTAGGTAAGATACACCTCTTCATCGTGGAAAACTCTTTTTCCTTGAGCAATTCTGGATTGTATTCTCAAGGTACTTCATTCTACACAACGTCTACTTCTTCCAAGGCGGATGAATAATTTCACTTGCTCTAGTTTTTTCTACCGTGAAGGCTGCTCGTAGGATCTCTTTACAGCCCAGGGGATTTTAGTACGATCTTCCCAGTAAGTCATATTCTTGGAGTGCTTTCGTCATTCCTTTCAATGAGATATGTGTATGTTCTCGAATCTAAGACAAGATTGCAATATAATCCACGAAACCACATTTTGATATCTAATGCAGTATCATTCATATGTCAAAAATTCATCTCCAGAGATTTAATTTGTGCAACCACCGACATTGTGCCTTTTTCAAAATTTCTTCGAAGGCAAATTTTGAACATTTTCAAAATTTCTGTTTCATTCTTCCATTAGACATAGTTATTTTAAAACGCAAGATAAATGAAAAAGAAAATTTTATTTCAATTTTTTTCTGTATTCGAAATGAATTATAATTAACATTGACGGTTCTTGTAAGAGATAATTTTTTACGCTGAGTTTCAGTTGGAGCCACATTGGAAGTCACTAGATGACGATCGATCGATTTAATGCTGGACTGAAGAAATCTGTCCTATCCGTAACTATGGAATATTTATGTAATAACCTCCTTTCTTCCTCTACAGCAAGCAATACTAGAGTACTTTCTTACCCTTCTATATAATCTGTCTGGAACTTCATTTGTCTCCTTTCTCTCCATTTTAGCTTTTCCATTATACACAAAACTCACACTTTGAATACCAGCAGTCTCATGTATTTATTACAATTACTAATAAGGTATTAGTTCTGAAATTTATACGCAGCTTAGAGCGATATAGTTCCCAATTTCCGATTTTATGCTGATTTAAGTGAAGCATTACGAATATGTAACTAACACCTAATTTTTTGCTCTTGAGCTTTTGGGTGAAGGTGTGTCTGTGTGGTCAGAGCAACCAGGTTGGCAATGGATCGGTCAGGCAATCCGAAGCATCCGTGCTCAAATGATGCCATGGGCATTCAAATTTAGACAATACGATACAACATGAGGATATTTGGCGCAATAATGCCTAGCAATACTAATTTGCTGAGTATTAACCCTTCGTTAGGCATTTGGGTAACAATTGTCACCAAATCATGTTCAATCTAATGTCATTCTATCTAGGTTTGCTGTTAGTATTAGTCAGTCCAAGCACCTATAGCTATTAGTTGGCTGTACATGATTTGTAATTATTTCTTTTCCAGCCTTTTACAATAGAACAGAGATCAATGAGAGACCAGGCTGACATATTTCTTTCTTGCGCCAAACCGCCATCCTTGTAAATTAGCAAGATGGGTAATAAGAGTCACCCTAGCCATTAGCTGTCTTAGGATGAGATTTGGGCAAGAGTTGGACCAATAAGCCATGAAAACATGTAGTGGAAGATTTTCCTGAAGAGGAGAAATAGTTTTAAGAAAGAAAAGCTGCTTGCGAGGGCAGTTTGGATGAAATTGTCAAAGCAAGGTTAGCATTACGGGACTATTTCCGAGAGTTAAACTGTTTAGACTGTGTCTTCCCCATAACTGGAACGGTGTGATGAGTTTGTACCTAAGAGTTAGTTTTATAGGTAAAAAAAAGACCTTAAAGAATATTCTTATGCTGAAATTGAAAAAATATAGTTAAAATAGCTATACGTTGTGAATTAATAAATGTGAGGGAACGTGTTAACCCCGCGATTACACTCACAACATAAAATGTCGCGACTGATGAAGGAATTAAGCTATGCAACCTGCGTTTAATTTTCTGAGGGGAAAAAAATAATAAGGAAAATTATCCTAAAATGAGGTATAGTTGAACGTGTGTAACCTCCGATGAACTCGACCACAACGCCTCCCATAACTGAGGCGATGAAGTTATTTGCTTTAGAATAACTTTCCGGTCGACACAGCGCGCCGGCAGCAGTTCCCGACAACATCTGCCAGCCGTATAGACCACACCCTCAACTTCTGGCCCTCGAAAACCGCTGTCGCCGGCAAACCGACACCGTGTTTCTGCGTGCGCCCCGGTTCCCCCCCCAGTTCCACCCAACTCCATCCCCCCCCTCCCCCGTTTACACAGCCGAGGATACGGGAGGCGCCAGAGTCATAATGCTGTTTCCTATTCATGGGAATTTAATGCCCCCGTCTCCCACAAGCGTCGAACTTGCAAGCGACTGACGCGACACCAACCTAATGTCAATGTCTGAAGAAGATACGTTTTTATGAGTTAACCGACACGGAAGAGAGGATTCGTTTTTTTTTTAAAAGCGAACCAAGGACAGAAAAAATAATCCAACGACGCCGAGAAATTTGATGGCAGCAAAACAAAAGGTATCCTTAAGGTTTTTTGGAATATATCCAGCTTAATTTTTTTACGGCTACCATAAAATGGTTAACTTAAGCTATAGGCGTCGGAGCCGCTGATGTAGACTTGTTTCACCACAAAGAAGGAAAATAAAGGACAACGCATGGAAGCTCCTGCACGTAGCTATTTTACGGCTTGCGAAACACTAACGGCGTGATAAAACTATCACATTGTGTAATTTTTATATGGATTCCTCGATGTCATTATTTGGTCGTCTAAGTTAAAAAAATCAAAATAACTATAATTATGGAATCAACGATTGATATATATTATATTTAACTGTTTTACACTTTCTTGGGATTCTTGACACGTAATGTCTGAGCAGAAGAGTGTATATTTATACACGATTATAATTAAATATTGAAAAAAGGAACAAGGGTACGATTTTGAAATAGAGCTCAAAAGCGATTTCCGAAATTATCAGCTTGGAATTAAATGAATTTATGCTTTTCCCACAAAAAAGAATTATTTAAACAATTTTTAATTATCGTAACAATAATACATATAATGCAAACATCTCACTTGAGTCGTGGAGCTCTACACCTATCTGTGAAGCCTCGCAAGCATGAAATAAACTGGTTAATATTTATGAAAAATATTATTGCTGTAATAATTTGAATTCCCTATTTTATTAATTCGTTTGATACAATCACCACATGATAAGTAAATTCCCCAACAGCGTAGATATGAGAATAAATGTCCAATTGCCAGAAAAAATCGAATAGACTCTCCAGTAATCGAATATTTTTCATTGATTGCATTCAAGTGTGGGTATAATGTTTTCACATCGATGGCTCCATTAAATTGCCTCTTCCGTTACTATCCAGCATCCCATCCGCATAATATAGACATAGCTTACTGTGTATATCCTTTATGCAATTGTTGAAAATTATAGTCTTCCTTCAGTTGATTGGAAGAAGGTAATCGGTATATATTATTTCTCAAAGGTGTTTTTTGTGGATAGGCCATAACTCCCATAATTATTCATCAAAATTAATGATTCAACCATCGTTTTAAAGGTTATGCACCCCGATATTGATGAAAAATAGACAAATTGTTTAAAATTAAAGTTTTTGTTAAAAAAATGATACAACTCCATCTGCTGATAATATAATCAACTAATATGTTGGCAATGGTCACGTGCTTAAAAGACTGTAGGAGGCGCCATCTATTAACACAACGTTTAGATAGATTGTTTACATTCTACATGCAATCAGTGTGACCATTTACTGTTTACGTTATGTATCTCTAACACAAACATAAATAACAAATAATTGTCCATGGGAAGAAACAGGTAAAAGAACAGGAAGAAAGAAGGAAGAAACAGGAAGAATTTGCATACTGTGCGAAATATTCGCTCGGGTCATCTAGTATTTCTTATTTCTCTCTTCTAGTTAATTTGGTAACTGCAATACTAATACGGTACTAACGGTAATAATACAATGTACTCGGAAATAAATGTCATTTTTTGCTTGAGTTTACGAAAAGATATTTAGAGAATGGAATGACGAAAAATTCTTTTGATTGAATATAGTTTGCATGTGACCGAAATGATGACACCTTTTGCCAAAGATAGGAAGTATATGAAGATACCATCGACAGTTTAAAAGCGTGTTTTATTCAGCATCAATATTAACGTATCTCGAAAGCATATATCATTTCGCCATTATTGTCAGACGCTTTCAAGCACGATCGTCTACTCTCAGGTCGATCTAGATGTTCAGCCATGCCATACATAGCCATTCTATGAAATTAATCCCTTACGCCAACTTCGTGAAAAAATTACTGTAGAGAATTATGGTAATTCGGAAAAAAAGTTTCTGTTTTCATATTATGCATAAAATATATATATTATATTAGTAGGTATATTAGCATCAACGCCTTAGGTAGATAACATTTCTTTTATGCAGTCTTTCTCGCTCCTACTCCTAGAGTATTTGTTCTTTCTTACAACTGATTTAATCATATAACAAAAATCAGCATCTTGTGTTTCACACCCATACAACATTACTGTTTTTAGTGCGTCATCAGTTCTGATACTTTAATAAACTCGCGATATATATACCAGGCTTTTTAGGATCATTCATTTCGACATGATTCCTGGTTATACACCTCCGTTGACTTCAAATAGTTTGCGCATTTGTCCTGATTTACATTGTGATCTTCCCCATAGACCTGATCTTTAACTCGTCGCAGAGAATCGCATATCTCCTCCAAGCGAGCATAGAAAATGGCATGCCATTGAGTCCGCACTTGCATACATATAAGCGCTATTAAAAATTCACCGCCCCCTGAACAGGATATGGAGTAAACGCGAACGGTTTTTCAATCCGGAATCGATCGTAGCCGTGATATAAAAAGAAATTCCAATCTTTCTCATGGGAGGATTTCAGAAGGGTTCATTCCGCAACGAAATTTTCACATGCGCGTGTAGCATCGAAGCAGGGAATCATCCACGAAGCTCTTACATTTCCTTCCGCATGGCCTAATCTCCGATCACTTCAGCTACTACTATTCCATAGATCCTCACAAGCCTCCCACTGCTCTACGTAGGATTACCAACTTTAAGACCTTCTCAACTCGGAGTATTGAACTGCAACGCGCAGAATATTAAATGTCAGCCTCTTCTTTCGCAAAAACGATGTATCTGCTGATATAAATGTAAAGAAATACGTAATGATAATGTACTTATTGCTAATGAAGATTTTTTCGCTGCTAAAACGTTTAACATAATTAAAAAATGTATTAATTATGAATCTCAATGTATCGCATTCAAACTGATAGTGATGTAGTTTCCCTGAAAGCTCTATGAATTTACTTTTGCAGCTTCTATCTCCTCTTCTTTAGGCGTTTTATATATTTTAGCTCGAGCCCTGTAAATGAAATGTTTTGTCATGATATGATGAATTGAAGCAATAAATGTTCTCACAAACGTATCAACAACTGGAAGTTGGCTTTCACTTGACTTTTTTAAGCGTAAAAGAGCGGCTTTCTCTTTTTATAGATAAATGTTTAATACCACTACTGCAGCGCCCCTCCGTGTACGATAAAATCTATTCTCTACATGATGTTTTCTCCGCATTGATTATTAGCATTTAGCGGCAGTTTATAAAGCTAGTTTCAGTACTAGTGAAGCTGTGGCGGTCAAGTTTAGGAGCTGTTTTTCATTGAACTTCTCTGGTGGGTAACAATGTAAAAAAAATCATTAAATTTAGTTATATTCTATGGTATCAGACTTGTCATAGTGGAAACCCATACCTGATGATGATGACGATATACTGAAACTTAATTACCTTAAAAAATTATAATGGGAAAATAAATTTTAGTTTAACTCCGGTAACATTTGTTTCGCACCAAACAATATCCCGGACAATATGATATGAAGCCCTGAGTCCGGAGAAACATTGCTTCACCCGGAGTGTCCGGGTCAAAATGTTCCAGTTGGCACCCCTACTTTTACCTCATTCAACCCGGTCGGTGCACATCCACGAACTTCCGGCCCTCAGGACTCGTTTTAACGGGCGAAGGAATGTGAATGCTTCCACATTCCCCTTTACCATTCCATGCAGAAAACACATCGCTCTTTAATCCTCCTCGTCGTTGAGGGCATAATGCCTTCAACTCTTTTTCTTCCCAGCACTCACTCACACACGCGCACTCAGAACCGCTTTTACGCTCGTCTCGCCAAAAACGCATCACCGTATCTATTTCTCGGATATTCCCGTCACGTATTTTGCGTGAGGCATCATCATCTTTTTTTTTCCTTCATCCCCCGCCAACCCTTCCGCTCTTTTCAGACGATTCAGAGGGATCGGTGGCTTAGAAATTTCTTTCGCTATCTTCCTCCATTTTCGTTCAGATCGTCTCATTTCTCTTCCCTCAATCTACCCACACAAAGGCCTCGTCCAGCTAACTTCTTTGGATAACTTTTTTCTCCAAATGTCCCCGTCGGGAAGCTTACTTCCGCCTCAGACCTGACTCCAGAAGGGAAAACATTTGACCGAATCGTACAAGGGGAAACGTTGTGGAAAGGGATTTAGGAATTCTGGCATCAGATACATATCGTCACATTTAACTACATCATCTCATCAATATGGATGGGGACATTTTTAAGCCGGGCATCTAAAAGTGGGACCACAGAAAATGATCGTACCCCAATCCAAATGAGAAATGAGGATTCTTTTTCGTCAAATGAATAATATTAGTGTGCAATTAAACTGGAAATATGAAATATAATGCTAAAACATTATTTCCAAAAAAAATGCCGCGATGGACATATAAAATGGAATGAGAAATCTGGGTGATTACTCGGGAGCGTTTTTAAGGTAAAGAATTTAAGCAAACACTGGTCTTTTAAAAACAGACCCACGGAGTGTCACGGAGTCTCCAAACTCTACTCTTAGTATTGAGCAGGGTAGCGGTCCACAATCAATAAAAGTTTGCCATATTGTACATTAAAAATGTAATAAGCATCTGGATACGAGCTATCCCTAACTGAGGGAGTTAAGTTTAAGAAACGTTTGCATATCTTCATTTTTGGGCGTGCCACAAAGAACCTTTTGCCAGTCACACGTACAATCAATCGCTGGTGAACATTGTATTTTTTAGGTGAGCGAATGGAGAGGCAAGAGTACGTTAAATGATTCACAGTACAAAATATTTTTCCCTGAGAAAACGGAACTAATTTACAACGAATCCCTTCATATACAAACCTTCGTAGTATATTGGCTTTTTGCTTTTTACTAATTTATTTGGTGCCTATTTGATGAATTCACCAGAATCCCCCTTTTCTGACAGATCAAACAAATCGGTTTCCGATGCGACCGAACCAGTCTCATTCGCGCTGCCGAGCGGAAAAATGGGCGTAATGATAAACGACTGAACATATAACAGGCAAGGAGCACGTAAATATCCCACTCTAAAATGCCTTGCACAAACTTAAGGCTGGAAGACGTAATCACGCTACCTATCATCACGCCAAAAAACACGAAATCCTGTAGTTTTGAGGAATATAACATGAGATTAGTTCGGGATATAGCAGAGATCAATCACCTCTAAAGGTGGACGAGCCAAAACTGTCCCTCGCAGCCACTTATAATTCATTAATTTATTTCAGCGGCTCAGAATACTTTGATGAATGTTATATCTAGCAACTGTCTATCTATACTTATATATCAGAACGGAGCGGTGCCTGTACGTAAATACAGATACCACTCCGTTCTGATAAGTATAGATAGACGGTTTCCTAAAAAACAAATGAACTGATTGACCGAAAATTTTGCATGATGATAGAGCACTGCTGAGATCTAATTTATATAGAAAAGGTTTTAGGGCCTAAAAGACCCCAGGACTCCATTAGGAGGCTATTTTAAGCAATGCTAGCAGCACAAAGTTTTATGTTTTTTGTTCTTTTTTAATTACTTGCAATCTAGGTATTGGGATTAAATGTCCACTAACGCATGACAGATTGAATGAAATATTTCATAATCCTTCCGATGGATTTTGTTTTAAGCTTCGTTTTCACTTCAGTATTTTTCCCCAATTCCAAAATTATACATTTTTCTGCAAATTGAACAAAAGGAAAAGCTATATTTCCTTGGCAACCAGATCAAAGGCTACGGACGAGAAATTTTCGCCGGTGCCTTAATGTCCTACAAAAAATTAAATGAATAATATTCGGAAATATGAGTGATATTTCGGATGGGGTATCTTGTACTCCAACTTCTTCATGAGCTCATTGCGGTATTTCCATGGTATATGCATTCATCACGCCCTATTGTTTGTTATAATATGGGCCCATCAGTATGCGTGTATGTCGCTCATCACGTAAAACTTACAACACTGCTAAATACCTAAGACATGGTGATTATTGATGGAGAATGGCTGTAACAAATATGAAACTGTAGATATCTCGGATATATCATCACATGAATGGAAGTTGCGTGGGGGAAATAAGAAGTGGAATTACTCAGGAAAAAAAAGCCTTCAGTAAGGTTGAGCCACAATTAGCAGGCAAATCGAGATTTATGAACAGAGATTTATGGAAAAAATATCTTAAATGTTTTATTAGAAGAGTATTGCATCATGGTGTAGAAATATGGGCACAGTCATTAGGATAAAGAACAAATATTAACTGGGATTTGAAATATGGCAACGGCGAAGAATATAAAAGATCAAATGGAGTGATTATGTGAGAAATGAGAAAAAGCTGGAACGTATAGAAGAGGGGGAGGATTAAAGTGATGGTTTCAGGCGTAACTTTGTGGAATAACTTCATGATTAAAGATTGAAACACTTTGTAATTTCCAAATGAAAGATTGTGGAAATTACAAATTGTTTCAATCTTTAATGATGAGGAAGAAGATTGCAAACTAGATAGAACATCCTGAGAAAAGACTTCTAAAAGGAATATTGGAGGGAAAAATAGAAGGGAAGACAAGGAGAGGAAGAACAAGATTAAACAAGATGCCGAATATGATGATGGCAGGAGTTATGAAGAGCTGAGGGAGGCAGGACAAGACAGAGCAGCACTGAGGGAATAGCTCTGATAAAATCCATCAGAGGGCAGTTCTACCAAAGAAGAAGAAGAGATAAAGTGCTACTTCCATCAGAAGTTCAAACAATCTAAAGCTAAAAATTGAAAGTTGGGATTCCAAATGACTTCACTGCACCCGCCTACTATTGAGAGATTAGCAGATAAGGAGTAAGGCACGGCAGAAGATGGGAATAGATTATAGTGGGCGACGAGATGTAGTATGAGAGAGGGAGGAGGGCGTTGGGTAATCGGGGAAGGAAGAGCATTGGCAAGTTGAGCGGGATAAAGAGAGATAACCTAATAGATAAACTTTTAGAACGATCTCGTGTAATACAAACAATAAATATAATGACCTCTATGCCTTTCAATATTGACAAACCAACTCGCTGGTGCAAGCTACCTTTTATTAACAAACTGTCACATAAACTATGTAACATCATTCCAGCTAAGAAGACCAGAGTATCTTTATATAACCCTCTGACTTTAGGCAAATTACTTTTTAATTCCAAAGACAAGTACGATATCTTAGAGAGAAGTGGAGTGTATGAATTGAAGTGTGAGGACTGCGCCTGTAAATATATTGGACAGACTGGAAGAAAATTTTAAACCAGAATAAAGGAGCATAGAAGAGATTTTATTAATAGTGACGAAGCCACTGGAATGATGAAACATTTAAGCGAAGAAAAACACCGGTGTAATTTCGACCCAAGAATTTTACATTGTATTAACAAAGGGCGGAAGCTAGATTTTATGGTAAATTTTTAAATCGTAAATAGCCCTGATACCTTATGTAATGACCAAATGTTCCTCTCTCCCTCACTCCACCTCCGAATCCACCTACCGTCTCGACGGCGTCACAGATAAGCCCTCTGACATTGTCCTCCCTTTAAACCTCAAATGTGACCGTTAACATTTCGTTCCCCCCCTCTCCCTCCACCCTCCTTCCCCTCCATACTTTGTGTGTGTTTGCTATATATAAGGGGAACGCGACCAAAAAAAATTTACCTGAGGATGATACACGGTGTCGAAACCATGGTCGAGTTGAATTATATTAAATAGTGTGGAATAAAACAAAGTAAATATCTTATATTATGTGTGAAATTATTAATATCCACCAGGTGAAGCCGGAAACTATGTCTTATAAAGAGAGGCTTGGACGTTCACGGGGCTAAATAATGACAAGGACATTCACTTGAAAAAGAATGGCAGAGATATTTATACTACCATGAAAACATTGCTTTACAGGTAGATCATCTTAATTATCAGCAATGATATTACTAAGGATATTTTTGACTTGGCATTACTAAGTGATTTTTACACAGAGTATAAGATGAGATATCGACTAACCTTGATTAAGTAACGAAGCAGTGCACTATGTCTAAGTGGTTTAAACGTATTTTTTTACCACTGCTCTCACCCGTGAACCAGCGGTAGGCTAAGTGCAATGTTACATAGCAGTCAATGATCTGTCACAGCAGCTGAATATTATTAAAATTCATTGTCCACTCCAACGTTGATACTTGTCCTCTACAATTGCAATCACAGACTGACAATGCATATACAATTCTCAGTCGTTAATAAGCCAAGACGAATGAGAACCAAAATCTGCATGTTATGTACAATGAACAGCATGTTTTTCCATTATTTTGGTTATCAATAGGCAGCAAATGTCAACGGCGAAAGCTGGATATTATTACATGAATAAATTAAACATACGTAATTTATTTATTTATTCTTCTTAGCATAGTCCTAGCCACCTTGAACAATTTGAACACATAAGACAAGCAATTATGAAAGAGTTACAGGCGTAAATTTGTATAAATATTGTATATCCATATTGGTAAGAATTAAATTACAATAGTTATTTCAATGATAATATGAAAACAGACCATGGCTTCGACACTTTATGCCATTATCAAGGTACAATTGTTATATATTGCATATATAATCGGAATACAATTGTATGTAGAATCGCAATGTTAAGAATAGCATCTTAATAATAACATAAGTGTCGAAAACACGGTCGGTTTTCATTAAAATAGTCTGGAAATTACTATTGTTATTTTATTCTTACCAATATGGACAATAAATCAATCGTGGTACAAACTTAACAGTAACGATTCCAAGCGCAATATGACACTGGACGCAACACACTCATGTCTCGATGCCAGCTTGTCCTGAGATTCGTCAAAGCCTCAGGGTACGACTAGATCTCGGAGCAGCGAAATAAATCACTCCACGCAGCGCGGAACATAAAAAGCCCCCTCCCTAATACGGCATTTGGCCTTTTTTCCTCCGTCGCCCCTCCTTCCCCAAGTCCCCTCGTCCACCCACTATGCATCCGCGACCGCCCCCACTATATCTCCGCATCCCGCCCCCCCCCCCCCCCCTTCGCTTTGGCTAAACCCTCATGCCCTCCTCCCAGGGAAATGTGACCTCGTTGCGAAGTTACGAGCCGATGCATATTGTCGCATTTTTCTCTCGCTGACAACGCGGTGGGGATGGGTCGACAACCGCCTCCTCAGAGGGGAATGAAAAAGGGTTCGGTGTGGGTGAAGGAAGGCCCAGAAGGGAAGGGAAGGGTAAGCGAAGAGTGAGGGGAAATTTCCTGCGAATGCAGACCAGTGAAGGCGTGTTGGTTGCCCTAAATGGGTGGAAGGAAGGAAAGGGGGCGTTTGGGGGGAGAAGGAAGGGAGGATTGCCGGGAAGGCTGAGGCGAGTATCCGTAATTGCTCCGCGTGGCCTGTTACGGAAGAGAACATATTTATTATCCTCTCGAATAACGGTTAGCCTCGAGGACCGCAGGCTAATTTTTTATCTCTCTTATTTTTTTCATTCTTCTCCCTCACCCGCCTAGCATTTTTTCACAGCGACGTCATGGCTCCCAGAGTAAGGAGGGATGGCTCGAACGCTTTTAATTTTAAGGCAAGGGCGCAGTGAACGTAAACCATATCTTTAGAACATAACGTGAGACGGGAGATATACGTGGGTGATCGGCTTGGAGAATTGGATGGACCACCGGCGACCCCAAAGTCCTCTACATGGGGGGCCACGTAAGGGGCCCTGGGATTAAAAACCCTAGGACGTTGGCCTGAGTCCCAGCAGAGGTTGATATTCATAGATCAATAACTTTCCTAACATAGGTGCTTAGTAGATAGCACTTTTAATTCCATTGAATACCTTGTACAGCCACCGCACAGGCAAGTGGCAGGGCATTTTAGGACAACAGGCTAATTAATGGTGAGTTTTGGGGGAAGCAAGGGGTAAAGAACGAAGTAAAATTGGAAATTTACGGAGAGACTCAGCGTACAGCTCTTTGATTTAGCTTCAGTAAATACAAAAACGTGGAAATAATAATTTTTGTAGCAATCAGTGGAGCAGGATATATCCTATTACCCTGAGGCTTATATCACCTCTAGAAATATAGATTTATGTTACAGTAATATTCCCATGTCATGCTGAAACTCCCTGATATGAAATTTTCAAATGATATAATCCAAGTAGACTGCGAGTCTACCAGATTTTAAGCTAATCCTTAAATCACTTTTATTAAGCACTCTGTCCACTCGTGAGAGTTATAAACAAATTATGCTACTTTCCTTTGTTTTATACCTTTTTCGAGAATTAGATCTTATTCTGCCATTAAAAGACTCCTTACGGTACGAACCTAGGCGATGTAAAAAGTAGGCTAGTGCCGACACGTAGTTTCTTTTCCGCTCATCGTTCATTCCAAAGTATACCTATCCTATCTAACCTTAATACCAACCATATAGGACGCATAAGAAACAAAATCTAAAGAGACACAGACATTATCGGTAATCTCCCGGAATATTATATCAATGAGATGTAGAGATTGCGAGAGCAGCGGTGTTTACAACCCGTCTACTGAACACTGCGTAGAATGTGGCTCGAGTTCATCTCTTATAGAGCAGACGTCGCGTCGCGACGGCTAACAATTACTAGGCTCTGTTGATTTGACCGATGAAAAGCAAAATCTAACCAGGATTAATACGCCATCAGAAAATGTTCAAGCAGAGCAGGTGAATTTATTGAAGAAATTTCCATGAGAAAAATTCGGTCTCGTCCGGGAATCGAACCACGGACCTTTGGTTTGCCAAACCAATGGACATATTTTTTTATCATGAAAAAAAAATAATTTTTCTCATGGCTATTTCTTCAATTAATTCACTTGCTATGTTTGAACATTTTGAAATGGCTAAGCACGACATAAGTGCTGGTAAGGGATACTGTCTCTTGGTTGTGGCTTCTTTAAAGCCCTCTTCTCCTTTGCGTTGCCATCTTTGATGCACTAGAAGGGCCTAAGATCTACTTGCGTTGTATCCACCAAAATTGCCATGATAATTAGGAAGCCTGGATAGCGTAGTGGTCTGCGCATTGGTCCGGCAAACCAAAGGTCTGTGGTTGGATTCCTGGTCTAGGCCGAATTTATCTCATAGCAATTTAGGCTATCAGAAACAAAGAATAATTCATAATTAAACACAATTCATGAAATAGGAAGCCTATTCTCATTGAGATGTTCCACAAGAGGCACTAGTAGTGCGATTAAATGGAACGTATCACAAACGTTTAAAAATAAAAGTCAATTTTGGGCGTGGAATTGAATCTTTTCTAGGACAATGGAGTTATCAGAAGTAAAAATATCATCGGCTACCCTGAGACAAATAAGTATCTTTTTTTGATGAATTGTTGCCACGGGCGAGTGCAGCTACGCTGTGATCTTACGGTATGTAATTGTTTCCAACTCGAGGCGATCTTCAATCTATGAGTTCAACGTTGACGTACGGTCGCTCCGGTCCGGGAATACACTGAATCAAGGACAGAGATGATAATTGAAGAGTGGAAGAGGGGGGGGGTAAGGCTAAAAAACATCTATATCATAACACATGCAAGTTTTGAGCCAGGTAAACTAATGTGCGGATGTTGGTCCCAACAAATCTTCAAAGAACGTTAATTTTTAGGGGATACGATAAGGTTTTCCCTTCACTTACTCGATCAAAAAAATTAGGAAATATATTGCGTAACTATAAAGCTAGAAAAAGGGAATATTATGGGTTGTTAGTTTAAAAAATAAGGAATGAACTCCCTTCAATAAAGAGCGTGAAATAGTTTAAATTCTAGCCAAATCATGAATCAAAATACCTTGTGGCTCGATTATTCAGCCTACGTGGAAAAAGTATAAATATTTGGTTATTTTCCATATCAACAGCCATAGTTACACATACATTTTTCAACAACAATCCTGACTGTAATGCATTTAACTTGTGCTTCATCGAAAAAAGGAAAATGAATGTTATCGGTTTCTGATAAATGGCTACTTTATATATAAATGATTCAATATCTTATGATCTATAGTATACACCAACTAATAGGGAATTAATATAGATTATGATTACCAATGACAAATATTGTATTCTTGAGTTAATCTACCGGTTAATATGTGTAAAAAGGAAAGTGAGAGAAAATCCTTTAGATTTCGGTACACCCAAGGCCCAATCTTGTAACTCAATTTCTTTTTCCATGTCCGAATACATCCTACCTCCTATTATTACGTTTATATTATTCTGTTTCTTCCCCTGCGCACTTATTCAACATCCTCCATTCAATCTTGATCTTCAGAATTCTTTTTTCTCTCATTATCTGCCCCAACCCGCAGAGCAATCCTCAGTTATTTCCACCATATATGGTGGAAACCATAGGGGTTGCTCGAATAAGCAGCCCCAGACCGCGAAAGCAGCATTAGAAGTGCATGGAGAGGGTATTTCTTGGCATAGACTCGATCATCGAAAACTAAGAAACCTCATAGACGATGCTGATTTCTGGCGATTTTGTGCCGCCATGAAATAAGCACTGCCCCAAGGAACGAGATTGGATCCTCATAGATTAAGAGAAGTAACTATGGTTATCTCAGTAATCGTGAAAGAAGAACGGTGAACAGACAATAGTTCAATCAATGATTTCAAGTTCTCATTCGAATTGGACTTCAAATGAAATAACTTGAGGATATTTATTAAAACTATGGATACTGCGAAGCATACATTATTTCTAATCAGCAGTAATGCCCTATAAAGAGAGTGCCTATTGAGTGACGACACCACCAAATTCATAGTTAATGATGAACTTGAGACTGAGATTGATAGTAAACCATCTTATCATCAAAAGACATAAATGCGTTAATTTAATGCAAAAATTGGAAAATTACCCATTTTCCATGGAACTGCTGAAAAATGCAGTCTACACTGTAATGACAACAGCGTAAGATTAATTAATGTATGTACGCCAAAATGTATGTTTATCAGTAACACTAGAGGAAATATACCATATAAATGGAATGGTGCTTCAGTCTGCCCTATCCACAAAAAGATCAACTGTTATTTGACATCTGTAAAGGCATAGCATTAATAAATATTTGCAATAAAATTTTCTCCTGTCACATTCTGTCCCGAATAAAACTCATAGCTGACAATCTAATGGAAGAATATCGCAGTGGCTTTCAATCAAGCAAATGTACAACCAACATTGATTTTCCTCGAGCATATTATCTACACATTCAATGAATTTAATCAATAAGTTTACCTCATATTCGTCAATTTCCAAAAGGCATATGATTGCATCCACAGGACCATCCAAATCAAAATCTTAACACAATTTAACCTTCCAAAAAATTATAAAATTGGTGGACCTTGGTCCATAATACAGAAGCTATGATGAAACTGAGATACAAAATTACATCCAGTTGTTAACTGAAAACAGACTTAAAACAAGGTGACAGACTGTCAATAATCCTGTTCAACTTTTTCATAGAGGAAGTCATACGAGAAATAGATTGGGGAATATTTGAGGTGCCAGAGTAAATCACAATAAAATCTAATACCTAGCATATACTGATATCACAAGCAAAGGGTGAAATGGTGACCGTTATACATACCTTGGAAACAGCCGTATTAAAATTTGGTCCAGAATTCAGCCCCTCAAAATCTAATATATGGTGACAAAAAGAAGCCGTCACCTTCGAGGATTCCAAGGAATAAGGGTAAATGGAAAACTATAATTTAGAAGGAACCTTGGTACCATAAAAGCAGCGAATACATTAAGTGGAACAGAAAAAGTTCTAGAATAAAGAACGGAAATAAAAGCCTGCACACACTTAAAAAGAGTCTAAGCCTTTTTTCGTATACCATGAGAGATAAGTAATGATTATACAAAACCCTGATCCTCCCAGTCATCTGGTAATGCTTCTGAAAAAAGAAATGAAACGTCTCCTTATGTTCGACAGGATAGTTCTTAGGAAAAAAATATATATATATGCCACAAAAAGACCAAATAGCCGGTAATGAGGTAATGGAACTTCACAATGAGGTAATAGAACATATACATCAGCAACGATTGAAAGCTGCTGGTAAGAAATCTGATGAAAAGTATAGAGCTAGAATGGGATGGACATGTTGTGAGGACGAGCGACAAGAGACGGTCAAAATTTGTGATGGAATGGATCCCAGAGGGAAGAAGACCAGTAAGTAGACCCCAAAAGAGGTGGATAGATGGATTGAAAGAGGACCTACAGCAACTCTATACTTGGGAGAATTGGAAAGTTACGGCAATGTCTAGAAAAGATTGGTGAGCCTTGTCATTGGCATTTCTAGGTCAACTGGGCCTTACCGCGACATGACGATGATGACCTTGCCCAGCCACCAACTGTACCTCCTCCCAATCCCTTTTCAGAAGCTTCATCCTCTCATTCACTACCTCAAGTGTTCAATCGTATATCTTCCTATCCGCCCACCGAACTTTCTCCATCCTTCTCCGCGTCCACAACGCAACCGTCGTCAGCCTATTCTCGTCTTTTTTTTCTGAGTCATAGTTTCCGCCCAATATAACACTGCGGTAGTGGTTCATGATTTCATTTCCATGTATAAATTTACATCAAAATATTACCCTTCGATCCGCCTTGCTAGCATAAATATCATAGAAATCGTGATGGCAACCTTACTTCAAGCAGAGATGGTAATAAGCCGCACCTAGTTTGTGGTATGCTTTAAATCACTAGTTCGCATAGTTACAAAGGTCCATTGTGGCAGTGGCCTAGATGGAAGCAAGAACATGGTAACTTCAGAGTATCTGAACCCATATGCTTGTTGTTGCTGGTTGCTCTACTTTTAAAAATGACTTGCTAACGATTTCCCATCCTGGGAAAGGGTTTTACGAGAAATTTCCCCTCCCTCCCTCTCCTAAACCTTAAATACCACCCGTCTCTCACGAAGCGGAACTCTTATACATATTTACCCAAAAGCACCTACCTCTTAAGGGAAGCATCATTTCTCCGAAATACGCCTCCACATAAGAGTAGACCTCCAAAACACTCCATCAACGTCCGTAACGAACCTTTCTTCTGGAATTCTCACGATTCGCGAACGCGAGGCGACGAAAGCAACGTTCGAATAGAGAAGTTCGACTCGTTTCACAAAATTCTCCACCAACGGATCAAAATAAACTTCGCTTTACACTTCATTAGTGAATTTGCAAATTTTTGAGCGCGCGTAAAGGAATTGGAAGGGTCAATTCTATATATAGTTCGTTTCCGTGTGGGCGTTAACTTCCGATTCCGAAGTTCTACCAAAATTTTAGCGCAAATTTGCGTGATAAGTGTTCCGAATTCGTGCCTTCAAAGTTTAAGACCAATTTCAGAGGATTGCCTATTATGTGTCCTCTGACATTTCGTTGGAGCCAGAGTTCCAAAAGGCGGGAACTTGATTTTGAGCATTAGCTAACCCTCTCTACATTCACGTCGTGCCTTCGGGGAGCTCTGGAGAGGTTAGATTATCTCATGCATAAGGCGAGTGGTGGAAAGTACCTATGATACAGTTTTGAAAACTGATGTGACTTTCTGGAAACATATGTTTCAAACGCGCTCTTGAAGATTTCCAAGAGTAAGTAAAGTAAGAGAGATATCGGATAAAAGCGTAAAATTGAGTTGGAGTAATTTCTCCGCTGATTTTGTTGTATTCCACAAAGCACAAAGCATTTTAATAGTGTCACCGGCCACGGCAACTAAAGAGTTACTGGCTGCACATATGCGCCGCAAAGCACCACTCTATGAACATATTTGTACCTAATGGTCGTCAAATTTAAAATGAGGGGGTAAAAGGTTTACACAACTGATGGACTGATTAGCTGGATTCAAAAAGAGACTCTGAGGCCACAAAACAGGGCTAAATAACTCAAAACATTCTGATGAGATGAGTTCTTCAGTGCGCAATAGAGAATATTATGCTGACCCCGCCAAATAGTTCTAGAGCTGATGAAGTGACAAAATACTGGAGACACTGCCGGAGTGTTTATAAAATTTTCTTTTTTTTCTATGCGCCATTAGTGACTATAACAAAACAACACTAGACTTACATTAAAAAGATTTATAAAATGCACTACGCTTTTCTTTATAATTTTCCCTGTTTCCTTCTATTTCATAGTAGGTGTCCTATTATTCCCTGTCACACACCTCTGCCGCATATCTCTGGATAGTTTGTGGATGCAGATACAAAAGACGCAGCGGTTAACAAAAACAATTGCGCAGTGATTTTTTTGGAGCTCAACAATGTCTATCACGCATTTATTTCAATAATAAAATGCCTCCAATGAATAACGCGAACACGGTAAATTTCATGAAACCACATTTTGGTTTCTCATCTCGAGGACCTAGGTTTGAGCACCGCAAGTAACGGAGTTCTTTGAACGCAATCGCGCTCTTACTTGGATGTCATGTAGAGAACATGTCACGTGTAATACAACGTCCGTAGGATAAAAATGTTGAGGACTTCTTGCATTATTCCTTTCACCAGCCCTGACTTGTGGTTGAGCTTAAGGTTAATCCATGAAATACATGAAATGCTATTCATGAAATGAACTATGAGCAATAACCGATCAATCAAATATAAAATCACTATAAAGAAATGATGAGAGCAAACAAACCTTCATAATTTTATGTCAATCATATTTATAAAATTCCTCATCCATCAATCTCAAAAACTAAATAAAAGCACGATAGGAATACAGAACAAATGTTCACGGGATAGGAAAAAAATTCTCCTCTCAGTGATTTTCTCTGAAGAAAGGATTAGCTTTGTCGAAGGAACATTTTAGTGATTAATCATGCATCATAATTGCCATTAGGAAAATTAAAAACCTCAATCTGAGCACGAAGGGCTGGAATCCATAGATTAGCTTTAAGGATGTAATCAGTTCGATGAGATCCGAGAGGAGCAGAAAAAAACGCTTCTAAATAAAACGAAGCCCTGTGCCTCAAAGAAGATGGGAACAAAGAACCAACTCTGCTGAACAAGCGAAGTGAGGAGGATAAAATGAAAGGGTGACGCTACCTCATGCTTTTCGCTATTACGAGAGCAACGCGAGTCATGCATCCCCCATCCCTTTTGACTCATATCATTTTCTCGCCCGTGATGCTCCCTTATGATATCTTCATCTGATTGTGGGCCGCATATTCTCTATTCCTTTCTCTCTCTCATATTCCTCTCTCACCCCTTAAGATTTTCCACCAAAGCCATCTCCTCTTCAAGGTTCTCCTATATGTTCGACGAGTACCCCAAGGGTCTTATCTTGGCCTCTTTATATTCTCCGACCGCTATCTCCCCCATCCTTGTATATTTTTTCCTCGCTCTCCTTTCATCTCACCCTTCGTGTCCTCCCTCGCATTTTCATCCTCTTCGGAGTTTAGGCCGATGATCAACCTCCACAGCATTTTTTTCTGAAGGAACATTTTGAAAATGCAATCAATGACCTATTTTTTATAGTATCGTAGGTCTTTTTGACAATGTGCATCTGTAGGAGTTAGTAGTATCCTTACTAACATGCAACTCAGCATTTGGAATAGATGTAACATGCCTTTGTTTTCCAAAAACATGTGCAATATTTTTAAACTAACTATTTCCTCCATTTTTAGTTTACTGCGGTCATAACAGCTGCTGGTTCACTCTTTTATCATGAGACAACATAATATGATAGGAGCCAAATAAAATTAATAACATTGCCTGGAACACGAAAAATGCATAAGAGAATTATAATATAGCCAGAAAGTCATCATAAAATTGACGCTCACGGACAAAAGATTATTTTCAAATCTAAAAAGAATAATGTTACTAATTGTGAAGGACACCAGCAATTTACTGAGCTTACAATTTCACGAATTAACGATTACGGCCGTAATTCATAGAAAGATATGCAACATACAGAGTCGATGACAGAATGACATAAAAATAGATTACTTTAAGTTAAATGCTGGTTAAATTGACACATAAAGCAGCGACAAATGAATGAAGTTTGCATCCAGATAAATATAACATCCCAGTAGATTTTCAGTCCCACTTTTTCTCTTGGAAAATTGAGCAAGTGACACATTTACAAAGAGAAGGTTCGCAATTTTATAACATGTCATGTCAAACATAACATAACATGTCAAATCAATGATAAAAGTAAATTATTGTTGCGACTTTTACCGGGAGAAATAAGAAAGCTGGCCAATTTTTTTCTTAATAAAATTGATATAATGTAATGCACCAAATGAAATACATAAAATGCGCTTCTTCAAATATAAGATGTTCTACGTAAAAATTCTTCATAAGGATTAAAAGGCAGCTTACATGAATAAGTGAAGGTAAAATACAATTAATTGGGTATGAAACACTCCTGCAAATTGCTAAACGGTGATTGATATTAAAATTCGTGCAGATAGCTTTTATCTGGCATGAGTAAAAATTAAATCCTTCTTTCGAAAAAAGGCTGTGTTTTTAGAGATGAGTTAGTTACATTTTCATACCGACAGTGGAAAATATTGAAAAAGAAAGGCAATCAAAAGAGTTTCGGCCGGACTATGACTATTATTAAATAAGGTGGAAGTGGAATGCCAGTATGCTTATGTTTTTTTACGTCAATGTAATTCACTAAACTAATTTTATTCATTACTTCCCCATTTCTGTTAAAATGTAGCATAGCAAACCTTTACTAAACTAATTACCCATCATCAAAATATTTGTGAATAATTTTTATTGATATTCAGGTAAAAGTAAATGAAGGTGTATAGCAGGCGTAATATTAAATGAAATCTCAATAGTTAACTGTGTACTCGCAAAATATCCCTTCAGCAACGATCATCTTTTTTCTCTAATACTGAAACCGACCTTTGTCCATTACTCTTGTTCCATCTCAACCTATCCCTGCCTAATATTTATTCTCGGTGCTTCCTTCAACTTTACCGGTTCACTTCATATCCTCCTTTAAATCAAAACCGTAAGGCTCTCGGTTCGTTTCGACCAGGCGCGTGACGCGGGAGAGTAGACTCATTTAGGTTTCCCTTTCATGTCTATCCGACCCAATGCTTCCGGCGCCGTATTCCCTGAATACGGATAGGGATCTTTGGAGAGAGAAGACGTTCTCTTAATACACCCCATACTTTATCCCCCGCGTTTAGGAACTAAAGGGGGCGGTTCTTTATATTATTTTATTCCTTCGGCAGCCCTCCACATGCTGTGGACGTCTTCGGAGACTGAAAGAAGGCACATAACTTGGACCTTGTGAGCCGTAGGAAAAGGAAAGAAATAAGTGACAGCGTCTTCCCTTTCCGAAAACCCAATCTTTTCCCTCTTCAAAACTTTTTTCACGAATCAGCTCGGGGAAATGATCCGTTTTATACGAATTTTCAGGGAGAATTCATGTCCCAATCAACCACCGCAAAAACTGAATCTTTCTTACCCACATAAAAAAAGACCTCATTTCATCGTCAAATGCTCTCTTAAAGTTTCCCTAGACCGCTGAGTTGTAAATCTTCTGATCGTATAATTCCGGCAGAATCGGAATATTTACGAAGAAATAGGAAATACGAGGCAAAATATAAAATTGAGATCGATGAGCTAGTGCACGTGAAAACGTTTGATCATTCACATTTTACGAAGTTTCTACGATATAAGCCATTTTTCGCTCAGTGAGAGAAATCCTCTACAGAAATGCCTTACCTTTTTCATAGCAGACTACAGCTTTAAAAAAGCAGGAAAAAGGTGTTTGCGAAATTTTTCAGCAATAACTGATGCGATTATTGCTGAAAAACAAAGAGAGGTTTCGCCAGTAGGCTAAAAAGACCGGTTCTGTTGTATAAGAACTTACTTTTTGCGTGTTTCGAATCAAGTTGATGTGAATAAATCTTTTTTACCTTTACTTACATGCAAAATTCTTGAATCCGAAAATATGAATGAAATATCTCTTTTATCTACATCTATGAGTAAAATAAGAAACGGTGACCTATGCTCATTGCAATTTTGGATTGTTAAAGCATCAAGAGTAATTAAAAGTTCCAGTCAATAATAACGCAAAAACGGAAAAAATAATAAGTAAAAGGATGACAGAAAAAAACATTTGTTTGATTATGCATAGTACTGTTGCTACTCGGTGTGTCAGTACACTGCATATACCTCCTACTGATGGGTCGCGGGCAACAGTATGCTGGCTCTCAAGGTAGTCCTTTCAGAAGGGATCCTAACTTGAGAAGAATAGGGAAAGCGGGCCTAGGTTATTGCTATGCTTTGGTTTCATTTGTGGCATACTGGCGAAAATGTGCCAAAACTGACCGATAGAGCGCCGTAACCGTTAGTAGGGAAAGCTAAACGTGGTGCGGGTACTGCGAAGGCTGGTAACCTTGCATACTCTATTACAACTAACTGCTAAACGTCAAAATGTTGCCTCGGACAGCCGAAGCCACGATGGGCGGCGGTAGATGAATAAGGTTGGCCCATCAAGATACGGACTGGAAACAAACTGGACTCTCGGTACTTGGAATGTGAGAGGAGTATATGGAAAGGAGCATGAGTTGCTGAATGAAATGAAAGTGAGACGAATGGATGTTTTGTGTGTATGTGAAACTAAGCGTAAGAGGCAGGATGCTGTTACATTAGATGGCGGTAGTCTGGCATTGTGGTCAGGAGTTGAAGATAATGTACATGGCAGTCAAGGTGCAGGACTCATTCTCAATGAGAGAGCTAAGTTTATAGTAAGGAAGTAGGAGTTAGTATCCCCTAGATTGCTCTGGGTTCGCATGAAAGTAGGTATAAGGAGAGTTGTGATTGTGGCGTGCTATGCACCAGTGGATGGAGAGATTTATAGTGTGAAAGATGAGTTTTGGGAAAAACTGAGAGAGGTTTTGAATGAATGTGATCCTGGTGAGAGAATAATTTTACTGGGTGAAATGAATGGGTGGGTTGGTGTGAGGCGGGATGCATCTGAGAGAGTGGTTCGGCCTTTTGGTGACCCCCAAGTGAATGATAATGGTGAAAACTTGGTGAGTGTGTGCTTGGAAAAAGGATTGTTTGTGTCGAATACATGGTTCAAACATAAGAGAATACATATGTATACTTGGAAAAGGGGTGATTGTAAAAGCATGATTGATTTTATGGTGTATGATGAGAAATTGAGAGAGTTAGTGTGGGACACGCGAGTGATGAGGAGTGCTGAATGTGGAACATACCACTATTTGGTACTCTCCAAAGTGAATCTGGACAGAAAGTGGGTATCAAGGAAGAATGTTGCGCGTAAGAAGTTGAGAGTAAAAGTGGAAAGGTTGCTAGACAGCGAGGTAAGAATGCGGTATGGTTGCATGCTTGAGGATACTCTATCGTTGAAGCAGAGAGAATGAGACGAGCATATCAGAAACGAGAACGTAAATGATGCGTGAGTGTTTAAAAGGAGTTTTTTTGGAATGTGCTGAAAGTGTATGTAGAAAAGGAGTGGTAGAAAGAACGAAAGGTGATGCTTGGTGGAATGAAGAAGTGAAAACGGCAGTCCGAGAAAAGAAAGAGGTGTACAAGAATATGATTGCTGCCAAATCTGAGGAAGAGCATACTAAGGCATTTGAGATTCACAGAAAGAAAAAGAATGAATGCAAAGTCGTTGTGAAAGAGAGCAAAGAAAGAATGCGTGAGGATGAAGTTAACAAAATGCAGATTGATTTTGAAGGTAATAAAAAGCTGTTTTGGAAGTGGGTAAAAAGGGGTAAGATTGGTGAAGGTACGGGAATGAATGCGGTAAAGAACAAAAGTGGAGAGATCATGTAGAACAAGAGCAATATCAAGGACTGCTGGAGGGAGTATTTTGAAGAATTGTACAATAATATTGCAGACGTTGATGATGAGCCTTGTGAAGTGGTATGTGAGAATGTGAGGATGGAAAAGGATATCAGTGAGAAGGAGGTTACAACGGCTGTGAGAATATTGAAAAATGGGAAGGCAGCAGGCATAGATGGGATATCCTGTGAAATGCTGAAATGTGGGTGTAAATAACTAATTTGTAGGCTGAATGAACTATACAATATATGCTTATAGGTTTCTGTTGTTCCAGCGGATTGTAAGAATGCTATCATCGTTCCGTTGTACAAAGGGAAGGGAGGAAAGACCGAATGTAATAATTATCGGGCCATTAGTTTATTGAGTATCCCGGGAGACGTGTTCAGTAAATATTAATCGAAAGAGTGAGAAATATTACTTCCAAAAGAATATGGGGTATTTAGTGTGGGTTTATGCCTGGGAGAGGATGTAGTGACCAGCTTTTTGCACTTCAGCAAGTGATTGAAAAATATATAAGTGTCCGAAAAAAAGTGTACTGTGCGTTTGTCGACTTAGAAAAGGCATATGACAGAGTAAATTGAAAGAAGTTGCGGAAGGTTTTGAGAGACTATGGAGTGAATGGGCAGTTATTGAATGTTATGATGGCAATGTATGACAATAGTAAGGCAAGTGTAAGAGTTACGGGGTTTTGAGTGATTGGTTTGAAATAAAAGCGGGGTGTAAAGCAAGGATGCGTATTGTCTCCATGGCTGTTTAATGATTTTCTGGGTAAATGTGTATGAGACGCATGTAGTTAAAACGACGATGTTTTGATTGTAAATGTAAACGTGAGAGTTCTTCTATATGCGGATGATGCTGTTGTGATGTAAGACAGTCAACAGGGATTAAAGAAGCTCCTAGATAAGTTTTGTGAATCAACGGAGAGAATGGAATTGAAGGTAAATGCGTGCAATTCTAAAGTAGTAGTTTTTGATAAGGAGAAGAAGGAGAATAAATATGTGATGAGGGCGAATGGTGAAGTAATTAAACAGGCGGATGATTTTGTATACTTAGGTAAGATGTATGCAAAAGATGGAGGAATAGATGAGGAGATAAAGAGACGTGCGAATGCTGGAAGGAAAGTGGTAGGTAGCATCTGGAGCATATCAAGGAATGAGTGTTTGTCTAAGGAAGCAAAAATTACCGTGTACAAAAGTGTACTTCTTCCCACTTTGCTATATGGTAGTGAAACATGGGTATGTCAAGATAGACATAAGAGTAGACTTAACGCCGTGGGTATGAGTTATCTGAGGAGTATTTGCGGGAAAAGTAGGATGGATAGGGTCGGGAATGAGTTGGTCATGAATGAATGTGGGTTAAATGCTCCAGTAATGGACGTGTATGAAAGAAGTGTGCTTGGTTGGTTTGGCCATGATCAGAGAATGGATGAAAGTCGAATAACTAATCAGATATATGAGAGTAGAATGAATGGTGTGAGAGGTAGAGGTAGGCCGAGAAAGTTGCGGTTGAATGTGGTTGAGAAAATTCTTAGGAGGAGGAATATTAGGAGTTTTAAAAACAGGAGGGCGTGTATGAAACAGTGTATGGGGGTAAATGAGGCAAAAGAGGTTTGCAAGGATAGGTCAGTATGGAGGAAATTATTGAAGCAGAGTTAGGTCTACAATTATGTATTAATGAGTGAAACTTTGTGACAGTGCCTACCCCGGAAGGGAACGGCGTGATGGGCATGTATGCATGAATATAAATGAAGCTCAGGATACTTTTAGGCCCAAATAGCTTTAGAGGAAAAGACTTAGACAGTTGGAAACAAAAAACCAAAAAATGAGATATCTTCGATAAAATATTCATCACCGGCAAATGCTTCGTCTACACTATAGGTGCACTTAAGTAGGGTTTGCTTAAAATCAGCACTAAAATTCTGGCTAACGTCAACACACATTTAAAATCTGACCCTTCCCCAGTTAGTGTTTATGGAAATAATTTGGTGTCGCGCGTGTGTTGGTGTATTAAAATTAATTTAGCACGAAACCACACGCACGGGAAACTGGAAAAATTAATTTAGTATCAATAGGTCACTACAAGAAAAATCAATGTAAATTATTTTGCAAATAGTGGTGATGAGCCTAATTTTAAAAGAATTAGTTTTATGATTATAAACCGAGGAAAGACTGACAAATATGTCAATGCCTTAGAATTTTGAAAAACATTGTATAAGGTAGGTTTTTAAACCAATATTAAATTCAATATACGCGCGAATTAACTCAGTGACAAAGATCACCCCAATAGAAAGGGGGATTTCCGAAATTACTAGCATCAATAGCCTTTATTCCCACCTATCTTCATCCCACTCATTCAGACGATCATTTTTCCATCTTCTCCGTTAATCATTGCTGCCACTATCGTTTCCAAGATTAATCGTAGGAAAAGGATTAAGATGTGATCTTACGATTAAACTAGAGTAATTACATGGAGAAAGCACTCTCTCAGTTGAAGTAATATATCATGCAATGGATACAAGTGAGCGTAATATGGGAAAATTCCACCCAATTTCGTGAAATCTTTAAATTTAATTTCTCTGTCTCAAATTTGATTACACTTGATGGCAATAACAAGAACTAGTTCAGGAAATTTCATGGAAATCCTTAAATTTTAATTTGTTCGAAATAACAGGCAGAGGGCCGTGACTGAATAAGATACGGTATTTCAAGCAATTTCATTGAATAGGGTTTGTTCTTTAAACGGGTAGTGGAGTAGGAGAGTAACAAAAAGCTGAAGATAAGGAATGTAGTATGATGAAGAATAAACGAAAACAGCTTTTCGTTTACACATAACACAATAAAAAGTGGCGATAAAAGACCCGCGCTTAAGAATGATACACGACGCCAAATTTTTCAATGTTTAAGGAGAATTATTCCATGAAAAGAAGCTAGTTAACTAAGAGCCAAATTCGGAGTATCTTCACTTCCTTGGAAAATGCTAGAATTCAACGGTTACTTTCTTTGGTAGTAAACGGAATGAACAGCCAGTTTTAATTGCTACGTCCATGGAGAGGGAATACGGGGCTTTTCAAGAACAGCAATGAATTTGGGGAATAATTGGAAAGTAAATGCGCATTGAACTTAGCTGATATAAACAGAATACAATTCAATGATGCTAGACTTAATCGATTACACCGGACATGACATGATCAGATGCACATAGACCACAATGGAATGGATAGTACCCTCGATGTATGTTTTCCAACCAAGCAACGTCTAACAATACTAATATTTTCAGGTGATAATTTTTCAAGTTTTGGACACCGATGACCTGATAATACGAAATGGAAAATAACGCAGATACGCATGTATCACAAACTCTCGTATGAACTGTATTTTCCTAGCTCTTCCAGCTTATTCTCTTAAAATGACCCGCCTCATGGGGCAATGAAAATTAGGATCAGCTCCAAAAATGATTCTCTTACCGATTTTGATCACTCTCAATACGTAAATAAGGTATAAATTGCTAAAAAAAACAATGAATAGACCGAAATGGCGGATTCAACTCGCAACGCGCGTTGAATCCCCCATTTCGGACCGTGGTGGTCCTTGGCCATCGGCCCTAGTGGTTCGGGCCCTGGTGGTCCAATTTAAACCTAAATAAAAAGTTAAATATAAAAATTAAATATTAATAAAATAATTATATTTAATTATGATTAAATATAATTAGTGAACTTTTTCTTGATTATTCTAAAAAAATCAAAGGTAACGAATGAATAATTAGTCATAATGTGTATGCAAAACATAAGAGAATTTTATTCACGTCTTCATCATAGTCCTCTGTGTCTAGTGAAGTACTCTTAGTCTTTGTGAATGCGGTGCTGCACTCAACCGCTTCGTGTACTTAAATGCCCAATCGGCGTAATACCTTCAACGCTTCGATGCTTCAACTAGTCACATTTTTCTTCGACAGGTGCCGATAACTGATAAAGATAGGGTCCGAGAAAACCGTTTGTTGATATATGAGGAACTCTCCATATACATTTTGGCAATTTGTGATTCGCTCGTTCCCACTCATCTAAAATTTCTAACGCATCGGGTGCTAATCTCGCCATTCAACCACGCAGCCCTGTCGTTAGCGATTATACTTTTCGGGCACGCACGGCCTCACCACATTCCAGAATTGGATCGGAAAGTTCAGAACGCGAAATAGTGTTCGTTTCTCCTCTCTCACTCACATTTATCCTCTCTCACTCAGTCTTTCTGGAACCTTTGATGGAGGAGAACATCTCGCGTGATATGATAATGAACGCCGCGGGAATATACTCTTCCAAGGAGAACATTCGGCCTCGGCACCACATTTGAAACTCCTTTAACAATACCCACTCCCTTCTCCCCCTTTGGGCTCACCCTGAGAATTTCTCAACGTTCACTTTCGAGCTAAACACGCAAACCTTCTCCTTCCCGAGAAATTCAACCTACCCCTTGGGGAATGGGGGGGAATTTATTCCCCAGCGCGCCGATCCGATGAATAATGCCACAACCGCCGCCTATGATTCCATCAAAGACACATTTCAATTTCATTTCCAACTCCATGGACCAACACCACTCGCGGGGGGTAGAGGGAGGCACGCCAACTTCTGGAAGTGAGAACATCAGGGTGCGATGAGAGAGGCACAGTGCGGCGGTTCGACGGAACTTCTTCTTCGCTGAAGAAAGCCTCAAGCTCTTAACGAAGCGTCTACAGCTCGCGGGCGCCCTCGGTTAGTGCCGCGAGGGAGAGACCAAGGGAGTGAATAATGCTAAAGCTTTATCCAATTCTTCCCCCATCCTGTACAAGGTGTTAACAATTTCCCCCACATCCAATGGCTTCCTTACGCAAGGGAGAGTGGTGAGATATGACACCTTTCTGTAAAGAGCCGCCCTCCATCAATATAGGAGTAGGAAGTATTTCTCTTACTTCACAGATAACTTCTAAGCCGTTTACATTATTTTATTTTTCTTTGCGTAACTTTTGACCAATTGTGTTCATAGTTTATTTATTTTATCTCTCTTTTTTTGGAATCAGGCAGCCCAAGGTCAGCGTAAAATAACAAAACGAATTGGATTTTGTTTTTATTCCTGACTTATTTTCTTGCCATTCAATAAGAGATTATTTATTTTGCACTTGATTTTTCTCCTACTCTCTTCCACGCATGCGTTACTTCCTTCGTTTTTCCTTCTATCACAAAAAGTTGAAGTATTTACGAACTTTTCAAATCAAGTTATGTTCTGCATTTAGTCTTCCGTTACTCCCATCCCTCACCTGTCTTTCCTTATCCCTTGAGCCTCCCTAAGACCAAAGAATATAAATCTTCTATTCTTAACTGTGTCTCAATTGATGAAATACATGAGTGTTTATCGTTAAAAAGTATGCTTATCATTGCATTTGTTATGATTGCGAGCAATCCTGTGGTGATAGGACAACTGAGCTTAATAGTGGGCATTTTGCGAATGCACTACTGTATGTAGCTTTCGAAGTAAAAGAAAAAATTACAAAAAATTTATGGGTGCCCTACTTTGGAAAATCAAATCCCCTCGAGCAAATATTTTTTTTCCTCTGTATGGAATTCACGCAAAACTCAACCTTCCCAACATACACCGAGCAGTTAAGAACATGCTTGCGGTTTGCCACAGAAAGTTCCGGATATTCGATGGATTAATTTGAATTTTATGTCTATATATCCTACATATTGACCTATCTCCTCACGGCTCATACGCTCCTGATCAAGGGTAAGCTTCATATGCTCGGCCATATCTAAGGCTTGCATGTTATAGAATTTGTTCAAGTATCGCGATTAATTGGTGACCATTGAGTCTTTTGAATATAATTATTGGGTCAATCGTCTGATAAACATAGATTTGAATGGAAAAGCGTAAATAATCTCCGAATTTTAACTAGAAAGGACCCCTTACTAGTTTGCCAAAATCATTGTTCATATCAGCATACATCTTACTTCTACTCATCTGGTCCAAAAAACCATTTCTCTTTCTCTCCACTCCCCGCTAAGCCATTATCCTCCCGTCTATCACCGACTTAATAAACCCTTCGCCTCTCTTAATCTTTCCATGGCATCTACTCTGCCTCCGCCTGAACTCCCCTAGAAGTTTCCTCTCCTCATCCACTGCACCAAGCACTTTCTCGATTGGCCTTTTTTACCGTCCACCACACCTTCCTCATCCTTCTCCCAGCCCACATTTCAAGCGCCTAAAAACTATCCTCGTGTTCCATTCTCAACATTCTAAGTGTATCGATCATGAAACACCACATTTTACTTTTCATCCGTCTTACCTTACGTATAGCACGAATAAATACTTCACCAGTTTCGCAAGATTTTCATTAGCAATCAAAAATTAAGATTTTCGTGAGATTTCCATCAAACAATCGTCACCATTATGTGACCTGATGTTGGATCTTAAAATTACCACCCTTCAATATCGATCCGGTCGTTTCTTGATAAACGTAATGTGAATATTCGCATTGATTTTATTCATATTACTTAATATGCTGAGGTTGTCAAATGGCAAAGGGTTGATTTAAAGCCGTATTACGGATGAGAATATAGGGAAAACGAGAAAGAGGGCTAAAGAGAGTAGGTTTAACGGACGTGATGAAGAAGGGAAGGACATGTGCCGAAATGAAGAGAGAAATTGTGCATGTAAATAGGACGCTGCCAGAACAAAGAGAAATTTTTACGTAATCCCATTTAATTCCACGTTATCAGACAGACTTCCCGAATAATTTTAGTTGCGTTCGATCACTTATGATTTGTATATTAATTTATATACCTATTTTGGGTCATTAAGGATCTTTGATTTGAAACTTTTAATTTTACCTTAATAAGCAATACCAGAATTAAAACCTCTCCAAATAACTGAAAATAATACTTGGCTACGTAAGAAAATTTTTAAAAGTAAAAATCAAGCAGTATTTCAGGATACTCGCTAACTTTTTGTGCATAAAAATCCTCCTATGATAGATGAAAATAATAAATTTACCACTATTATGGATGCGGAAATGATGTGGTGCGCAATCCTGCTCACGAGTGAAGAGATACCAACCAAATACGCTGAAATTCGTCATGAAAAAGTGAACATTTGGTTACGCAGTGAAGTCATATGATTGAAATCCTAGTAAATACAAGTTTATATTTTTAACTGTCTTCACCTAATACCTTCTTCCTCTTTAGTTATTCATTACTTTAATAAAATCTACCAACGAATCATAGTTGAAGTTCAAACCTAAAACTAGTGATGAACAGTATTAAAATAGCCACTTGGTACTTCTTGTTGCTGTAGAGGGAGTGATTAAGTGTGAAAGCTCTCGTCTTTGAGGAGACATTCCACCAGTCATCCTCAACGAAACCCTGAAGAGTCGGTATGTTGTACAGACGACGCGACGCCTACTCGCAGGCCCGGAGAAGGAGAGACACAAACCATTTCGCGCATCCTTATCTGCATGCTCCTGTCCTCCATCCCCTTCCTTCTTTTACTCTTTCCCCACCCTTTGACGAGAATCCTTTTCCTTCCTTGTCTTGAATACCTCATTTTGTGAATCTCCCTTCACGCGCGGCCAAACAGCTTCCTCCCCACCACCTGCACCTTCTTACTTTCCCTGAGTGTCTCTTTCAACTCTCTAACGCTCTCCAGAGACACCTTTGCCCTTCCATCTCTCGGAATATCTCTCCCCTTCACACTCCTCTCCTCTGCAAAGCAAGAGATATCCATTGAGGGTGCCTTACTTCCAGACTTTTTGCTTTCTCTCGAGATACTTGGGTTATAGTGACTACGTCCCCGGAATTCCATATATTTAGAATCTACATGAGCTATTAAACTGTTTGGATGCATACAACATATCATTTGGTGCCATTCCGATGTTTCTTGACCCATACTGGTCACTTTTCATGGGGAAGTGAGAATTCACTGACAACGTAGTACTTAATATGAGTAATTTTCTGTAAATTAATCGAGTGGGGGGAGGAGTAAGACGGTTAGATAAGTCCATAAGAAGACGATTTCTGCGCATGGCTAGGTTCCACGAACGGCTTGTTTTGGGAATTCCATCTCTAAGTAAGTTCTTATTTTTACTTATCCTGATTTCCTCGAAGATTTTAGAGTTGTTGGATTCAATTAAGTGTGGCTCATAAGGAAAGTTTCAATGAAAATATAGAATCAACGTCTTAAGAAACTGAAATTCTATTTTTCTTAATCTGTAGACTAGGCCGAGGCGAATTCGTACAAAATTTTCATTCGTTTTGTCGGACTTATTTCGTCTCATAGAATTAGAACGGCCCAATACCGTAACAGACTTATATTTAACTAACTTTAACTTCCGTAAACATTGGTTTTAATACCGTGTTTTCTTTGTTTTCCAACAAAAAGCAATATGAATTGTCGTATAGATTTGCAGTTTTCAGTATCCGATGACTTGAAATGAGAATTTGCGTCTGCATTCGATTTTCGTTCCGTTTTTGCCAAGAATCTGAGATTAACATCTTTTAATTTCATTCAAAATATAACGAAAATCTGAGCATAAACGAAAATTACTTCAGCCGCCAAACATACTGGAATTTCCAAGTTTTAGTTTGCGATTCCCCACTTCTTCCCCAGCACCCGTTCTCAATCCTAACCTGGGGTTACTCCGAGCGTTAATAGTTTCTGTTTCCCACTCCCGTTAGTTATTTTTTCCAGAATTAATAAACTAATTAAATCAAAATAAAAAAGGAAGGAAACATTCCCAGAAAAACCTATATTATATTTTCTTCATCGCCGAGGATGCTCTCTACGTTTGTGGAGCAACATTTTGGAAATAAATAACAAAATAGACTCCACAATGGATACATTTTTCATTTTTCAGAAGATTATTCGATTTGTATCTTTTTTAAATTGGACACATCCTGAGGCTAAATGGGTTCGTGAAGAACATAACTGAAGGTACGGCGAGGTAAAAGACCCCAGAGTAAGACCCAGGAATTTGTTCATGGACCAAATAAAGAAGAAAGTATATTTGATTGGATATTTGGGGAGGCGACCGACAGCTAAGGCCATATGCTCAATAGGGCACAGGAAGCGAGTAGAAACCCGGCATCAGCATTAGTCTGTTCTTAACTAAAGTCGCCAAGGAGACCACGGTTTAACGTCTCAAGAAAGTACATCGAGCGACAAGAAATAAAAGGAACTACCATTAGATAGGGAAGGGCGAAGGACTGCAGGCAACCAATCTTAGGACTTAACGACCAATTATGATCTCTTTTAAACGTCTAAATAATTTTTAGCAAGTTTTATAAAGTCACATTTCCAAATTCTAGTTTTTAGTACAGGAATTCACGGTACTCTATAGTGCTGGTAAACTTTCTTTGAAATCAGCATTGACTGAAGAATAATGTAAACCTTAGGCCTCGAAGACGCCCTCAAAATTTGGGTCTTGATTTGCGGAAAAAACCGCGTTCTTGATGTTGAAAAATAAGGGAGCTGAAATACATTACTTTCACCTCCTTTCTTCGCGTGGATTAAATGTAACTCCCTCGTTCAAGAAAATTCTCGTTTCCTCCTCTCTTTGGCTATTCTAGCTATCTCCATTTTTCGACCCCGTACTTTCCTGTTTCCTGAACCTGTTTCTATTCCATCCTCCTAATGCTTTTGCTGTTCTTATTTCGCTACGTGGTGGTAGAAAACATTGTTTCTTTCCATGCCTCCCATTGGTTTGAAGATAATATTTTAAATATAATTAGAACTACGAGGCTTAGTGAGCATAACTTTGGCTAAATATTTCTCTATCAATGAATTCTCTCGGATGAGACGTTTAAAAAGAATGCTTATCCCTTGCCTGTTATCTCAAGGCCCATTGCTGGCTACGTTTTTTAAATATATCATTTTCTAGTGATTGCTAACAATTAGATAATCGCATAACAGAATTCAAGGATGTTCCATATAATTTAAAGAAATATAATACGATATAAATAGCAACAGCATGAACAAGTTGAACCTAAAAATCACAAGAAATTCTTACAGAGGCAATGTGAAAAACACCTTGTTTGCTTTCTAACCTATTTTTGTACTTTTGTGGCCAAAATTAAAAAAATTAATATGTTAATTAATTTTTAACGTCGCCCTGATGATGCATTATCAAAATGGGGAACATTTGCAATGTAGGAAAAATTAAATTAATCATTAACAACCTATTCCTCAACTCCAGAGGATAAAAGATAATTATTATTATATAAGGTCATGAAATAAATCATCGGTGCGTAATTTTTGCGTTTATTAGTGATTAGAAATTTACTTCTGCAAACTGAAAACCGTGATGGAAAAAATAAAAATTTACAGTGTGAGAAATCATTCCATGTAATAGCTAGACTCCGACGACGCTTTCCAGTTCGTATGGTCAACAGTCAACGTTTCACCCCCTGCGCCCAACACGATCGCTTTCCACGTCGAGCTTCGTCGCCTTCCGCTCTCCGCCTTCCCGCCAGGCGCCATGACGCCGCTATCTCCACATTACGTAAGGCGCCTTCGGTAAAGCTCCAGTCGCCTCTCCTCCTTTCCGCGAAGACGCCCACTCGCTGCCTCCTTATCTCCCCGGAGTCGAAGCACACGCACATTAAGAGGGCATTTAGCAAAAGGCACTACATAATCTCGTTCACTTTCAACCGTGTTCTCTCTCCATTACGAATGCGCCAAGGAGTCATTCCCACCGTTTCAAAAGCCTTTTACGCGAACGAAAAATTGCAGTGATATGCGACTTGGTCGGAGTCGGAGCACGTTGGATGTTTTTCTGCAATGAAATCTCTGTCGTTCCCATGAGGAAAAAATATGGTCGCAAGTCCACGATGAGAACAAATCTTCTCGTAATAATAAAACTGAGCTCTCGAGCCATATTTATGGTATGAAATATATATTATAACTAATTACCTTTGCAAATAAATCACAGTACCATTCTTGAAGCGATTAGCGGTGCTTTTGGTTTGTTTTAGTTTGTCAAATAAAAATTTCTGAATGTTTTTGAAAGCGTAAACACAACTGTCAGTTGTCTGTGGGTGACTTGCGTTAAAGATTGGTAATTTTACAGTTTTGATTTGGAAATTGGGTTTAAAGAAATAAAACCTTTTAAAATAAAACTTGAAAATATTCTCTAAATAAGCGACAAAAGAATTGTTACTGTGAATATTTTTATGGAAAACTATTAATGAAAAACTAGAGTAGAGTTTAGCTCTTTCTCACAATCATACTTTGACCGTTTAAACTACAACTTGAAAATATTCTCTGAATAAACGACAAAAGAATTGTTACTGTAAACATTTTTATGAAAAACTGTTAATGAAACGGGCCAAACGTGAAAAAATTACAATAAAAAGACTCGAAATACATTGCAAAATTCCACACAGGAAAAATCACCCGTGACCCTGGTCAAGGCGGATGATTTTTCCTCTCTGGAATTTCGCATAAGTGAGCATTGCGGGTGACTACGTAAAGTTTAATCCGTGGCTAGTCCCGAGTGACTCAAAATCAGTTGAAATACATTCGCTAGCTACGGAAAAATACTATAGCTCATATAATGTATCACAATACTACAGAAACTACGTAAGGACATGGTAGATCATCGTTACTTGAGCCGCTGCCGCGTTAATTGAAGGTAAGTACCAATCAAATAGGGTTTACAAAACGGAAAAATGCATTTAGACCAAGAGGAAATTAAATATCTATGAAGCTGTTCCTCCAACTCTAAGAATAACAAATACAAATACATAATAGACAAAACGCTCATAAAAATAGCTCGAAGATGGAACATATTGCGTCTCCTACGGTTTGAAATACACTTTTCCTCCAAAGGCTCTGGAAGATACATACTCTCCTGAACTGATCGCTAACAAATTAAAGCGTTGAATGATTCGCAATGATCGAAGAATCTATCTCGCTATGACAATACGTATAATGAGGACTTTCTCACAAATAAATTCTGAGCTCTTTTGTGGCATAACAAAACATAAACACTTGACAGATCTAAGAATTACCTTCCCTGGAATAGTTAGGAGATTCAATAGCTACAGGCATTAACCTTCACAACAAAAGAATTTTTCCCTTTGATAGGTTTGCCTCGTAATCTATCATTAGGAAGTACGTCATATGAACAGTTATAATCATTAAAAAAACTCATCAAGTGATTTACAAATTTGCAGTACTCCAATGTAACAAATTGGAATCATATATTTCGATGTAAAAGTCATCAGCGGTAAAAAAGTTCAAAATGAATGGTAAATAGCTCTTAAGTTAAAATTATTTCCAGCAAGATAAATTTATACCACCAACAAGTTATGAATGATAATCGTCATGACGGTGTCTTTATTTAGTCCGAAAGTATGTCTATGCCGTTCTCACTTTTTAAACTGCCATAGGGCATTATGAACACATATGACAAAATGGAAACTGAATCTCAGATACACCAAGTGCATAAAACATGATTGTTTCATAAAATTACTTGAACTATGAACTGAATCTGTCTCATAGCACGGAGAGGTCTCGCAAGTAATCAAGAACTCAATATATTAGGATATAATTTTATGGGCATTGGAGGGACTATTTCCCTCCATTCCGCCGCTAACTACGGTCCCCCTAATAGGTATTTGAGTGTAACAAATGCGCAATTATTCGTAGTGGTTATATTATGCTCAACGTCACACTTCTCTTCGAGAGAACCGTAATAATACCCCCGTCGGCCAAACGAGGAAACGTTAGCCTTCTCCAACACCCGTCTCTTAACTAGCAGCAGTGGGGAGAAATGGAGAAAGGCCTTTTACTTCTCCGAGCGTAATTATGCCGCAAGAAATCATCGCACATCCCCCAACTGTTTGAGCTTTTCAACCTTCGTGGAAATTCCTCCGCAGGGCCGTTTCGCCTTCTCACTAAGAGAGCACACAAACACGCCGACGTCCTCTTTCCAGCAACGACTTGCACACCGCAGAAAGGGCGCGATAAGGACATCATTACGCCTTTCGCTTGTTTAAACGGTCCCAGACACGCTTTCTTGCTCGCGAGCGAACTGAGCGAAAGCGTACAGGCCCGAGGGAGGAATGCGGGGAGGGCCAAAAGGTTTTAATGCCGTCGAGGAGATAAAGAAAAGGTTGGAACTCGAGAGGATTCCGGAGACATTTCGCTTCTCTTCCCTCGTGTCGCGTGTGAGCTGTACTTCGGACGCGATAAGTCATCGTCTGCGCGTTGCATGCGCTTTCCGAAAGCAGAGTTTAGTAAGCACTGCACAGTGAAGGAAAGCATTAAGTAGGAGTTATAGAGTTGTAATAATTCCTTATAAAATTCAGTTTCACTCTTACGCCCTCAAAACACGAAGCTAATCAAAGAAAAGGAGACTGGAGTGAGGATCTCGAGGCGCTGTAACAAATATCGAACACGAAAATAGCATATTATCGCAGAGTTTCAGTTAATACTTAGATGCAACACCATCACCGAATAGTATTTTCCTTAGCTACACAACGTACAGATTTTTTAACGCCATTATAATTACCGCAGGTGCAAATAACAATATAATGCCCCGTTGACTCAGTGATGTTAAGTTATCGGATTATTTCCACAGGGAAAAGTTATCGATTGGAAAATTTCAAGGTATTGTGTAGCAAGTGATAACAATAATGGGCGAAACCGTGTGATTATCCATTCATTTCACATGCGGGAATTATTACGGCGTTTCCAGAACTTTCAATTTGAATTGACTAAAAAACCGATGATAATGTTATATTTACATACGATAATTATAAACTCGTTAATAAACTGACCAAAAGGCTTGTGATTGTGGAGATGAAATAATTTATGTTTTTTAATTAATACTGTTTTGTCAGTTGGTTCCACACGCGAAACAAAAGATTTTTCTCCGGTCAATATCATAGTTTTGAGCGTGTATGTTGATGCTAACGTATCTATAAAAGAACATCATCTAGCGATTCAAGTAATGAAGAACGTGGGTTTGTCATTTTTTTCAGGGCTGTGTCAAAGAAGGCTTGGGGATCATTCATATCTTGGAAGGAATACTATCTACAGATTTTTCTTAGCACGAATTACATCACGGGCCATTTTCTAATTCCCGACACGAATTTAAAGCATTTCCTTCGACATTTTTAAAACAAAAATAATTTCTCTGTAACGAGGTTAAATTTGGCAACTAATGAGACTCGCGATTGACTTATAAGTTGAGTCGCCTGGAACTGGCAAACTAACTTTTGGTGGATTACTATCTAAATGGTCGAGCCAAGTGTACCATTTCAAAGTATAACATACGAAGTTACCCCCAACTTCTCCCCTTAGCGATAGGTAAGAAACTTGCGCTACCATTCATTTTCCAATGGTTAGCTCCGTGCGCAGATGACCTTAGCTTTAGTGATCGCACCCCTATCTTGTCGCTACTATGAGAATTTATACTCCAAAGTTGGTATTTTAGACTCCGACTCAATCAGGTTACACCCGTTTGCGAAACTGTTGCTAAAAAATTGATTGCGCCAGGCGTCACTTGGTTGAAGTATTTGACATAAGTATCCGTCATGAAATGAAAAATTCGCACTTATCAACACATATTATTATGTTTTACGACGCATTTCATAGCTTTGCTGCGCTTTTAGGTAGACCTATGTACCTATGTTGTACAGCTGTGATACACATTCCAAAATAATATAACAATCAATTGTTACTGAACTGTTGAAGAATGAGGGTGAGAAACTAACTAATCGAATGTGTAAACAGAAGGTAAATCTTTCCCGCAAGTTTGAAGGAGATAATTTTTTCCAGGCATTTAACATATTTTTCTAGAGCCAAACTATTTCGGTATATACTATCGCAAGCATAATATTTTTGGAATAGACTCTATAATCGATCGATACAAAATCTCATTTTTTTTCCAAATCAATAAGGGAACATTATCATTTCGATAAATCAACGAAACTTCGAGCCAAATAAGTTAGAGTAGATAGTAGTTGTGCTCCATTACTTACCATCATCATTAGCAACTAACCCCGCTTGAAATGTCCGGTTAGATTTCGTTTTCTGCATGACATAGTACCCAGTATAACAATATACATACATACATAGTACACAGTATAACAAATTGTTATATTCTAGTGATGTATCGGACACTAGCATGCTCGCCTAAGATGCAGACTTATAGAATCTGGTCAGCGATAAGTGGGTGGGGTTCTTATTTGAATTGTCACACACCCTAGCATTCTTGCTTGGTCTTTCGTAGGCTTGGACTTGCATGGTTTTCGTAGGTGTACATATAAATGCAAAAATTATACCTTTATCAGTGTGTGTTAAAAGCTATATTTTCACGCCGATAATGACCTGGAATTATTTATGCTTCATGCAAATCCGGGATTTTTTTTATAGGAAAGTAGTTCGAGGATTTCTATTTTAGGTACACTGAAACAATTATTCCATACCAAAATAATATGATGCTGGTAACTTTGATACTTTTCTTACAAAAAGTATGAATTAAAACACTTTTACATATTTCAAGCGCTTTATAAATCCAAAATCTCTCAAGTTTCTTTTTTTTAAGAGCTGCGTAGTGGTACACGATGGTATTGAACGCTGCCAGTTCTATATGGCGAATATCCCGCAAATTATTGTTGTAAGTTGGCATTACGATATGATTGGAGCTATGAGATGTTTTCATAAAATTGAGCCAGAATACATTAAATTATATGAGAAAGATATTTCGCTCTAGCTATCTTAATTGAATGAAACAGGCAGCGTTTACTATAGAGTTAGTTGATTTCTACTAGTAAATTTCCAGGAGGATTGAAAAATTGTACAGCAGTGAAAAACGGGCACTTGAACTATAAAAATACGGACATTGCTTATCCTTTATTCGCTATAAGTTACTCCATGAAGACGTCGCGACGTGACGCGTCGTGACTCTTCGGCTTGTGTTACTTGGTCAGGTGAAGAAGAGAAACAATGGAGGGGATCCGATTCGAATAAAAAACTTTCTCGGGTTTTTTTTCTTATAAAGAGAAGGATTATCCCCTCTTTCCAAGAGAGACCGTTAAGTCCCGTGGGAGCTGTGGATAGAACGACGTTTGTCCTGTAACATTTTTATGTGCAAAAAAAAACAAATAAAATAAAATCCCCGGGATGGGGATCAAACAGGATTTTTATCCGACCTTGTTTCCCGCATTTTTTATGCCTGTACCTACAACTTTGAAAGGATTTGATTCGGAGAACATAACGCATAAGATGACGGAGACCAAAAAATATCGTGCGATTGTGCCCCTTAAACTCGTCTGTTTGAACTTATTGGGAAAATGGCCACCGTCGAGATAGGACGAATAGTGCGCAATGACTTCCGTACTTGTTGAGTAAAATACAAATTCATTTGAGGTAACTTCTGATATAATTGGCCAAAATGATATTTAAAATCTCTTGAATTTCCTTCAATCACCATGTATCTGAGGGAAAAACAAACCAGGAAAATCTAAATTAGGCCGCGTGATCTAATAAGCATCCGAGGAATCCGAAGATATATCTGTACTTATCATCTGCTCTCATCAGCGTCCTAATTTATTGAGTTCACATCATCAAAGTTACATTAATCGACCGAGACTTATGATATGACAAAATGATATCTAAAGAAAAGTAACATCAACATGCACTTAGGATTGCGTGATCACGATTTAAAAACTGATTTTTACACCTTTACTATACATATCTTTCTGTGCCGTGTACTTCCGTAAAGCATCTTTTGCTCAACTTCAGACCATAAACTAATAGTTGTTGCGCGTTGACTGAATATTTGTCCGGAAAATATGAAATGCCTTGTATCGAAATGTCAATTACCATACAATCATAAATCCAGTGGGAACCCGGAGTATAATTTACCAATTTTATCGAAAATTCGCACAAAAACCTTCAACTTCTCAATCACCACAGTGAAATTCCATACACCCGCTGTTGTATGCCTTTCTAAATCTCCAATTAAACTCTTTTCGCAGCTTTCATGAGGTGATTCATCATTCATGTTCTTTGATGATTTCACCTTTTAATTTCTCCTAAAAATGTTTTTTTTCCAAAAGACTGCTCTGATACAAAAGGTATTCAATACGTTTGTCTAGTCTAGAGTTACACTCGCTGTTTCTCTCGAGTTTCACTCGATGTTTCCCTCTAATTCTTCGAAGGACTCCTTCATTGCAAATCACTCTAATAATTTTATATTAGTCGTTCTCCAATAACACCATATTCTTAAGTTTCTCTGCTTAAGATTTCCTTTGTTCTACCCCGCTTTTGTCCAAACTAAACTACCAAATAGGAGCATACTCCATGAAGATGTGACATTGAGGTGCTTTCTCGCAACCAAGCTTGTAGAGCCGGCTGTCACTATAGTCTTTTTCCGGTAGAATTCCTTGTCTACTAACACTACATTGCTCACCAAGTATTCCCAGCCTCAATCTCAGCTAAAAAGCTGTTTTTCAATGTTGAAGCCGTATGAGAGACCGTATATTTTTGTTACCATCTCAGTTTCAAGTCTACATTCACTTTCTCTTATTTTTACTAGTTTTATTTACATTTGTGGTAATATGCTTATCGATCAGCATTGTATGCACACATAGCACAAAAAGTAAGCATTTCAAATGATATTGGACTATCAGTATCGTTACCATTAATAACTTCCAAACAGTGCAAAAGTGTATGCTAATACTATACGGCTAGACTAGATATACGGTTCAACTTAACTTGTAAAGAGAGGTTAATACCATGGAGAGCGGTAAAATTTATTTAAAACTCTTACAAAGAAAAGGAAAAAGCCACAAAGGTGATGGAAGAACGAGTACGGTGTCGTAAAAGACCACAGGCTAATTTTTTATTACAAGAAAAATTCATATCAGATGAGTTTCATCACGACACTGACGATAATATTTTGACCCCGTAATATCCCTAGAACGAATTGCAATGCCAAAATAAGAGAGACACCCTGCCAAACTGACTCGTAAAAATTTCTCCATTCCACGAATAATTAGACACTATATAACACGCCATACACGGTAGATTAAATCACAAAAAAATTAAAAACTTGAAAATCAGACGAGTTTCAGTGAGAAATTGACTATGTTATTTCGACCCCGCAATATATCACAGGGTATGTATCCCAATATGTTAGTGGTTGAAACAAAGACGGATAAACCTTAACCAAAGACATCGTCAGTATACAGTCCATCTCTTCCCTTTCTTTTTCCCAAGTTATTTCCTTCAATGGCTAGTGTACTAATATTTCCTAACTCACATCACTGCTTTGATTGTCATTATAGCTTGTTAGTGCAGAAAGAATACAAATGTGATGTTTTTAACCTTCCAAACACATTTTCTGTTTTTCGCATCGGAAACTATTGTGGTTGCCACTTTCGTCGTATTTCAGAAACGAGGGAAATATATAGCAATTTTAAGTGTTGTCGACCCCTGAGCGGTGATTCCTCTTCGATCGTTGGAATGTGGGGCGTTATGTGGAGCACACAAAAGCCGGAGGCTCGTAAGAGGATTTGCCAGTGGGCAAGAGGTGCGTGAGCCCAAGTGACCTGAGTCCACCAAATCCCGAGGTTTCACTCTCCAGCCGCAAAATCGTAAAAAAACGACGAGGAGGCGCCTAGGAAGTGACCTTTATCCAGTCGCGATACCGTCATCCAATTAACGCTAATTTACTTTTCCATCCTCATATTTCCCCAGCAAAACCTTAAAACCCTCCACATAACGTAAAGCTTTTCCAACCGCTGGCACTAAACCACCTCTCCCGGCATCAGGGAAAAAAGCGGTCTTTTCTTTCCATGGGATGAATGTTGATCAGTATTTCCTTCCACATGCCATGGATTATTCAACGTGAAACCTTACAAACCATACGAAAAACTTTAAAAGAATGGTTACTTTTCCACCACAAAGGTTACTTATTCGTGAGTAGCATTTGCACGTTAATTTAGATAAAGGCCTAAAATCAACCGAATAAACTGCAGATAAGTTTAAAATATAAACTGCAAGAGGTTTTACAAGAATCAAGCACTTTCTAAGGAAATGTTTGCTCCTAAATAAACACCCACGCAGAAGAATATTGTTTTATATGCGACTTTTGGTAAATTATCAGATATAAATTAGTGCTTATAAGCACTCATACACCAGAAGAGATATGTCACGGATGATGTAGCAGTTATTTCACCAAAACATTTTATTTCGTGATCAAGCCTATGTTAGCAGAGAAAAAGGTTCGTTTTAAAATGTTATTATTCTTGAGAACGATAATTCCTGGGAGATATTGACTATAAGCCCACTAATATAAAACAAACTGGTAGGGATTAACGAAAGCAATGGGAAACTTTTTTCATTCACTTATTTGAGAGTCATTAAAATGATTTTCGGGTTTATAAGTGCACCAATTTACCTCACATTTACCTATTCCACAGTGAATAAAGCAATAATCCGACGAAATAATTCAATTTTGCTGTCAAAAGCTAAGTCAGTCGTAAGAAAACATCAAGGGTTTTTACGAGCTAATTTTTCATTCAATCAACGTAGCTAGAATCGGTAATAGCTAAACAAACCTTTCTCAAGCATAATAGTTATTATTATTTACAGCTACTATGATACACCTGGAATTGTATTTAATAATGAGGCAATAACAAATATGAGCATCAGATAAAGTGGATACCGTTAAGATATGATTAAATAATTGGAAATAGAATACAATAGACCAAAGTTTATCGCGAGTTATTCTTACTTAGAAACGGTTTCTCAAGCTGGGTGACAGGGTAATAAGCGGCTACGAATACAGAAATGATTAACACAATAAAACAGCTATTTTTATTAACTTCTCTACACAATTACTTTGTTGGAGCCAGATAATCATTTTACAGGAGATAAACTAAATTATTCTCCAACGCCGGCAGCTGGCGATAATTCATTTTCAAATTCATAATCAGGGCAATGATACCGTTTTTGAGCTCCCGAGTTCAAGCTCTTTGTAAATATTAAAAATACGCTTTCTAAATCTCGCAGTAATTGGATAACACGTTTATTTGGGTAATTTTTCCCACGAGAACGGAAAGGACGGTATTTCGCCAATTAATTCAGGTCAAAATAATATAAACTCAATGGAAAAACCTTTATTTCTTCAATCAGTAAAGGTATTTTAATGGACAGATTTGAAATGAAAATAGGTGTAAACCTTAAATAATTTTTCCAGAGTTGATGATGGACCCTAATGTACACTATTTTACTGGATTACAAAGTTATGACAACGAATTGAAAACTACTTTTTATTTTTAGTGTAATTTGTCCAAAATGAGACTTAGTGGAATTTACAGCCATCGCAAAGCGGAGAGAAAGGCCTTAAGAAAATACCTTTCGTTCACCCGTTACCACGAAATTAAATGAAATAGACGATATTATAATAACGAAGAATATCTATAGTATTGCCTTTAGTGATATTAACGTAAGTGTCAGGCTGAAGTATGGAATACGGTCAATGGCAAGAGACTTACGAAAAATTATCTCGAGGTCTGATTTTGCGCCTGAGAAAGAGCATGAAACCATTTAAGATCGGAGATTTGCACTGGCTACTAATTGGTGGCAAACCTCACTTCAAGTTTAAGATAACTATATTGAATGAAAAGTGCGATAACGAGAATCCCACGAGAAAAAACGGTTGATAGGAATCTAAATTTACATTATCATATACATACTACCCTGCGAGCCGCCGCAACGGCATTTGGCAAGGAGTGAAATAGGGACGTGTACAACGGGAGTGTTTTCATTGGACGAAAGTTTTAATTATGGTCACTAATGGTTCGTGGAAAGAACAAATTTCTGCACATGTATGTCCGGCAATGCATCTCTCTTGATATATCTCTTTTTTCAGACCTAGAAATGTAGAGTGGCATCAAAATGATATCATCTGAGTCACTTTGAAGCACACCTAAAATTCTAAATTTCTCAAGCAAGCTAAGTCGTAGGGATGCATCTAAGCCTAAGATGTGTGCCTAGGGAATAATATCAGTCATTAAAATATTATTTCACTTAAGTGGGCATTGAACCAGAATCTTCAAATTTCCGGTAATTAGGTCTCAAGTTATATAACCAGGCATCATAATTCGAGGCGAATATCAGAGGGAATTTTTTGCAACTCGGTGTCACACTCATGACTGGCAATCGGAAAATCCAGGTTCGAATCCTATAGAAATCAAATAATTTTCAAATGATATAAAAATCGGTTCAACTTCGTGGAGTTCCATTTTAACCAGTAAAAATACATTTTACACTCCAGTGGTCAGCTCACAAATTGATTTATTGCAAAATTCGGATTTCGATGCTTGGCATCATCTTCAGGTGCTCACTGACCTGAGAAGTGAGCACCTGAAGTGATGATTGAGCACCTGAAGTGTCAGCGTGTGACATAAGTGAGCACCTGAAGATGATGCCAGGCATAGAAATCCGGGAATGATGTGCAAAAAATTGATCTGTGAAACGACCAGTGGAGTGTAAAAGTTATATTTACTAATTACTCAAATGATTTTCAACGGAGGATATTAACCCCTTCGATGCACATCTTTGCACTTATCTGTGTAACTGCGGGTTTCATCATTTACATAGTGAATACTCAGGATTGGAATAATCGCATGAGTTTTCAACTAATAGCTAATAGGGTAGACGCATACTACGCAATGGGAAATATCCTGCCTAATATATTCCATTAAATTACTGAAAACAAGAATGCATAAAAGACTGTAACAAAATATAAGAGATTAAAGGATAAAAGATAAGTAATGCTAACTAGGAGGATTTAAAGTCAAAAATGCAAGTAAAATATTAAGCAAAGTCGGAAGAATAGTTCAATGATTTTAACGACGAAGGCAAGGTATATTTTTAGTGTCTTTTCATCATTATTTATAACAAAATGATATTTTTTATAAGTTCAGGTGACTTTTCACATCTAGATTGAAAGAATAATCAAGAACTGGTTCGGAGGCTTCCGCGGTTATTTAACGACAGTATTCCCTTCGGGTTTTTGCCGCGTCGAAAAAATAACAACGCGGCAAAAACCCGAACAGACTACGGTCAAGAATCAAGAACTAGAGATACATTAACAATAGTCGAAAAAGCTGGAACAAAAATCCATAGAGACATTTGAAGGTGATGATTTTGATTCAAAATAAGGCTCGAGAAAATTCCAAATGAATAGCAGTGAGGAGAAACATAGGCACAGTCACTGTTTAAATAATTGGTTACGAAATTTAGGGAGCTTTGGCTGGCGACAACGTTTCATAAAATAAAAATACCTATTTTGCCACAACAATGCTATTATTCCATTCTTTATTCACGAGTACTCATAGAGTAGTAATACCGAACATAAATATCGCGATTGATTATGAAATTTGTACAAATTCAATTTTTCTCAACATTCTTAAATTAAAATCCCAGAGGGACAGACTAATTATTTCTACTCCCAGAATGATTTGACTCAGGTCAAAGCCATTACTTCTACCACACTGCAAAATTTAATAATTTTATCATATTTCTTTTGATCTTAATTGGATTAAAGCTTTTTTTTACTATCCGTGCGTGAATAACTTTTCTTCCCATTTTTTCCAATTATCGGGGTCCAAAAATCGCAAACACACGTCCAAGGTAGCAATAGCTTAGTAATGCAATTCAGTAGGAAGAAAAAAAGTACACGCATAATATAACGCGAAGTCTGTGAGGAAACAAAAAGTACCGCCAAAAAATACTTCAAATTGTAATCACATTTCGCGAGCGATTCAAAGTAAAAAGGCAAGCGGTTCAAAAGCAAAAAAGGCGCGCAGAAAAAAAATGTAGTTCCAACGTAGAAAAAATTAATCAGTAATGATTAATTACAATTCGTTTCGAAAGAACTAATGCTGAATGAAAAAGAGAGTTCGGTGAACTACAGTTTTTTTTTCATTATTATTTCATCTCGAAAATGTCGTTGCGCCCGTAGCTCGTACCTTTCATCCAGTTATGTTCAACGGTATCAAGAAAAAATCCAAAATCATTTTTAGTTTTCTCTCTCGAGTGGCAAGGCAATTTCACGTGCATTCAACAACCCACGCCCATAGACGGGTTTTCACCGCGGCCTCGACCACATATTTTTGCACTTACCACCACTTATCCACTCGCACTTCGACCTATTAATTTCTTTCCGGCCTCCTAATCCTAAGGCATTACACCTTTTATGCTTGCTTTCCCCTTTCCCTGTTCTTGACTTTGTCCTCAGACCGAAGCCTGCCATATGGGCGTGTCCCAACCCTTATCGCGACGTTATTACGCCCACCGTGTACCCTTAAAACGGAATTTACGGCCACTGTTATCAACGGTGCCCTTTCTTTTTTTTAAGGGACAAAATGAGAAAAAAAGAATCTAATACGCCCGCGAAATTTCCTTTCGACGACATCGAGAAGCGGAGAGCATGCGGGTCAAAGCCGGTTTTTATGCTGCAAAAGCTACGCGAGCTGTTGTCGAATGGAAAGCGAACTCCATTATCCCGGTACCTCTAGCTTAAATAGGATTCAGATACTTTCTTATTGCTTCTAAAATAAAAAGAAACTAGGGTGCTTTGAAATAATGAAATCGTTTCTTCTAATCATACTCCGATATTGACTTGCGATATGTATCCAAGAGCGCACCAACGTAACCATTAGTCGTCGTTGGTCTTGCATTGGTTGAAAATCATCATCATTGGTCCTTTAATCAATAGATTGGTTGACTGTAGGCCTCCACCCGTCCCTATTTAATACTAGTTCCCGGAACTCCGGCTATCTCTTCTTGTGTACATAAATTCCTCTTTATTTCGTCCATGAACTTACTCCTGGGCCATCCTCTGAGGAATTTACCCTCATTTTATCTTCAATTACGTTCTACACAAGTCCATTGTGTCTCATGCTGAAGATCCTAGCATTCACTATTTTATGCAGAAGGACCGATCAATGACCTATAAAGTGCCAGACCTATATTTTTTTAAAGGTCTAATGACTCTCTGTATGCTAATTGGCGATCTTCCCTCGGCTATTAGGCCAAGCGAGGATAAATGTGACTCCGGAGGAAAAATTTGTATCCAAAGTATTGAGGAAACATCTTAGGCATGGAAGCACTCAGCTATAAAACCACAAATGGTGTGGTAGCAAAACTTAATGGCAGTCGACTCTACGGAGCGTGATGTCCTGTAGAAGGCTCGAGTGTAAGATGCCAGTAATACGCAATACAGAGGTGGGAGAACAGCACAGGCACAAGTAATGCTGCCAACATAACTGCATTTCACAAAAAGAAGTGTTCAGGGAATTAGCAGCGGGTTTCACGACCAAATTTACCATCCAATCACAGATGCATCAAAACACAGAAACGGTCGGAAAAGAAGACAAATGTACAAGTAGTATGGAGAATGAGGAAAGTAAACTTCTGGATATGATTAGAATGAGGCTAAGTAGGTGGCAGAAAGAAAAGAAAGGGGACAGGAAGAAATAACGGAAGAGAAGAAACCGTAACAGATCTTTGGCAAAGTTATTTAGGGAACCCCGTAGCCCGTAACATTTAGTCAGGACGTGGCGGAAGTCATAGGAAAATGATACGTATTTAGAGCATGAAAGCACTGGGTAGGGAGTAATATACAAGATAAATTAATTGACTCAGTTGAATAGAGTAGAGGGTTTAATTGTACGGGGGTAAAATTGTTTTCATGACTTGACATGACATGATCAGTTTTCGGGACTTACTGATTTTTATCTATTTCAATCTTTTCAAAAATCAAATATACTTGACGGTTGCGTCCACCAAAATGTGGACCAAGAGTCCATTTTGTCAAAACGTATATAACTTAAAAACTAGAAAACTACAGTGATTAACACTTTAGTTAACGCTCCCTTATTCTAAAAAAGAAACTTGTAGAACATCAGAATATCTCAATTGATATTTCAGAGCTTGATGTGACTTAAGTATAGACATACTCTAAAGTCCAATCATCAATACTTTCTACGGTCACCAATTCTATTATTTCGATGGAAATTAAATATAGGCATATAATAAATAACCATCGCTGGCTTCAAAATATTTTTACTTCACTGACTTCTAAAAATACATTATGTGATGAGTGCAAGTGATGATGAAGCAATGCACAGAGAAGCAATAATTTCACCTTCATTGTCATTATCCAACCGATATTGATTTAAAATGCGTTCCTAAGGGAAATGTAAACAGACCTGTCGTCCATTCCACATAACGTAACTTTTTCATGTCAAAATCTAGTAAAGTTTTTATGTTATTTCAATTTTTACGAGGCTATTTTCACTCACTATTGAATGCAGATAACATATTTCTACTTCACCAAATGTATTCTAAATTCAGAAAAAATTCCCATTGACCAAAATAGTTGACCAAGCATATTAAGGTTGTATTAGAGTATATTGATTATGTTTACTATTTTTATGATCGTACAGCCTCAGTGGCGAAATAAAACTATTATTTTCACCCATTAAAACTTTTAACTACTCCTACACAATACCCTACGATCCGCCGCATTGGCGTGTGGCGGGTGTTAGGTAACTAGCCGTGCAAATATGCAAGTATTTGAGAGATGAAAAAGAGGGATTATTTGGGAGGGAGTATTATAGGAGTGTATTTCGTGGAGCTCAGTTCTTATTGAGCGAAGTAAGACCGAGTTTTTCCCAGTATCTACGGGCTCCCACATTAAGCCTCTAAAAGATGTGAGACACTGTATGTACGCTCGTAGCAGTTTTGAACGAAGCCCTCTGATTTTCGTCGCATTTTATTAATATTTTTGGTTAAATCTTTAGAACCTAGATCCCAAATGCTCGCAGTGCATTCGAGGTGTGGCCTAACCAAAAAAAAGGGAGAGAACTGGAAGGCTGGCGGAGACCTTGCTCCTCCTTCGAGGGGACATGTTGTCCTGCATTTCACGCTGTGCCATCCAGTTCTCTCCCTTCTCGGCTCTCCCTCCACACGAGGGATGGGCTGAGCTTTTATTTATTCCCATTCTCTACAGAATTTTGGGGTTCCTTTGTCTTTACCCCCTTTAATGAAAACCAATATTTTTACTTTACTTAAATAATAATTGAGTTCTTTAAATTAAATCGTTTATAAATGTTCACTTTAACAGAAATAAAGATAAAGATAAAGAAATGTTTATTGTTCTTGGACCACTTGGTCTACTAAGAACATACAAAAGGTATACATTAGTATCAGAGCTCGAGTACACAGAAAAATTGGATACATGCATACGCATGCAAATACGTATAACTTAAAAGTTTGTATGATCTTAGACTGAGAAATTTTAGTACTATTTTAATTCATCCCTTCCATTCTTATCTATCTTCTTTTATGTTTTTTTCTCTTGATTTACATAATCGTTTTCTTCATTTCTTGCTTTACACATGGCCACCTTATTGTTTCTTCGTCTCCTTCCTGCTACGGATACTGTTTCCATTTCCACTTGGTTGAATTTAGTTCGTATTCTTCTTCATGCATCTATCACTCCTTCATCACGCCACCTGTGCAGTCTCCGCCTGGATGCCTTCTATAATGAAGCTAATAATTAATTCTGGGTGTTGCGAAATTAATTTTCCGATGTCCTCGTACGATGGCATGCCCCCAAATGCTTCCAGCAGATTCTTCCTATCTTCTCCCTATTTCTGGCACTCATAAATTCAATGTTGAACTGAGTCCTCACTGGTATTACAACTACAATTTTTATCTTCATTTTTGCCTATATTTTGCAGATATGTCCTGAAATTCCCATGGCCAGTTAGGATCTCAGTAATTTTTGGATGCATCTTGAAATGTTGTTTAAGGGTTCGTTCTATATTGGGAAGAATTTATACGTTACTCTTCCTTTATCTCCGTTGGTCCATCTACGCTACCACTTCCAGGATTAATCTTCTTATTTCCTTCTTGATTCTCCTTAATGGTTCGTATAGTGTTATGTTATTTCCCAGAATTATTGATTCACCTTTTTTTTAAGGTCGGAAATTGCCTTTCTTTCCATTTTTGCCAGTGTTGACGGAATGATCCCAGATATGACAGTTAGTGCCTGGCTGCTTATTTTCCTGTATCCAGATATTATTCCGAGGAGGCAGCAACGTTGAGACTCATTCAGCTGCCTGTCGATCCTCCCTAATGGCCATAGGAGAGCATTGGCAGTGCCACAGATGAATTTTGATTTGCTCTGGATCTATGGCATAGTGAACTCTACAGTATCTTTAAAGCGCATTGAAGATGGTTTTTACCTTGCAACTATATAATTTAGATGTGGTTGGAAGGACTTTTTTTCATCAAATATGATTCCAAGGTATTTAAAATTACTAACTCTTTTGATATTACTGTTGTATAGTTTGGCTGTTGGGTTCTTATGAATCGGGTTTCCAAAGCAAAAGTAAACAGTCTTCTTTGGTGAAATTTTATACTTGTTTCTTTCACTCCATTTGTTAAGGTGTTCATGCATATTCTTGCTGTATCTTCAATCTCTCTTTTAGAATTGGCCGAGATAGTTAAAGCTACGTCGTATGCATAAGCAACAATCTTGTAGTTATTTAGAAAGTTTTCACGAAATAAGCTGTTCATCATCACATTCCAGATTTATGGGCCAAGGATTGAGCCCTGTGGCGCACCCTATTTAATTTTATTTTCAATATGGGAGTGGTTACTTCGCAGAATTGTTTTCCGATCCTTAAAGTAGTCCCTTAGTATGCAGATGATGATCTTCGGTGTTTTCATTCTTTTCAATTCCATTCCAATGCAGACCACCACACAGAATCGAAGGCCGCCACAATGTATTTTTTCAGGCATTCATCAATATCTACTTTTACTGATTCTGCTGCATCTATTTTACTATAGCCTTTTCGAAATCCATATTGGTTCTTGTGATGGACCGCTTCACTTCTTCTAAGTTAAATGACTCTTTCTAACAGTTTTCTCAGTTCTGTGAGAAGTGTTAACGGTCGGAAGGATTTTGGCCCCATTGGATTCTTATCACTAGCCTTAAGTATTGCACAGAAGAGTCCAATTTTCTATTGCCTAGGGAAATATCCCATATACAGGCAATCATTAAATAGTCTGGTTAGGAATGGCGCAATGTGACCCTCGGCCTTAATGATCATTTGCCAGCGGATTTCATCAATCCTCTATCCATGATTCTATTACACCGAAAGAAAAATATTCTAAAATGTTGATGACAGTTTCTCTTTCCAAATCCTCTCAAAATTTCCTCTTACTTATAGAATATTCCTCTTCCCTTAAGAGGATCTATGCTTGCATTCTAGATGAAGTTCCTCTCCTAATATTCCTCTCAATACAATACTATTATTCTTGGATTGAGAGGAATAAAAGGATTAAAAGTAAGATTCACATGTATGAAGTAGAAAGGAACACAGAGTTGGCATCCAGAATCAACAGAAGTGCTGTAGTCTTTTAAACTGTAATTAGGGGAGATGAGGCGAGCGCCGCGAGCGGCATTTTGTGCGTGCAAAATGGCATCGTGCTCTGTATTTGGCTCCCAAAACAGAATAAATCAGAAATATAAACAACAGTTCTAGAGTTCTAGTTCCAGTAGAGGAATTTGTGAGAGGATTGCTCTTAAAAGTAGAGGAAATTTTGAGAGGAATTCTCTGGATTGTAGAGAAAATTACCTTCTATACTGAATACGATAATACTTAGAGGAATACTTTGGTTACCATATAGTAGCAGAAAATCCGCTAATATATAGAGGATTTCGCTAATTTTTAGAATATTTTTTTCGGTGTAGTCTCTCCATTCTTTTCTAAGAGACTGGACACTTAGCATCACTTGCCTTGTGGCTATTATCTTCAATTTTATTTCTCTTGAAGTTTATTCAAATAGGGTCTTCATCTCCATTTGCGCAATCTTTGAAATTATGGCTTCCTGAGCAGTGCTCGCAAGAATCTTCTTCAGCTCTGCATGTCTTCGCTAAACGGCCAAACCATTGGCACTTGAACCATCGCGTAAGGCGGATGTGATCCTTTACTTGGTACGATCTATAAGTACGCTACGGTACTAAAAGTATCTGGGTACGATCTACGGTCAAGGAAAATTCTTTTACTGTTCAAAAGTATTTTTCTAGTGTCTGGATTGACTTCCACCACCCAGTTGCAGATGTTAGAGTCTTGCTTGCCAAATATAAAAAGCGGTTTTACGTGATGTTTCTCCAGATGGCTACTTTGGCCAACGATTCCTTGTGCTACCTGTTCAATAGCGACTTTGTTCTTGACTCCATAGATGCACAGCCGGGGTTTATATTTTTCCTGTTGCTGCACCATTAACGTATTGGCAATGGCAGGGATTTTCTCAAGTTTCTCTACCAGATCTGGAGCGTCAGTTTCAATTTTTACGCTATTTTGTAAACTTATTTATTCAAGTCTCAGTTTCCCAGGGTTTACTGCTTTCATGACAGCTCCTTTGGTACCCTCTCCTGTCTTCAACCCTTCTTTCCATCTATAAAAGGTCTCAATCTAACGCTAATTAATTATGACATTACTATTTGTATCTGGCCTGACCAGAGCGAAGTAGCATCTCTCTTTAACTTTTTCATCCGAGGACCTTCCTATTATACGCTTAAGAAAACCTAGTTTCTGTAATGCTGTGCCATATACGTTTTGTATTTATAATCCCGACGACGTACAATACGTTTAGGTAATTCCAAGATATTTTACTGTTTCTGAAGATTTTATATTGACTCCACCCACAGGATAGTTATGGCATTTCTGTGATGACTTTCGCAAGAAGTGAACTGTGGTGCATTTGCTTGTATTTAATTCTAACCCTCACATCTGGCCCCACGAATGAACCTTATGATGAATAGCCATGGGTAACCGGGGCTTTGTCAACACCTCATGCTAAAAGGAATTTAATGAAGTTTAATATCCACCAAGTTTGAAAATGACTCATTTATGAAAATCATTTCTGATAAGTAAGATATCTGAAGAGACGAAGGGATTGAATGAAAACTGTGGAAAATACTATCAAATTATTTTATTTTTACCAATATGGATAAACGAACGAGCCTTGAATACAAGTTTATTGGCTGATAAGGACAGAGTAAATTTTATCGTATTTTTCATTCTTCTCTTTTGTAAACTTTAAAATAAGTTAACAGAAGTTAACAAAATATATATCGGTTTAGCCAGGTGTTAAAAATGCTTAAAATTCTCAGATCACTAATTAATTATAAATAAGTCCTTAAATATACGTCATTCCACCAATAGTAGCTCCAGCCAGCGCGTGACGTCCTTAGTAAGTTCACCTCATGTGAAATTCGAATATCTGTATTTAGATTATTTGAAAACTTTTTTGAGAAATTGAGGTGGAACCGCGTGAGAATCCATTCTTCACTATTTCCAGTATATTTTATTTATTGGTAGTTAGTTATAGAAATCCATTTATAAGTTTCTAATTGCAAAATAATAATAATAATAACAAGTAATAATCAGTGCCACATGCCTATGTCATATTATTTCCTCCTCAAGCAATGAAAAAGGTAGTTTTTATTCCTATAACACAAAAGCTTATTAAAAAAGTAATCCTGTCAACATCAACGACGAGAATTAACTTGGTTATTGCATTTCTCATCACCGAAAATGAATTTTACGGCATTTTAGTAAGCAAATTCTTCCAAATTCTTTTCTTGGATATTTTTTCAATAAATTTCGGCATTTTTACGGCTTAAAGACAAAATATATACCGACGTCAAAGTATATACTGAAACTGGACGTGTATTAAAGAAGAAAGACCGAAAAAATAAATTTTTACCGCAACTATAAGGGGGCTTGACTCACCCTTTTTTGAGGTCCGAAAGCTGTCGTCCCTGGGCACATACTGGATGTCGTAAACAAGGGTTGTGTTCGGGAGGAGGTCTTTGTCCTTGTTGATCCGGTACACGGCGTACTTAAACGCCAACTCCGTGCTGCTGTCCTTCTGGTCCTCCGTAAATATGGCCCCTGGAAATGAACAGGGGAGTTGAGAAGGATAATCCCACACTAAAGGAGACCCTTTCCCGCAAACACGAGAAGAGTGAATCATATATTCGCAATACATGAAGAGTATAGAGTGAACTGGCCTGAACATTAGGGCTCCTAAAAAATAAATAAATTGGGTTTCAAAAACAATAAAATAACAGTTTCCACACATTATTCGTGTATTACTGAAAAAAATTAGCATTCATATTTCGCGAATAGTCAATTACAATTCATCGTTTTATTTTTTACTCACAGAATTAAGGTTTATGGTATGTTTTTACTATAAAAGTAGCGACATAATTCACATGCCAAACATTGAAGACGACTATCACTTTCAAATATTCGTAATTGTGAATATTACATTTTTGATGCACAAAAAAATGAAATGTATGACATTTTAAATTTTAAGTTTAAGCTATATCAAAATCATGCAAAAAGCTCGCATAGAAAATAGTCATATATTAAAAGTGCATTCGGGCTAAAGGAATTCAAATAATTATAGACATACGATGAGTTTATAAACAAATTTTATAAGTTCACCAAAGCAAACCCTTTCACTTCCAAATACAAAAAGATTTGAACCCAGTATCACCCAATTCGCAATAAGTCCTTTCGCAGCTAATCGACCAAAATGTAACGCCGTGGAAGAAGTTGATTGATTTTGCAAGATCTCGGTGCAATATGGAGGGATCTTATTCCAAATCTCGGCCCATAGAGTTGAATTTAAATTTAAAATTTGAATTATATTATTTGAACAACGGTTGCATTAATCTCCATAGTTAATATACGAGATGAAGAATCCTTAAGCCAGTAAAGTGAATAGATAGCAAAATTTAATTAAATATAATTGGAATCCGTCAATGAAAAACACGCTAAGACAATGTAATATTGTTCTAGAAGAGTGCTTAGTGAACTTATAATGGAAAATATACGGCAAAATAATGTATGCAAGATAAATAATTGCTTTTGTGCAAAGCAATTTATAGAAGCACTAATACAGTACTGGATATATGAAGATATTTGAGATGATGATTGAAATGATGTAAGGAATATTCTGTGAACAAAAAACACCTCTTCCTCATATATCGTCGACAGGGTATCAATGTTGATATTTGCCGATGTAAACATGTTTATTTTAGAAGAATGTGATTTCGCCAGCCGCATTTGCAAGTTAATTGGCTTTCGCTTATGAATCTTCTCTGAGACCAATTAAATCAGCCCTACAGGGGATAATTTCTCTGAACTCGCATGCATTTATGCAATAATAATGTTTATATTTCCGCAAGCCGCGGTAACCCTTTTGAAAGCATTGCTGACGATCGCTTGTTTGAATGATTTTCGAGATAAAATTACGCTCACACGTTTTTTTCCGAGTTCTCGCTACAAGAAAATTACAATAAGTTTCCTGAAAATATATTTAGAACCTAAAAGTAAAGTAATGGTTTTATTAGACCTTTCAAATGATGATGCGATAATTTTGTCGCCATAAAAATCATTGACTACAACGAGATCATTAAACGAGCGTGTACGCAGAAGTTGATCGATCTTCCCTCCAGTCTTCCCTAAAGGGAAGAAAGAGCCCCATTTGGAGTCAAACCCATGCCTAAGACAATCATCACGAAATCTGTTACACAAAACGCTCCCCTTATATGCAAAAGTTTCGAATGTTTTGTGCAGTATTAAATCTAAAGTCTTCCCTCTAGGTGACCGAAGTAACCATGGAGCAGGTAAAAGCTGAACAAGGATTGCCAGAGGAAAAACTTAGCACTGAGAGGAAGATGTCAACACTGAGATAAGGGATAATGAAGCGGGAGTACAACATCGGAGATGGTGATCGTATAAACAGGATACATGCAGGCCACAGGATATTTCCTCTTCTTAGTGAGTAATACACTGACAGAATACACCGGCTGTTTCAATTTTGGTACAGAGTAATCCCTTAAAACCATGAAGCCTTCAGTATTCCTTCAGAGATATTGTGAAAACGTCACGATAATGAATACAATTGACACTTACCCGTAAGCTAATTGCTGTAATTGAAATTATTCCTCCAATTGCATGAGTATTACGGGTACTACTTGAAATACTTAAGCTGTTATGAAAGTATGGGCAGAAAATGTTTTCTGTTCATCATTTAAAAATAACTTTTGTAGAGGTGACTTCAACTCGGAAGGTCGTGGATGGAATACTTACGCACTTATCCGTTATGTGATATCAATGTAATTTGTGAACCATAAAGGTCAAGTTATTACCATAAAGCCGTAATTCTTACTAAAATTTGAAAAATAAATGCAAAATTTTCGACATGTCAGCCTACAAATAAATTTGACAACGTACCTATCGATCTAATAACATTCCTCGTGTGACTACGACTCTGTGCTGTTTTAAAACCGTTCCCTTAAAATTATCAACGGGAATACAAAGCATGCAAATTATCCGGAGCAAAAAACACTAGCAGAACTTCAAGTGGATTTCGACAGTCATGCAAAGCAAACAAAAAAAGAAAAGCCAACACTCACATCTACAATTCTCCCATACCTCCCCTCCCTTTGCGTCGAATTTGAAATGGAAACGCCGGTGAAAAATCGAATTGGATGCTTTGAAAAAATAAAGGCGGCGAAATGGGAAGAAATATTCCACAGGAAACAAAAGAGAGAAGGAGGAGAGAGATGGAGGGATGGAAACAGGTACAGATCCGGAGGGAATCCTCCAACGAAACATTAATTGAAACCGAATGTGATAACCTAAACACACACACACTCACAGGAAGGGCAATAAAATTGGGAGGAGCGAGCTCTGTCTTCGCATTTCCATCGCTCTCTTCCCTTTCCATTTCTCCTCCAAGAACACGCTCTCTTTCGTCAACTGCGAAGGTATTAGGATTCCGGAAGAAACAAGAGACGACGCGAGTGCGACTCGTCGTCATGGAAACCTCTTAAGACAAAGGGGACGTGAGCTTGCGGCGTGGGAAGAATAGGGCGGAAAGAAGAGAGCAGCGGGGAGGTTGAGACACCTTTGGTCGAAGGAATCCAATCAGAGACGCACGTATTCCTCTTCCCCGGCTTTCATCTGCTCAGTATCATTTTGCCCACATAGCTCTGGGAAGGAATTACAGATAAGCTTCAGATTTTTGGCTCCAGGGTTCATAGAACATTTGCCAAATTACCTTTCATTCATTAGGTCCCACGCTTATTTAATTAGATTTTCTGCATCAATATGGATTGGAGTTCATGTATGTGAAAAAATAGAAATTTGTAATAACATAGAGCAATCATAACAGCCAATAACGATATATGCTACATAAGAAAGAGGTGCTATGAGCCAACAGATGGTACTAAGATCTCAAGAGGCATGTGGAATGCCACATGCCTCTTGAGATTTTAGAGATGAGAGAAACACGATTTAGAAAAACGAAAGTATTACGGAACAAAACATTGTTTCGTCCATGATGTGGTGCAGAACCATTGACAGTAAAAAAACGACAAAAGAGCTATTACAGAGTTTCGAAAGAAACCTTTCACAGAAGATATATGGCAAGATGAAGGAACATATTGCACACTTTTCTCTTAATATTATGCATGTGAAAGGGAGGTCAGTTACACGCTGGATCTGTATTGTAAAAAAAAACTCAAATAAAGTTAGCCACTTTACTCTGGGCATAAAATGTTGCTAGAATGGAAAATGCCGACATTCCCGAGAGAGCATATGTGACGTAATATACCAGAAGGAAAGAAGAGCCAAAGAAAGACATGAACTTCGATGGATTTACGAAGTAAACAGCGAAATCAGGCTCCAGAAAAGGATATTTTGGAAATTATAGATTACATAAATCCCAAGGTTAACGATCATTATGAAACACGTTACGCATTTTAGCTACATTTGTTCTTAAATGCGTCCTGTTGTATTCTTACCTCTCCTGGATTTACGCAACACCCAATATCACCCCCTTCAGCGTACAATCAACTTTCATTACGTATCACATCATAATATTCTGACTTTTTCCATTTATCTTCACACTAGCATCTGAAATTCTTCTGGCAATTAAATGAAAATCCATCTTGGGATCTTCATGACAATCCATTCAAGATATATTGAGTTATACAAATTTTAATATTTTTCTTATCAGCCTCTTTTTATCAGAGGGAATCTAAGAACTAAAGTTGGGTATTTATTGCGCAGATCGTGATTTTTGTTAGGTACTTTGTATCATCTTTCACTACATGACAACGAAGTTTCACTTATTAAGGTGTGATGTAGGGGAAGTTCGTTATAATGAGTACAACAATACCACTTTTCCATGATATTTATTACCAGTGCTACGCGTTTCAACACGCAGAGTCATCAGGTATATGACCTGATGATGAGTCTGCGCCACAGCGTAGTACCGGTAATTAAAATTGTGGAATAGTGCGATTGTTATTCTCAATATAACAACTATGTATGTATTTGGCATTTTTCGTTACACCTATAATTATTACCACTCCCGTATTGTCACATCGCAAAAACCTTTTACATACTGACATGACTATGCATAGAACATCTTGATTTCATGCATCCTCTTTCACAATTCAGCGATATTATACTTAAGAAAGGAATTTTTTTCACTTTTAATGCAATATGGTAAACAAGTAGTAGTAGTTAGGGACGGAATTATTCATTTAATTTAGTTTCATACGGGAAAATTGAATATGAATAACACTCTTCAGTCACCTTGACATTAGGGGGATATGGCTGGGTTGTTTCAACTCGGGATAGATTCCGTGCCAGTCACAGTGCCAAAAACCCGTAATTTCGTCACAGGTGTGATTTTGGATCATAAAAACTACACAGATTCCCATGCCGGCCGTTCCGCCCACTTCAAAACATGCATGAAATTGATACAGTTCCTGGACCTAAAAAAATCAGGGGGGTTACGCGCGTGATAGACAAGGATCATTAGGGGCATACAGCTCCAGAACACCCGGAGAGAGAGAAAACGCCAGCAGCAAGGAGCGGCCAAACTCAAAACGATTTTTTTGTCCCAGAGCTGGGATTTCTCGGAACATGTCACGGCATTGAGTGGTGACGAAAAGGTTCAGAGTTTGAAAGTCACCGTCCAAGAAATCATAATTACTGCATGCTGACTCTAAAAATAGTCATCAGGTAGGGAATGAATAGGTCGCCTTCATAAAAATGCAGTGAGTAAAAATATTGCTTCGTGCCGCTACGATTTAAGATATTCGCAGTCTGTTGAGGATGTTGTGATAGAGAAACAAATAAATTTGCATGCTAAATAAATGCATTTCCAGTTATTTTATCATTAACAGCACATAATTTGTTCACATTGTTAATAATTATTCTCTATAACAAGATTGCCATGCAAATGAATGTTGGCTGCATATTCACAATTATTAATAGTATCGTAATTTCTGTCGGTTAGACTTTAAATTATACTTGGTGGCATAGTGATGAAACACTCGTCTTCTAGAAGCACGCTACTGCTTTACGTGACGGAAAGGAAGACACCAGTAGGCGCTCTACATGCCGGGGCTACAACGCCTCAAACCATTGATACATTGCCATAGGTAAAAGGAAATGCAACAATCCACTTTTGCCAAGAGGATATTGAGTAATTCCTGTATAACTTCTAGTGTAGAAACAGTATACCGTTCATGATTTTTGTCTTCTTTTTAAATATATAATTGTTACTATGTTTAATATCAAGTGCTTTGGATTCCGTCCCATTTTTGTCCTGGTAATCCTCGTCGTAGTTTTCTTCTCCGATTGAATTCGTAATCCAGCCGAGTCATTGAAGTGACTACACAAGCGATATCTTTTCACAGGCCAAGTAACGTGTATCCTGCTAAGAGATTTAGAGATTAAGTGCTTCAAATTCTAATGAAAATTCTTCGCGCTGACAGTTTTCTATTGTCATAGCCTTCTTGAAGTATGGGAGCTTTACATCAAGAGAGCGTAGGAAAGAGCATAGATGGTGCAGAAACGCAGTACTTAAACCCACGCTTTAAACTGACACGTTTAAGTCACGAAAATGTCAAATTCTACCTTTTTACTTGAGACGATCGAAGGTGCCTTCCATAATTATATAAATAAACTACCGCACTAACTATGAACGTCGCACCGTAAAACAAGCAAATTGCGTAATGTTTAATCTGCGATTGGAGCAAGCGAAGATGCTAGTGAACACTTTTGCGGCCTAATTATATAGGTAGATATTTGTGAATCATATCTCGTGTTTCTGATTCTGCTCTTACCCCGGTAAACAACCTCTACATGAGCCAAACTGTAGTTACTAGTACGTATGATGGATGTCCAAAAGGTAAAATGAATCGTCCAATAAAAATTCTGTGGTTTTTCCAACGAGAACAGGGAAACAATAAAGGTTTCCGTCAAAGAAGCATTTTAATGGGCTTGGAAACTTTAAAGATAAATCACAGCCGTCGCACGCCAGGATGCTTTGGCACCATGCCAGTCCAAACGAATTACTCATGTGGAACCCTCAGACGTTTGAAGCAAGCAAGGGCGGTATAGGTGGGCATTTGGGAGTTCGATCTAAATCACTCTATTTTTTTTCTTTCTCCGACTTCACTTGTGGTCACCCACCCCTTTCTCAACGAATCGTCTGGATACTATCCTCGACTTGGGGTTGCGCAACGATTTTGGGTAACAGAAATATAAATAAGCGTGCGCAAAGTATATACGTCTTTTTTTAAATATTTAGTTGTATGTTGCAACGGGAATTGAAAATATTCCTTGAAATAAGCAAGTATACAAGCTTACACACACTACCTAACGCGATCATACTTATAAATCGATGTTCAGCAGCAGATCTTAGAAATTCTATTTTATTAAGTATTCTATGGTTTGCTAAGGAATATTTTCGCTAACCATTATTTACGCATGCATGAATTTTCTTTCGTTCTTGAATTTTAACTATCATCGTTGATCTCTAAGATGTCAACAATATATTTCTATGGAGAGTTTGAGGAATTATTATCAAAATTAAAGCGAGGAACATAGGTTATAAACATATTGTAGGCAATTTCTCACACATTATATGATCATATGAAATTCGAGTAGTTACCGGAGCGCAAGAAGCATTTGACTCTGCAGGATGGGGCTTAAAGCCAAGTACCCAGTGACGCCTCACACAAGGGCAGGCTACTTCCAGCACCATGATTTTCTCCTTTTCTAAAAAATGACAACTCCAAGCACATTAAAACGTTAGCGACTAAATGCTAAGTTGGTTCATGCCTATGTTTCTGGGGAAATGTGTGAGCATTGGCCAAATTTGTAATTTGCAGATGTATTTTTCCGACATCAATTAAGTCTTCCTTTCCTTGCGATCAGATACACATCCACATTATTTCAAGAAATAAAAATAAAAAGAAAATGCTGGAGAATATCTCAGCATGTATTGCAGCCTTGCACAGTGCGAAAACGTGGAGAAAAAAAGGTACAACTAGACTGTAGGGGTTTCAGATGTGACGGGTGTAGCGGAGAATGGAGAAGATATGGTGGACAAAAAGGAGACAGTTTTAGTATCTTATATGATATGAAACTTCTGGAATAAAAAGGAAGGCAGAGCAGCCGATGATCTTAGAAGGCTGTGGGGACATTTGGCCAGCGGGAAACACACACGCTACAAACGAGATACAGAATAAGACCACGAGAAATCAGAACAGATTGGTAGAGAAGGTTGATCCGGTTCGGAAGAGAAAGAGTGCACTATTAAAATGGACGGAATGGAGCAGCGAGAGGGAGCTGGAGGTGAACGGCTACGGCCATGTTACAAGGCAGTATTAACAACAATGTTTGGAATTAAATGGAGAAGTAAAAAAATGGCGCTCATATAAAAATATTGGATACTCTATGGGCGATAAATTACACGGACGTGGGATAAATCCGCCCGCTCCCCTCCTATCCTTGGTCTTGGCTGTGGTCCCAAGACAGTAGGAGGGGAGGGATGAGAATATATGCCCTGAAAGCATCGATATCCAGTATTGTTCAAGGCACTAAATTATGTAGCGTTTATAAATTGATTGAATAATGGATATTTTCAATATTTTTAGTTTTGATCCGATGCTTTTCTTGAAAGAAAATCTCTTTCAAATGGACAGCTATTTACATAAGCATGTTGGTGCTAATTTTTGACAGATACCGCTGCTTTAAGAAGACTCTGGAAGAAGTGGTCAATCTTAACGACGACTAAAGGAGAGCAAATATCATTTTTATCACGTAACCTACTGGTTAAAGCAGGTGTAAATGGAAGTTAAAAAATAGTGGAATTCCTCTATGCATCTTGAAGAGCCCCATCTGCCAATAAAAATTCTCAATTCGTTCCTTCAGCTTTCAGATTTGTTTCATCAGCTTCAGATTCAATTGCCAACCCTTTTCCATCCCGTCTATGAACATTCACGAAAAATATAGAAGATCCAATGCCAAATATTTCAACTTAATATGAAGGTAAAGGGATGAAGGAAGGAAGGGTTATTATTTTGGGGTTCAGTTGGAACGAGGAATAATCCTTTTTTAAACATCAATGAAAAATATGCTCATTCTAACGATTGAGTTAAGATAAATGTAACCATTTTTTTCTTCGGCCAATGCAACTCAAATACACACTGGTCGAAATAATTATTAAAACAATTAAAAAGCTCAAAAGTATCTAGTCGCATTAGCTACACCCTTTGCTGGTCGACAACAACTATTAAATCTATTCAATCCATTTTGCGTCATCCGCGACTCAACAGAAAACTAGTTTACACATTAGTGAGAAAAAATAGGTCATATTCTACAACATGTAAATGAAAAATTTCTAGTAATCTTATTCGGAAAACTAAATTTAAAATTTATATGAAATTACTGTTTTGCAATGTAAAAAAATATTACCGCTTAATTAAAGGGTTTTAAGTTTTCAGTCCGACGATGTTTTGGGCTCAATATGTAAATTAATAAACCATCATTATAAGCCATCGTCCTCATTTTTGTCCCGGTATTTTTCGTAAGCAAATACCGAAACTAACGGGTTATGTAATGTTAACAACGATATCAATAACTGAGGCTGTTCCTCAGGAAGCATTTGTAAACAAGTTATTCCGAAAACTAAACCCATTTTTTTCTTATTATCTTTTTGTTTCCTTCCATTCTAATAAGGTTTTCCTTATACGCAAATGGGACTATTCAACAAGTATTCCTACTTTGTTCACGTCGATCGGTCCAGCTACACTGATCATTAATAGAATAAACACAATTGGAGCAGTAAATATGGTTTTCAAATGCTCAATTCCAATGGTCTTTCGTCGATTTCCGTCCCAAGAAACGAATAAAAAGGTTTTTTTTTTAAGTCATGGACACTGGAAAGAAATGGGCTTAGAGATGAGACGTAGAGCATCGGAAATAATTTGATTAAAGTTTTACACCATGAAAGTGCTCACTATTTTTAGGCCGATTGTTGCAATGGTAAAGGGTAATAATAGAATCTATACTTCAGGTATAGCACTCAACGTCCTAATACATCGACACTCGGGTAAGGAGAACTTGACTGCGTCAGGTGTTACTCCGTTGAAGTAATTAACATTATTGCCCATAGTTAAGAGAATACTATGTACTTTTCCACAATTTAGGAATGATAGAAAATTACAATGAATTCCGTTCATTAGGAATGGTAAAAGCAGCAGCACTATGCAGGAAAGGGAATTTGAATTATATCCAGAAGGAGAGCTAACGAAAGAAGACATTTTGTCCCCACGAGAATACTTAGTAATTTTCTACAAATTATAAAATATACTTTTTTCCTTTTCATTCCAGTCAATTCAATTTAATAGTCTACCATTTGTAAAAATTGCAGAAAAGTTCAATGTATTGTCTTCATTGTAAACATTAGGGGTAAGGTGAATATTTTGGAAAGACCTGGACAGGGAAAAGGGAGAGATAGGAGACGTATTCCGCGTGGCTGCGCAACATGGCGTTTTAGGGGTACAAATCAGGGATCGGATGGTTTGGTTAAGAGGACCACACAGGCCTTTTTTGAGAGCGGTCCTCAACCTAAACATAAAAAATACTGTTCTAACTCGCAGGCGTTCTTCCTGCCTCGATTGTAGCGAAGAGGGAGCGAGAGATGCGGTTCCGTATCAGCAGCAGTGATTCTGAAGTGCGAGCAACGGGATGGTTTATCTGCTTCGAATAAATATATTTATACATATCCTGTCTCTTGGGTTTGAGGCGGGGGACAAAATGTGTTCCTTCCTGATCTCCCCTCCTAAAAAAAATCCAAATTTCCTCTCCTGCATCGCTGCTCTGCTGCTTCTGTTTTTTATATTAGTCCCTTATCCGACCACAAAAACTGGGTAGGGGTTTGACGTACCACGGGTGCAATTTTTTACGGCACATCCCTCGAGCCACCCTCTTTCTCCGCGTAAAACAACACAGGCCGAGCAATGGTGGAGAGATCTCCGGAGGTCACAGGAATAAATAAACGAAAAAAGAAACAAGAACGCATAGAGGTTTTTTTATTCTTTAAGCTCTCCGCCCCAATTTGTGGACACCTAACCTACAACTCTCTAAAGTCGAAATAACGCTACTGTTGTGCAAAGACTAACAATTATACAATATTTTTCATCATGACGTTTTTCAAAAAATCGGACAACATGGACAGAGTTATGACGTTACTCGTGATAGATAACTTAGAAGTTCTAGCTTCATGATCATAAATAATTCACAAAGTTATTATTGAAAGTAAACATTTCTGCCTACCAGCATAGCGGGTCATTATTATGCTACAATTGATAGTGATTCAATAAAGTATGAATGAAAAGGCTCCGTATCAAATTAGAGCTACCAACGTAAAGCATGAATCACTAATAAGAATCAATAGAAAACAATAAGTAACATAATGCTTAGATCAAACCCTTAACTAAAATGATATTACTGCTCACGTGCCTATTTGTAAAGGATTTTTAAAAGAAATTATTCAAATAATACTGCCATTTTCGCCATTTTAGAGAAAATATTCCAAAACGCACTGATCATTGTGTATACCGCGAGACAAAAAGAATGACAGGGTATTTTTAACAAAAGTTTCTGATAACTCCGTCATTCACCCGGAGCCATTTAGGTGAAGGTGAATACGCAATGATATTTTAAAAACTATTGTAAATAGTCAAGCGTCGTAGACACCTAAACTTTTCAAGCCTTCTTTGAGATTCATTTTCATTTTAATGGGATTTGTTGCTCAGAAATCGTGTCACCATTTTACCTTTACAGATACGCACTACTAGGAATTATTAAGAAGGCTTTCTTTCCGCCGAAGCTCTCGAAGTATCCAATCTGTGACAGAGATAAAAAATATAAAATAGTTTACCCACATGCTAAATGCAATGAAAGGGGCATAAAAAGTCACGCTACTTTATCCCAGCTAATGAGAGATCAAGCCGATTTGAATATTTTTTTCCAGTTCGACTGTTCTATTCTATCTTCGGCAGGGTGGGCATTCAAAATATTTTCAAATCAGAGAGCTATTTCGAAACACACTACAACTCTCCGTGGTTGATATCTGCCATGTGCGTGCTTTCTATTCATCATCCCAGGCAAAAGACGGAAGAGGATTTAAAAAATACGAACCCTTCACATCAGTGAATGGATGCGTTTTACATTTTTTCGATAGCGCTTACGAACAGAAGCTTGGAACTTGCGGAAAATCGGAATTTTTTCAAAAATGGTATCAAGGCACAAAAAGTGAATAACTCAGGAAATACTCTTCTTCCGCATCTATTCTTTCACTTGATGTTTTTTTTCCTTTTTAAAAGGTTTGATTTAATCCGAAAGAGTTACTTTTTCGCACAAAAATAAGCTAATAATCTATACTTACGACTTGAATTGCAAAAACCTAAGATTTTCATCATTACCCACAATTGAATACATTTTTTAAGTTCAATCAATATTAAGTTGTTATTTGAATGCATATTTTTAAAAGTCATCATCCAAACTAAGGAATGGTTCCTATAAAAAAGATAACTTCTATATCTTACTTAAGTTCGTAATTCATTGCAGATTTTCATGATACACTTACTTCTTTTGATTGTTTTCTCAAATAATGAGTCAGAATAAAATATAAAAGGTAAGGATAAATGAGATTTCCCATCCTTAATTCGTAAATATCCGATTTCAATATGTCATTGAGATTAAATTTATATACAAGTCTTTTGAATTACGATTTGAAAAGGGCAAAATTAATGAAGTACCTAAGGATAATTCATAATCGGAAAGATTTGCATATGAACATTATGCCGAATTGAGTAATGAATTTTTACCGGTAAGAAAAAATGCTCCAGAAAGGGTCCAAAATTGCGTCACTGACGATGTTACATGAGCTTTTTGAATTATAGTTAATGATGACAAGCGATTTGAAAAGAAAAATTGCAAATAAATGACGAAATCCGTCAAATGCCAGAAGGAAAATCAGACCTTGTAAGCCCGTTGAGCGCCGTCTCTATAGAGCAAATTGCCACTTTTAATAATCAGTTATGATGAAATAGCTAGAGTATTCTGTGTAATATTTTATTCCCTCATTAAAATGTCAATCAATAAATTTCACAACCACGAGTTTATGAAAAGCGTCGTTCAAAGTTGTGTCAGAGGTCAATGGACCTTATAAAAATCTATGCTGGAACTTCTAATCATTTTCTCCGAGTCTATACACTGATCAAAAATAGAAATAAATATTGGACATGGTAAAATGTTAGATAGCATTACGATTGTGTACGGTCAACAGGGCTGCAAAGACATTCATATGATGAACAATTCAAAACTAAAATGCGTACTATAAATAACAAACAAATCCCACAGGGAATTCTTGGAGGGAATACTTACACATATGCCCATCACCCCATTCACTCTTGGAATAGGAATATTTAAACAACTCCGTTATTGCTGCAGATCCTAAAATACAGGCCCTTATTTATAGTTTCCTTAACAAAGCTCTTTCTCTCTCCTTTACCCCCTCTTACGTCCATTTCAAATAGATACTTAACATATTGACATATGTTCTTGTTTTTAATGTGGTTACACCGAGAATAGTACCTACATAAGTGGTATTTTATTCCTATTGTGGATATTTATAAAAATTATTTGGGAAGGAACAACAAATTAATACGTTGTACATACAATGGAAAAATTGGACAAGCAAGTGAAAATGGGTACTTTTTTTCAGAATATATTCCATTGTGATGGAAAACTGTTTTTAAGAAAACAGAACTCCCGTAGAATTGATTTGAATAAGAAAGATGCGTCTAAAGGTTTTACTATTTGAGTTATAGCCTAAGTACTGCAAATTTTGAAGTAAAAAATGTAGCAGTTCCTTATAAATTATGCTACCGACGGCGTTTATGTCCATAGAACAGGGTTCATTAAAAAATAAATTTGTGGAAAAGTTGGCATAAACTATTCCATATTAACCGTATTCAGTACCTAACGCATTCTATTAGCAAAAGTAGGATTCAAAAATACAAATGATATTTGGAATTTGTTATTCATTTTGACGAATAAGGTATAAGAAGAGGGCGCTTGCTATGCTGAATAATCCTTGAAGCTGAAGCCAGACCACCATCTTCGTTGGCCCTCATTTTCTTGTAACGCTAGTGGGCTAACACACTCATTTTGCTATTTTACAGTGTTTTTCATCGATAACAACCTAAAAAATCGGCATAAATTTACTTCTTTTATCTGTACTCTACGTCAATATATTGTTTACCTATTAAAATTAATAATCCGCATTCCAGATAAAATTTTATCCTAAAATTTGAGTAAAATACAGTGCACTAAGCTGCCAAAATATGATTCAAGAGTTCCCCGGCATGATTTTCAAACAGATGGTTGATTTTTTTGCAATATATCAGCTAATTGATCCATTTCGTCGTGATATTCATGGGAAAGTAAGAAAGGAGCAGTGCTAAACAATATGTTCTCTATTTCGGTTGTTATGTTTCATTTTGATGACACGGTTCCCTCTCCAAATACCACAATGGATTGGACTCATACAGAGAGAGTGGTACTTCGTTCATCATCATCTGGTGTTCTGCCTACTGGCAGGTCCCGTGCACCACTGCTGTCTCCATTCGCTTCTTTCCCGAGCTTCCTTCTTTGCTTCATCATAGCTGTTGCTCTTCACCTGATCCACCAATTTAATTCTTCTCCTTCCTCTCTTTTTCTTCCTTCAATTGAACCCTCAAGCGCCATAGTTATTATACTTTTCCCTCTCATCACATGGCCCAACCAGTTTTCTTTCCTTTTCCTTATTTCCTTTAGAAGCGATCTTCCTTCTTTTACTTTCCTCAAAACCTCTTCATTTCTCATCTTATCTACCCATCTTACTTAGCCCATCCTTCTCCACACCCACATTTCATAAGCTTCTATTCTATTCCTTTCCTTCTTACTTAATGTCCACTCTTCACATCCATGCATGAAAACGCTCCATGAATAACATTTAGCTAGTCTCTTTCTCAGCTCCAGATCCAGGCTTTTATTGCATAGCAAGTTTTTCTTCTGGCTGAAGGCCTCTTATGCCATTGCTATCCTTGCTTTTATTTCTGCAATACTTCTCCAGTCGTCTGTCACCATCGTTCTTCCTTAAGGTCTCCTAATATTACAGTCTCTTTCCTGTCTACCCCTTATATCACACAAAATTCACTCCTCTTAAATATATGCTTCACTTCCTGATTTTTCTGCATTCCTCGACATGAAAAAACCCGCGAAAAACCCAAAATCCTTTTACTGGTAAGTCCAACCCACATTCTCCTCTAACTGACTCATTCCAAAACCTGTTCCTTTTATCTCTGCCGTAAACTCTTCTTAGGTAACCTATCTCCGCCTCATTAAACCAACATTCATATTTATCATTCGATAGCCAGGTTAAGCTATCATACAATTATAACGGGAGGATAAGATTTGTAAGCTGCAGTTTCCGCCACTTTGTAAATGACTCAGGAGTAAAAATGAATTAAAAAGATGAACACCTCAGTGCCTCAGAAAACCACGGGAGATATACTCCCATTAAATTTCCCCGGCTGTCTTATTGGATTTAAAAAAGAATCGAGAATAAGTTTTCAGTCAGGGATTCACTTTTACCACAACTTAAAGCCGCGTTAAATCCAGGTCATTCATTCCCTTGGACTATTATATTGAGTGGACGTGGGGATGGGGGCCGATTAAACAGGTGAGAGGCACATCGCGTGTTGATTTAAAAAAAATGAAAAGTTGAAGCAAGCGACCTGTTCTCGTTTTCGAGTCGTGCGGAGTCCAAAGGATTGCAATCCACCGAGGAACTGAAGGGTGCTCCACTCACACACACGTACGCTGGCTGGATACGTCCACCCACGTACCTTGAAATGCGATCAAAACGCTTCCGCCACACGCCTGAAGGGCCGCGAAAACCTAGACGTCCTTCGGCCTCGTAATCTCAATTTGTCCGCCACTCAGAGCGGCGAGTAGAAAGAGGCCTCGACGCCGGGGAGATGAAAGCTGACGATGCCGAGAAATAGAGAGACCACTGAAGAAGGAATGTGAGATATATCGATACTACGACCGCGATTCACGATATTTGAGAAAAATCGGACTGGCGATATTGAGGCAAAGTGCAAAGGCGGCTTTACACATGGGAATTGACTATGGAAGTAGCGAGTGAAGCGATATCTCTAATCGTATCCCTGCAAGCAGGCATGTCTCTGCTTATTCATGGCATCCGATTTTTCCTAAGTAAATGCATACGGAAGAAATTAATGAATATAGTAATTTAAAAAATTGTCTAAATTTGGCATTTATTGTGTTCTAAAACTGTTTTCCTCAAGTCTCACATGCATTACTGAGCTTAATTTATTGTATTGATTACATTAATAGTGCATTGTTACATCATATCATGTGCGAGAATCGTGACAGTAATGAGTGATATCTTATTGTAGAAAACCAGAACCTCATCTTGCTTAGCTTTTAAAACATGTTTTTAATATTTTAAACATTTTCCAGTATAAATAAATATTGACCTATGCAGTAGTCATTCCTTATCCTATTTATTTATTTGTTTACATTATTTTCTCCGCTGGCAGCTATGTGACCAGCAGTTCCCGGATATAATACGATTCTATCGCACAATCTATATGCCACTTCCAGGCAAATAAGAATCAAGCCTATTTTCCTTGCAAGTGTGAACCTCGGTTGATTACAAACACTAACGACACCTACTGTGTGTAAATACTTACACAGACTTTTAAGTGTATTTGACAAGTCATCTGCAAGGCGACTGTCATCAAGGTAACTTAGCCGCCTTATGCCGTACGACAAATTGCGACCTCTAACGCTGAAAGGCGATTTCAATAAATACGAAATATATTGCGCAGCATTATACAGTTCAAAAGTTCTACCGTCAAGATATCCTCCGATATTTTATCGAGAATAGTGAACTATTGAACTGTGATATTTAGGAATAGGACAATGACAGACAGCATTTTGCGACCTCGAACTAATGGATTTGGCTAAATATGATATAAGATAACCGGTGTAGTGTAGCATAAAGGTTGTAATTTTGTAAGTATCATTAAATAATAGTCTTGTACTACTGAACTGCGATATTTAACCACAAAATAATGACAATTATTGCATTGCGGCCGCAAACAACGAGATTTGATTCCATGTGATAATTTTACACGGAATATCTTTCGTAGCCAGGAATGAAATAGTATAATACTAAAGGCAAAAACATATTAACTTTTGTTTCAGTCGACGATACCTTTAAGAAGATATATTAATATAAATGTTAATAACAGGTTCTTTAACAAAATACAAATGTTTTCGATTCATACACATGGGTATACCAGCCTTTTGCTCAGCAAATTAAGTAGCGGACGAGTACAAATTACGTAACAATAGTATTTTTTTCTAATAGATAATAAGAACTCAGCGACTTAGGCCTCATTCGTATCGAAATGTTAAAAGGCTCGTATATATGACACCGAAGTAGCATAAGATTAGTTTCTTGAAGTCACTAAAGAACTTATTTATTACATAATAACGGTGTGCTGTATCGCCTATTATCATACAATTTAACGTAAAATTAAGTCAAAGTCGGCACTATGCTAAAAAGAGGGGATTGTTTTCATCTTTTCTTACATTTAATTTCCTTAAATGACACGAAACAAGCTTTTTATGCAGAATTGCCAGTGAAATGTATTAATAGTTGAATATTATAAAACATAATTATTTGCTCATACATAGCACAAATATCATGAGATATTCTGTTAATTTATTTATTTTATTGCTCAAGTTGTCCAATACATATGCTAACTAACATAAAAATTCCACTTCGGACGGTATTGAATGGACAAAATAATGGTGATGTAAAAATGACTTAAATATCTTCTTTCTCTGGTTCTCATGGTGTAGTTCAACGGAGCAATTCAGCCTGATGGCATATTTCTCAATACATACAGAATTCTACTCTATCAATTAGAAAAAATCTCATTCTTTTGCTTGCAGTTCCTTTTATTTCCCAACGTACGTAGTGACCCCTTTTAAGTAAATACTTGTCAGCAACAGCTGTCAGGTTATTGAATCCTCTGACAAAATAAATATGAAATAAATGTCAATTCCACAGAATAAAACCATGAGCCGGTAAGTTACGCTTGAAATGATGCTGGGCACTTCCAGTGTATTCGGTAATATCATGCTGTCAAATTGTTAAGGTAAAATAACGTAGTTGATTGTGTATTTGAAATTAACATTTAAAAACTGTTGCAAAGAACGATTATTTAACACTGTTTGTTTCAAACAATGCGAAACAATTTTAAATGTTCAAACATGCTAAGGTATGAAAAATATGAACCTTATTGAAAATACGAGATTAAATGTAACATATTACGTGCATTTACTAGCCAGAGTCATAATACATAAAGAAGTGTTTATATGTTCGATGAAAAAACTTATTTCTGGTTTCTCCATTCAAAGTTGCAAAAAATGTATCACTTATCTGACTTAAAAAACTATATATGTCCTTTAACATCTAAAGTATCATGAATATACATTGCATATGAAGAAGAATGCCTTGGAAATGGTATTGAATATCTTAAACTATGGATGGTAATAACTAGATTGTGTGGAAATTACTGTGAATACCGCTAAACTATCATGTTCATCATCTGAATTGGATTATTATTATACAAAAAAAAATTTAAGATGTCAACTTTTACAAAACCACTCGATTTATCGAGTGGTTTTGTAAAAGTTGACATCTTAAATTTTTTAATGATGGAATACCACCAAGTGAGACTGACGAAAGTGAGTGATATTATTATACAGACCTATAGGGAAGTAAAACATTTAGATATGATAGGTGTTTGAGGCATTCCAAGCTTAAATCCCTAGCATAAAAGTGGTTTACAACATACTGCGTCCTTTGCGGCGCAACTCTTACATCGCAAAACGATATGGGTATCGAAACATCGGTTGGCAACATTGCGGGGCTCCAGGGAGCGGCTAAGTCTTTTCCCCTTCTCTATTCCGTCCTTCCTACCTTGAAGTGGGAGTCTGCGAGCACCTGTTCCCCTCGGACAGCCTCCCTTCATACATTTCCATCTCATCTCACCTCAACTGGAGGTAATCCCATACCTCCCCGCCGAGAGGCTCCTCTCTCCACATGCCCGCCTCTTTTTTCGCCTCGCCTTCACAAAGCAGAGGAGCACTCAATCCTTCAGCCGAGTTCTTATCCTCCTATTTCACTTTTTCATCAATTCCTTGCTCCATCCGACCAAACCAAACTACTCCTCCTCCTCCCACAGTGTATACGCCTCGCAGTAAATATAAATAGGGAAATTTTCACCCGTAAGCCATAAAGTAAAAATTAAATATTAGCCGGCGAAAAAGCAAGAAAGATTTTCTAACCAATTGCGGACTGACGAAATTTCAAATATATCATAAATGAACAGTGTAATATATTTTAATATAATTCCATTCGATTTTCAGGACAATCAGTCATTGTTAATAAGCTTGCTTGGTAAAAAAGTACCATTCTTAATCTACAAATTTCAATATACCTATAATTACCACCTCTTAAAATATATAATAAGGTAATATGTGAGCCATAGGGCCAAATTAGTCAATCAGTAGATGTAATAATGCTTAGATAATAACTAAGCGTAATCATAATCCTCTTTTATATTGTATCATTTCCTAATTTCAATTATTTTTTTACGACATCTTAAACTCGTCAAAACGAGAAATTGTCTCATTCACTCCCCTTCAACTGAAACCATGGTTGGTAATTTGCGGGGCTCAACTGCATTCGGTAATACCGTAATCATACATACATACCCATCACGCCGTTCCCTTCCGGGGTAGGCACAGTCAAAATGTTTCACTCATTAATTCATAATTGTACACCTAACTCTGCTTCAATAATTTCCTCCATACTGACCTATCCTTGCAAACCTCTTTTGCCTCATTTACCCCCATACACTGTTTCATACACGCCCTCTTGTTTTTAAAACTCCTCATATTCCTCCTCCTAAGATTTTCGTCAACCACATTCAACCACAACTTTCTCGGCCTACCTCTACCTCTCACACCATTCATTCTACTCTCATATATATGTTTCGTTATTAGACTCTCTTCCATTCTCTCTACTTGGCCAAGCCAGCGAAGCACACTCCTTTCATACACGTCCATTACTGGAGCATTTAACCCACATTCATTCATGACCCACTCATTCCTGACCCTATCCATCATACTTTTGCCGCAAATGCTCCTAATCAATATCGGAATTAACTAATTAATAATTAAGCAATAATGACAACAGTCTATCGTGAATTAATAAACAGAATTGGACAAATATTCTAATAAAATTTCACATTTATTTATACGTCTTTCTCTCTCGTGTTAAGTTTTACACACACACACGTCCTTACTCCGGACTCTCAACGGCCAAACACTGCGAGCAGATACACCCTGCTTCCACTTTCCCGTCAACAAACACTCGGTACTAACTCTCCGCTATCCCGATGACCCCCCACCACCGCCGTCTCACATCTTCCTACATAAAGTTGCCTCCTCTGCAACAAGGACGTCCCTGTAAAAACCACAGCGACGAGGCTGTGCTTCCCTCGGGGCGAACCGACGGCGGTGCCCACACGGGTTACAGCTTCCTGGATACTTCGGGTTTTTCCCCATTTTGCCCCCAATTGCCCCCTTTCCAACGCCTCCTCCTAACCTTTTAAGCGGGGTGGGCAAGACTTCACCCCCCGAAGCGAACGCCTGTTGTACTCGACGCAGCGACGCGAAACTCCTTTGAGTACTAACTTCTACGCGCCCGCCTGCGCCACAAAGGAGTGGTTGGCCCTCTCCATTTTCTCATGTTTCCACGGCATGGTTGATCATATTAAAGGGTCAACGAAGTAAATGGTGCCCACGAGGTTTTACTCTGGGAACGAGTCTGACAAAGGGAGTCTATTGAAGTTACTCTTCCAGTGATGTGCATTTTTGTAGTATTGGAGTTAAAGATGCATATACGTAATACAGAAACAAACGCACATCGGTTTTATTGATCATAAACATAGATTCGTCAGAAAATAATATCATCAACGACTTATTATGTTGATTAGCACAGAAAATGGCTCAAATCAGCAAAATATATTTGCAGGTTTTCGCAGTGTATTCATTGCAATGGGAGTATGTTCACCTTTTATTCCAATGCGGAAAGATTTTCACCTCCGTAAAACATGGACTGAGATATATATGTTTGCATTATCATTATATATTTTGAAGTACGAAAGATTAATATTTCAGTTACAAACTCCGCACAATGGAGAGCAGGCCTACCTTACCGTAAAATTATATCGAGTCATTGATGGATAATATAGCTTAAGAAAAGGACGAGACATCCTATTTGAATAATTTATCCATATAATTAGATGTGACATACAAGTTGTGTGGATTTCCTAACAAATGTATTAAATAAATTAACGCTTCAAAAAAAATTATTATCCGGATCAATTTTCCTGAAGAAGCAAGTAAAATTTACAATATATTTCTTAAAAAATTCCACAAAATTCACTCTAATTTCGTTAATTTTTCAAGGTTCTGCGATTTGTCAATCTGAAGGTGCAATTTTGGTCGGATAATGAGCTATAAATAAGGTACTGAAATGTAACTGAAACTTAAAACCGAAGTGAGTCTTTCAACAACCACCGTCCAACTACAAATCGGCAGCATTGACCCTCTTAGATATCTCTCTATCTTTAATGCGGTTTTAAAGAGCAAACTGTGATACTGAAGAATTAACAAAGAAACAGTTTTAGACTCGAATTTGTGTTAATGCACCACATAAAATATTAATAACTTTGTTCACCTACCTAGGTTTTATAAACATGATCATATTTTCGACACCTTGTATCATATGTAGGCTCCATGATCCATCCTAACGTCCATCTAAGACCTGAAAAGATACATCGTCGAAGCTCAAGTGGTGTTGATAAAATCTTAACCGTGGATTTAACAATGATATTTAAATTTTTTAAAGGTTAGTGAATGTCTTCTTAGAATAGATGGCACATTTGATGTTGCATCAGTTAGAGCTGATAGGAGGACCTAATTTTTTACTTGAAAATTGAATGGTTCGCCCTTTTTTATAATAACCATTTAGAAATCTAACAAAAACGGATTTTTGACCCAATGTTCTATATTAAATGCAATGCGACTTTTTACCTGGCTGGCTTAGCTTAGAAGGAACTAATTTACATACTACAGTACATGCTCTAGAGTAACTGAATTACCATTGTACACACACAGGAAGTTTCCAAATAATAGAAATTGAATCAGTAGTAAGTAGATTTAAAATAAATATCAGGGATAAAACTTTTCAGTGTGTAATAAAATTAAGTAAACAAAATTATAAGTAAGGGCGGAATATCCTTTAATCTCAAGTTAACAACCATTTCAATGTTAACATAACCTTTAATGATGTCACGATATTATCGTGACTCATTAAAACCGAAAACACAGGGCTTCAAAGACCGGAATCTCTTAAGCGCTTTAGCGTAATCCTTGCTGCTACCCAGTATGGTCCTCTCCCTAATTACGTGGGTTAAGCCGTACATTATTGAATAGAAGTTAACCAGGGCTTTACGATAAACTTGGCTACTCACCCTAAATGTTTCAGGTAAAGTCAAAGTTCGAACTTGTCTACAGATCCTGGCATCACAAGGTACATATTTCAGGTACAGGTCAAAATTCAAGCAAAGTTTGTCTGCTTCTCATGAGAGCAAGCTAAATAACATGACTGTAAATAGAGTCGTCAGCAGTTTTCACGATGCCAGGAAAGATTTTTATAAAGATTCATCTATTTGCCAACGTGGTAATATCAGAGTAATAATAATATCAATAAAGTTAAAAAAAATGTGAATGCCGATAGTAAATTTCACAAAAAATATTAAGCCTGGTTCCATGTATCAGTTCATGTTTTTAGAGTATTTACAGAACGTTCAATGGTAAAAATCAAAATGCTATCTGAAGATTAAAGAGAATATGAAACTCAATCATATTAATCTTTTATGCCTTTGTTTAATTCCTATACCGGTAAATGGCGATAAGTTGAAAGATAATACATACTTCTTTTTTCACAAAATTGAGTCAGTGTATCATTATGATATGCCTACCACCAACTAAATTCTATATTTAATATACAGAATTATTTCATACAGGAAAGAGGATAAGGCGCAGAAAGAAGAATGTTAGTAATATTAAGTATTTTTACAGCTTATACATAAAATACAAATTACATTGCATACGATGAGATGCATATATTGAGAACGTTTTTACAACTATTTTAAGTCTTCCGATTAGCCAAAGTGTATCTTCCATAAATCTACAACAAGAAACTGTTTTGTCATAGATATTTAATTTGTAAACTTACACTTATATGGTTCAATATATCGGAAAATTTAATCAAGCAAAAAATTCCCATTCTATATATAATATAAAGATTACCAATACCTTATTATTCATCCAGGAGTTTTGTATGCATAGAGCAACTAAAACTCCTAGCTGAACTACTAGATGAAAACCCCAGGTCATTCTAATCTTTCGCGAGAGAGCTTCAGGGAGAATCTTCGAAAATAGAGACTTTATTGGACATAATCAGCAATTTAGTCACCAACAGCATCGACAAAGCCAACTTGTTATACCAAAACTTGGAAACTGTATCCACTGAGGATGACACAATATACAATTTGGACATTCCAGACTTTAACGAGCCGACGGCTGACATAACAATTCGACGTGATGGAATATATAAACAACGTGCGATTAAAAGTAACTAGTCCCCAGGTTCAAAAGAAATATATGCATGCGTGCTCAAGGAGTTAGTAATAGAGATTGCACCATTCTTAGAAATTACAATTAGTATTATCCGAAGCATTAGCATTACCCGAAGGCCAATGTCATACCAATATTCAGAAAAGGAAAGAGAAATAACCCAGGGAATTACCAACCTATACCGTAAACATCACTTCTATCCAAGATCCTCAAGCACACTGTCGTTAGCAATATTATGAAATTCCTGGATACTGGAATTTAACATCAGCGCTATCGACCCTTAACAACGTTCATTTGTGGTGCCAGGAGTGGGGGCTAGAATTGAATTTAGTCATCACACAAAAACAATATCTTTACTGTGGTTAGAGTAAACATAAAATCCTTAGATAAAGTTAAATATCTTGAAATTATCTTTACTTCGGATATATCGTGGGGAACACATACAAAATATATACGGCACAGCATAAAAGAAACTAGGTTTTGTTAAGCGAATAATGGGAAGGTCTTCGGATGAAAAAGTAAAAGAGAGATTCTACTTTGCTCTGGTTAGGCCACACCTCAAATAAACCGCGAGCATTAGAGACCCTGGTCATAAAGATTAAACCAAAAACCATTAATAAAATACAAAGGAAAGCAGCGCGCTTCGTTAAAAACTGCTACGAGCGTACACATAGTGTCTCACAACTTTAAGAGGGATTAAGGTGGGGGCCTCTAGAGACTCTGAGGCTACACGCTAGGCTTAGTTTGCTGGAAAAATTTACCACTGGTATGTTACAGAGCGACAAAGAGAATACTACCATTACGCCTCACCACAGCTCTGGGTCTGAAAGGTGCATTAAATATGAGAAATCATTGCACAAGCATACAGATACAAAAACTCGTTCTTTCCGCGCACAACATGTGACCACAATAAAATCTGAGATCCACTAAATACACGTCACCATTTCATCTCCTTAGACCTTGTTCCTTACATCTTTACACAGATGGTGTCCTGCCACGCGCCCATGAGGCGGCTAACAGGGTTGTATATAAATGTAGATCAAACAAGGGGAGTCGGGCTCCTCATCGCAGCTGGGATTCGAGCGGCCGCGTACAGTCCAACAGCGCACGTCCCATTCGCTACAATCCTTTACGCCCCCGCTGCTCAATAACGTTGAAATCCCTCAGCCACAGAAATACGCCCTGGTCTCCCACATATCCTCGCCCACTCACTTCATCCCCAAAAAGAATTAAGCCCTTGCACCACAATTCGGAGAAGCGCCCCCACATCAAGCCGCCCAAGTTGCGATTCATCTTATTCGACTAAGGATTCTCGTATTGGATATTTCCTCCCGCCTTTTCCACGTCTTCCTCACCTTTACTTCGACAAAGCCTTTCTCCCAAGAGGAAACCCAACTCCTTCTCGTCTTTAATCCCGCCTCTCGCACCTTCCCGATCCCATCATAACGCCGGGATTCATCGCGGTCCTACTTATCTCTCTTCCCGCGAAACCCTCTTCTCCTCGTTCTTCCTACCCCAATCCTTTCTGCTCTCTCTGGCAATACGGCACCCACATCCTCCCCACCCTTTTCATCATTTCGTTATTCCCAGCCAATACTTCCAAGGGACAGGCCACGTCAAATCACATCATATTCCCAATGTCTGACGGGAGCGATATCGCTTACAACTGCGTACACTGAAGGGCGAGTAGTTCCTTTTTCGTCAAGATTGAGATATCACCTAAATAAACACGAAAAATGCGTGAATAAACTGGATATGAGTAAAAGGTGACCATTAGTGGATGAAATTGATAGTTTGCGAATGTCGAAGCTTCAAATGCTAGCCAGGAAAGAGATAAATATTCCTAAGGAAGGTACCGAGAATCTGATACAAGCAAGACAATCAGAATCATTCAATCCATCGACAGATATAAAAATCGTTTCGTTATCTCAAGGCCCTTCTTCCATTTGCCAAGCCTTGTTTTATCACCTCATGCATTGTCCGCCAGTAGCAATAACACTTAATTGTAACACAGTCGCTTAACACTGAGTAGTTACACAAAATTGGGAGTTAATTAAATATTTATTTATTGAATTGAAACGTTTAAAGACCACCGAATATATCAAACTTCAACCTGACCCGGGTTTCGATGGCTAAGCATCATCTCCAGGTGATAATACAAGTACATATCCCATTCCCTATATATACTACCAGTGGAGGGAAAGGGGAAGGTAACATTTGTGTAAATGGACAAATTTGGGAGAAGGGGAAGGTTATTTATATAATCACCTGAAGATGATGCTTAGCCATTGAAACCCGGGTCGTTTGTAAGTTAAAAATATTTTGTAGCCTGTTAAAGTTTAATTTTAATACATCTGTGATGGAGTACCATGAAGTTAACAAAGATAGAGTTACGGTAAATTAAGGAATTAGATAAAATTACATAAAATACACCATATGCCTACATAGAAATGTTACCAGTTACGGCATTGCGTTATGAAGTTAACGACGATTTTCTTCGCTCAAAATACAATAAAGGAAGAAGCCTAAGGCCCCTAATAAAGTAGCATCTGATGCTGAAAAGATACTCCAGCCGGCAAATATGAGTGCTCAGAAGAAATAAGAAATATATCGGAAATAACTAATTAATTGAGAAAGTTATCAATAATATTGTATTCTTACTAAATAAAGTATGCGACCACAATACACTCGCGGAAATTACTACTAAATGCATTGTACAAAATTATTAAACAAGTATCATGCCTTTTTCGTTTAGACAAACGACCTCACTGAAGTGAATTTCTTCCCACTTTGTTACATGGAATCGAATGCTGGATGACCAGGGTAAGCAAAATAGTATGTACACTGCAGCGAGTACAGGACACATGTGTTTGCAGAAAAAATAAGATGGATACCAGAATACAGCATAGATGAACATTTTGCGTATCTTATCACAAAATACTTGATGCATTTACAGTAAGAGAGAGAGGTCAGATTATAAGCTTCGAATGAGAAGATAAGAGAAATAATACTTGTATAACGTGCATCTATCATTCATAACGTTTTTTAATCTTTTATCTTTCTTTTATCTTTTTACATAATCTTTTAAACGTATCATTTTGATTTAAATGACTAAAATGCATCTATTGGAATATACACGTCTCCTAGTAATCACATTTCATCTATGAAGACAGCATTGATACGAGCACATTCGACAATTCAATACGTGTATTTCGTACTATGTTCCACGCCATCTATACAGGAAATGGTACGAACATAAGGTCGGAGATATGCTATTTTGCTTCCGAGATAAATACCAATCAAATCAGCATAATCCAATTTATAGGACGCATAGCTTCCATTTGATCTAGGTCACGAATCATCATGGCAAAAGGAAACTATGTAAATGGGCTCGCAATGATTCGCCTTCTTTTATCAGACTCATAGCATAACAGAAGCTAAATATTCGTCAGATGACGGAAAAAATAAAGTTATGTAAATCTCTAACTTAACTCTGACCTGAAGACCGTTTCTAATATTTATAAATTATACGCACATACTCAAGATTAGGATTGGTACAATACGCAAAAAGACCCCTATTAATGGCGGATTTCAAGTGTTGAGGGGCAATTTTCCTTGTGAGTTATACCAAAGAATATAGGGCGTTCCTTATCAAATATGAAAGCTATTTCAAAATTCCACCGCATGTTGAGGGTTACGAACTATTGCAGAAGGGCTTCGTATTAAACTGAAGAAACCTCTGAGTGGAATAAGTGAGTGAAACGAAGGGAAAATAATGAGAATGGTACGCTGAAACCCATTTTTTTATATCTAAAGGAAATCCAAACAACTACCGTCTTGATGAGAAACCAACTGACCCGTGATCATGGTGGAACTTTTGACGGTAGTCTACCTTAAAAGACGACTTAGGCCGATGGTTGGACAAAAAGGCAGTGGGCTAAGAGGCCGACTAAACCAGAGTGAGGACAACTTGGACGTCGCATCGTTCTATGGAGTTGTTTAAAGAGATCATAGGGAGGAGCTGCCTCTCTCGATGGTGGGTCTGCCTTCCGGTGGGTTCAAGGTTAAACGTTTTGAAGGGATATAAAGTGCCCAATCGAAATCTGGCCCACATAAATCTGGAAAAATCAATCGAAAACTGGCCCACAGATCCTCAGGTTTTTTTACGTGGGGGATTTACTCACCACTCCTTTCATAATGCTCGTATCACGCACGCATAACATCCCGATGAATCAGTCAAGCACGTAGGTATACTACAGGTAGGAATCAGCCAAGCACGAGGGATATAGACAAAACACGTACGTAGCATTGGTGTAGTTCGTTGAAACTCGCCGTGTCGTGTCTATCTATTATGCGCGGAGAAACAAAATAACGATCTTTAACCCCCATCCCAAGGAATAGCTAAAAACTATGAACAATCATGGAGCATTACAATCTTGATGTATTTAGTAAACTTAATTCGTAGACTATATTGTCGGCCCCGCTGGCAGAGGGGTAAAGTCCTCGCCTGCTAACACGAGGGTCGCGGGTTCGAGTCCCGCCTGGGTGGAATATCATCTGCCCAGGACATGGGTGTTTGTGTCGCGTCCGTTGTTACTGTTATTCACCCGACGTAAATTGGCCCATTGGGCTGTATTCGGGATAGTGAAGAAAAAAAATAAATAAAAAAAAATATAAAATGGAAATGGTTTGTATCGGTTGGCGACACCCAAATCTTTCACAACACGTAGTACTCAATATTAAAAAAATGTACATAAATCTTATTTGATAAGAAACATTTGGTGCAAATTATACAATTGAGGCCGTGAAATGATGGATAATTCGCCTTTAGTCAATATATAGCATTTTTAACTCCCTCGATACTCCTCAATATGAGTAGTTCTGTGGGGTGCAATACAATGCTTTTACAGCCAAAGTCCAAAAGAACATTGCTCTCCATGTCTGTCAGCCGATACTGTATACCGATGCAATGGACGGATGATCTCGAAGAATAATTGATTCGTCCTACATGGGTATTCTAACAGTATATCTTCCTCATTTTAAGTCGTATACCTTCCTTCCCCTCTCATGTCTCAATGCCCAACACACTAGTCTCCCAGAATTTTCTCTCCACTTATTTTCCTCGGCTTCTTCTCCGACGTCACCATCGTTCCCTCTCAAAATCCTGCCACGTCCCTCCGGACGCGACGCTGCCAAGTTTCCAATTTTATTACGCTAGATTTAGCGACATTTTCACTCACCTTTGAGTTGGTTTTGAGCATTATTGCCTTTTTTCCGGGAGAACGGAGCGACGTGATGCGACTTGACATTATCCGGCAGAGAGAAGATCATAAAAAGAAAGCCAGACGTAGTAATTCTTCATTTCTTCGAATCAGAGAATTGTAATTCTCCCTTTTTAAGCCTTTTCCTTTGGCCTGTTCCATAAACATTAATACAGCAGAGAAAATGAATCAGAAATAACTAGGTTCATTGCAGCCGACTGACTTGTAGAAAACAATGATTTTACAGACAAGCATATTAAAGATGACTTCATTTTTCATTTGCTCCCTGATATTCTCAACGCACCCCTTACTCAGAAGATATATAAGCACGATAAACATTATCATTATACAACATATTCACAGGCCATTTTTTTCATTTATAGTAGAGTATTATAAAATGACACTTCTATTACAAAAATACCCATTGGTAGCTTAACTTCTGGAACTTTTTCATCTATTAGCTAATTTTCTGGAAAGAAGAGTTGCGTAGATTGGAACTATTCGTGATGAGAATTTGGAAAAGAATGATAAGGTTAAACTGGGCGTAGTGGAGAACGAACGAGAAAATTTGAGGAGGCAGAACACGTTGACGGAAGACTTAAAACAGGTGGCGACACGTCTAGGAAGATGGTCATCGCCAGCGTCCTCAGATGCCATTAGCATGAGCCATCAAAAAACGGCCAATGAATATCTAACCTAGAGGAAACCCACGATGATTTTATTAATATCATACACCGGAAACTAATCATACCACGGAGGGCGGGGATTTCGGGTAATCGTGGTAAAGACAGATGGTATGATGGACTAAAGAGGGATAGGATGGTAAGAAAACTATGTGCAGGAAAGTGAAAGAAAGACACCAAAGAGAGAGAAAATGGGGAATGGAAGTTCGAAATTCCACAGAGAAAAAATCACCGTGACCCGAACCGGAAGTCGATTTCCGGCCGAGTGCTATCACCAGTTAAGCCACCGACGGGTCATCGTCCACTTTATTTGTGGACTTCAAAGGAACAAGATGTTCCAGACTGCCGGCTTAACATGGAAACGGGATTCCGGGTTATTATATAGAAACGTGGTTCGATTCCCAAAAGATTTATCCCCGTGTAATTCGCCACTTATGTTCACTTGCGGGTTACTTCGTAAGGGTAATGCCTTGGATAGTCCTGCCATCCTCAAACTTCGTCTATTGGGTACGAGCTACACGACTGTCTACCAGAGTTGGTTAATTACCCTATCATGGTTATGGCATATTTTATTTCAAGTGATTCGTTTGAAAAAGTAAATCTCGATTAACAGTGATGAGCAACCAATAATTATGATATCATTTAATGGAGAATTGATCGTTGACCTTCAGTGATCTTGGTTTACACACCTGGCCGACAATCGCGGGATCCGAGGTCGATACCAAGTCATTTTTGTCGGTTCTTTCCACAGCAAATTTCATCGTATTTGTTTCATATCGTTGAAACCTTGACGTGACTACGAGTCACGATACTTGCATAATCACAATTTATGGGAGAAAAATAAGGTTTGATTTAGGGGAAGAGCACCCTGTACCCAGCATCCTGTATGTACCTGCATTGGGGTACAGTCTACACACAGTATCTACTTATCAATGCAAGTGTAATGATAATAAGCAAACTACACAGAACAGAGTGAAAGTGTCCTTCATTGCTGGGGCATTCGAGAGGACGCAGAGAGTGATAGCTCATTAACGAAACTAGGTTGTTTTAAACCACATATCACGTTTTCCGAGGCCATAAATCCAAGACTCATGCAAAGAACGCCGCAGCAACGAAGAGTAGCCCACAACAATAATAAACTGGGCAACAGCAGTGGCTCATTAAAGCATAATCGAGCCTGAAACTCAATTTCGGTGACTCTAGAGAAAAACAACACAGAGAAAAAGCCAGCCTGGGTCTTCGTGAGCTCTCGTAACGAGCGAAAAAATGACATTTGGCAAAAAGTTTTGGTATGAGAATGAACGCCTAGAGGGCGAGGAATTAAAAAAACACACATAGTCATCCTTGGATATCTCTTTCGGATCCCTACGAGATTGAGAGCTTCCGCGAATATTTTCGGAGAAGTCTCTCGCAATATGAAAAAAGAAAAGAGAAAAAACTTTGAGCAGGCAAAAAATCTCACGTTGCCGGTCGGAGGAGAGAGCCTTGTTGGCGACGCGACGGTCATTGCCGGCCGGGAAAAAATAAGGAGTTTCTCCCCTTGAAGCATAGCACTCCGGCGTGGCCAGCCGTGTGGACGAGGAAAAAAATAAATGCCGGGGACATGAAGAGCCTCTAGTCTCGACGATTGGCCCGGAGGGTATGAGGAAAAAATGTGCGGGAGAGATTAAAAGGCAGCCACGGTAGTGAAACACAGAGGAAGTGGCAGGAAGATGAAATGGAGCCGAAAAAAACTCGACAGATCTAAGCAGTCTCCATCGAAGGGAGGCTGTGCGTGAAAGAGAAAAGAGATGGGATAATAAAATGAGAGGGGAATTTGAAGTGAAAAGAACGCTGGTTATAAGCGACAGGGAACGAAAGAGATGGATGGATAGGCTTTTACAGAGAGGAAGGGCTGCGCAGCGTTTTACACCGTACCACCATAAAAACTTCATGGCCAACTAGGTCTCACAGGTTATTATTTTCATGTTTCAGAAGAATTATTCACGATAAAAATAGCCTAAAACAGTTAGAGTGGAAATAATTGGCAAATAGTAATGCAAAAATTAATGGGCTCCAAAGCACTTTTTTATAACCAACCTTGGTTTTGGCATCCAATTGATATTATGGTATATGCAGGCGGGAGAATTACGAACCTTAATGCAGATAGAAGGCGTTTTAAGTGGAATATCAATAACCACCAGAAAGTACCAAGAATGACTGCTTAAGTTATCTCACTGTGATATGTGTAGTATCATTAAAAGTTTTGAGACATACCAGGCGTAATGTAATTATGAAAATTAAGTATTTCTTCATATGAGATATTTTTACAACAAACAAAGCACGGTCAGCGTTTTCAATGGCTGGAATTACTATAGTTCATGAGGAATGCGCGGATAAATAATATTTAGAAAGTCACATGATAGCAGCTTTGGAAATTCCATTCGTGTGTGTAAAATACACTACAATATATAACCAGTACACATCCAGTATGGAAGAAACTGAACCACCTGATCACTGCAGTTGCGGACTCCAATGAACTTGTTTTCGACTCTTTGAAATATGAAATTTAACCAGTTACCATCTTCTCGCGACTCGTATTTTCCATACTTATGTAGAAAACCCTCGCGAATGACTATTTACTTACTACAATATAATGCCAATGTCCTACGAGAATTAAGTATAACATTTCAGTATCTCATAATTTTCATCAAAATAGAAGTAAACTTGTCAATTTGCCATCTTTGGACTAAATTTTAGGGTATACCACAAATAAAAATGATGGATGGATTGGGCCGCTCTAATTAATCACTCCACAACTTTTTGAAGGTTTATATAAGACTTTCGGAAGATATAGCTTCCATAAACGAGTTTACACGAGCTCAACTTTGTAAAACTTAGCCACTTGAAATATTCCCCTTGGCTATGAATAGGTACACCAAAAATCGCGAATACGCCCGCTCAGTATTTATGAAATTTCGAGTGGAAAAACTTCCCTGGCATTTGTCGATATGAAGCCAAGTATATGATGTATATGGTGATTTCTCGATATGAAGTCCAAAGTAATCTGTATTTCCGGGTTTTCCTGAATGTTCAGTTCGACAGAAACCCGCGATAAGAAGATGGCGAGAGAACAAAGAGATGGGAATCGGCGGTAAAATTCAGACGCCAGCAACTTTTTTGTCGAATTAAATTTGTTTTATTTTCCTCTCACGCCCTCACTTTCGTGTTTTCCACTTTCCTTTTCACTTCAACTCCTAGAGTACCATCCGCGCCCCCTTGAAATAAAATATCGCCTGCCGCCAGCGGCTGAGGTAGCGTCGCGCACCCCGAAAAAACACACATCGGGACCATGGGGTCGGAGATCTGACCGAACCCCAGGGACGGTGGCGAAGGGGCCGGTTAAGAAGGGAGGGAGAGAGGGCTTGCCGGCCCCAAACACGAGGGATTTGGGAGAGATTGTGAAGTGGGAAACTGGAGAGGGGGGCAGAGTGTTGGGCAAGGGGAGCGGAGGGTTTCCAAAAGTGGAACACGAGAAAGGAGGGAAAAAGAATGAGGGATGAAAGCCGCTGGCCGTGCGAAAAGGCTGAACGCGAGAAGAGAGGTACGGGAACGTGGGTTTCCACGAGAGAGACGAGGGGAGGCGTGGAGGGGATGGAGATCCCGGGTAAAGGGTTAATCGCTATGGGTGCGAGAGGGGTCTGAGGGTCCCCCCGGTTAGAGGATCGCAGGGAAAAAGATGGAAGCTCCCAGGGAAATGTTGACGAGAGAGAGAGAAAGCTTCGGAGCGCTAACGGAGGGTGGTACAAATAATGGCCTCATTGAAGCCTAAAGCATTTGGCCTTTGGAAGCACTGAAGTGATTACCTGTGGGTGGAATGATACTCGGATAAAAATGTGAGAGCGATGAAGCGACTCCCTCATAAAATGATGAGGGAACGCGGGGCAAAATCGATTACCTTCAATTGGAATCGGCGCTGGTCAAATGAGCCTCTATTTATAGAAACTGTACAGGTATATTAACCCAGAGTTAATACTATACATTGTATGATCAAACAAAATTCACATAAAGATCCGTAAATCAATCAATACCCTATAAATCCGATATACTGTGGAGAACAAACAGAAAAATGCGGCATAGAATAAAAGCATCTAGGATTTCTCAAGCGTAAAACAGAGAGGTCCTCGGATAACAGAGTAAAAGAGAGGTGCTCTTTCGCTTTCACCTTAACAACGTTAATTCGTGGAGCCAAGATCGGAGGCTAGAATTTTATCTGAGTAAATACACCAAAGTACACTTCGTGCGAAACTCATCACGCAAATGCCATATCTACACTGTGGTTGAAGTAAACAAAAAATATTTAGATGAAGTTAAATTCCGTGGGATTACTTTAACTTCTGTTACATCGTGGGGAGCACGCATACAAAACAAATACGGCATAGCATTAAAGAAACTAGAATTTATCAAGCGTACAATAGAGAGGTTCTCGGATAAGAAAGCAAAAGAGATGTGCTATTTAGCTCTGAGTAGCCCAAACCTCGAATACGGTGCGAGAATTTGGGAACCTGGACAAGATGATTTTAGAAAAAAATACTTATGAAAGCTGAGCGCTTCGTTAAAAACTGCTACAAGCGAAAATACAATGTATCTCAGCTTTTAGAAGGATTAGGTTGGGAGCCGCTACAGATGCGCACTAGACTCAGTTTGTTCGAGAAATTTTGAACAGGTTCTGATTCCTGATTCCACTCAAAGAGGCTCACCAAGGATCAAATGAACCGACACACGTTAATGTGGATCTTGTGTTTTCGCACAAATTAACCCTCTGTAGCTTAATTTAAACATGCCCTTGAAAAGTTCTCATGTGAAAGTTTGTTCACAATTTACGGAACGAAAATATTTTATTTAAAAAAATGGAATAACATGGATGTATTTTATCTCTTTCCGGCGTGGGTCAATAGGACTGATATACGTAGAGGAGTGATGCGTATTTATTCCCAAAGCTGACCCTTGACCCTTAATATGACCCTTTTTAAGGAGAACCTTGCAACTATACTAAATTCTCGACTCTAACTTCTGGAATCTGTATCAAATTTAAAATCAATAAGCTACACAAGCCTGCATTTCAAGATGGAATTTAAAATGGAAACAGGAGGAAATTGATTTTCTGACGAAGAACAGAGCAGGACGTAGTACGAAGCGCTACCATTTGCTTTGTCACATTCTAATGAAGTGACTTCCAAATAAGTTCTGATTCAGTTTCGTTAACCCCTTTAATTTACGGTTGTTCCTCCACGTCTGTCGTTGTTCGTCGATAACAGAATTCGGGAACAAGGGAAACTTATTTTCGCCGCACGACGAAAGAAGCCGGGGAACGACAGAGGAATGAAGAGATTCAACGACAAACTCCGTACAAACCGGCTCTCCAATTACGATTCAGTTAATTCAACTTTAGACCATAGTCTATGAGAAGTTCATAGTTATGATTTAAATTGATTTTAAATCAGGTTAGATTTATAGACAATCAATATGAAGTATTTATTGGTTTTAGTAGACGTGGAAATCTTTGGAATTAGCGTCTCATTTGAAGGAAAGAATTAGTGTATTCGGTAAAAAAACTAGACCTCTAGAAATATTTAGGACCTTCCATAAAATGAAATAATAATTGTTAACAAGTTTACGATTACCTTCAAATGCTATTCGTTTGGTTCAAATGGATTACTTGCTCCTGTATACAAAGTATTTTTCAATGGCTTCCAGATACTCCCAGAAAAACTCTACTCAATAATAAACATAAAGGCAGCTCAACGATCAGAAAATTTTAGTATTGATAGATTACATTTCCAAAACACTTCTATAGACTGGTTTAATTAAAGCAGTGGAGTAAATAATAAGATTAAAAAACTTAAAATTTTAGAACAATAAGGCTTTGATTCGAGCAAAAATTGGCTATACAAGAAGATGACCAATTTTATATACGAAAAACTCACTCAAAAGAGAAAAGCAGAGAGAATGGGCAGAAAATCGCATAGCTCTAGAAAATAATGACAGATTTCCGAATTCTGCAAAACAGTATGATAGTACGGAATTTAGAGACACACTGATTTGGAATAATTAATATTTAAAATTAGAGCTATATTTTATTTATATATTAGGGCTAGAGATAGGGATATTTAAAATTAGGCCTGTGTTAAGAAAATCTAGAGATCAGGGGAGGCAGAAAAATGGAAAAAACGTGTTCAGGATATGGAAGACAACCAATTGGATGCCACCGAGGAAAATAAAATCAATAAACCTTTAAATAAAAGGTACAAGTAAAAGTAAAATTATATTACCTGGAACAGAAAACGAACAACAATACTAATACAGTCCATAATTACTTAACGTGCACATTATAAGATAATAATAACAGGAAAAATCAAAACTATGAAGTGTTACTATTGTATATTTATTACTTCATGGGCGGGCAATAGAAGAGCAGAAAGCGAGAATCGAATCATACAAGGCTCCCCGAGTATAAAGTGATGTTTTGAATAGATGTGAGATGAAACATTTATTCTGTTATTTAAATACCATGGCCTTAAAAGGTCTTGAAAAAGCGACTGGAGTTTTCTGAAAGTGATTTTTAGTAGCACATCTACTCCTTAACAGGTGACAAAAATGAAGCTATTTAGGTATATAACACTTAATTTTGACCAAGGGAAGTACATTGCTATTTATACTTAATTTCTATTCTTCGATTAGTGTTAGTTACCATGCACCATAACTCCTTTGTCTCGATATAAATAAAAAATGTTGAAAGATTATTGAAAGATTTGAAAGTATTCGTCACTCCCGGATTTATTTTCAATTTCTATCATGTTGTTCGCCTGTTTGAAGTCCATCCACTGCGCGAAAGCTTTACAAAGCATTGAGGCCCGGTTTTATGTCAGATGTTTGACGTTAGCCGCAAGATGGGGATGAGTTTTCGCTAATCTGATGTTGAGTAACTAGTTGAGTAAATAACTTAACATATCCAGTTGACATCAGTGTGTCCGATGGGAAAGGTTTAATTTATTACTGAAAAATTGTCGATAATCTCGAGTTTTGATATTCTAATAATCCACCATATCGTACAGATGCTAATGCTGGAGCTGTCCAGTTTATTTCCTCGAGAAACGGAACATGGTACTGGATTCGATCATTTATGAAGAGAGAATCACGGTCTCATTAAATCATCACTTTTTTACTTTCTTCTTATATTGTTATTTTGATTATGATACGTTCTGTTCCACCAAGAATGAAGTTAGTCATGCACGCATAATCATATGAAAACTTTAAAGGAATTTGATTTTGTGCCAGTAAGTTATTGGACTTTTGTGATAGCAAGATTCACCACGTATAAAAGTAGGCAGGACAGGAAAGAAATCTCTCATCAATAATTTTCGCAATTTATTCCCACTCATGAACCTTCCTAAATATCCTAGTGTTTTATCATCCCTGATAGCCTTGGTACCTTGAAACTCGGCTAATCAAGACTGAGCTGCCTTTTCGGTGTTCATGCGGCAAAAATCACAGAAAATATTTATCCAATTAGTCTAATAATACGAAAACTAACATACAAGTTATTACTGAGATAAATCAGACTGACAACGGTAGAAAATATTACAAAATTGAGCGCTAGGTGCCGAATGTTGGAAAGGACATGTTGAAATATTGATCACCACGCAATTGATCACAAATTTTTAGTACCAACCTGTCGTTTATTCTGGATTGATTTTCAATAGAGCCTGAAATGTACAAGAAGTCGATATAGAAGAATTCATAACTGGATATTTTTCCGCTGAGTGTTGCTTAACACTGCGATAGAGAGTAGTGTGCTGAGTAAGCGGGGAAGTGAAATAAATTGAAAAGATTTAACGGACTAAATAAATAAGGGTAGGAGATGCGCTGAGATAAGTATAAGTATTGCTACATAGGGCACTACGCATGAGAAAATCTAGAGAATATTAAATAAATTCTTTAATCCAAACCTACCTTTAAACATAGAAACCTTACTTATAACACGTACAGGAAAATACTTATCATTTGTTTAAAATTAATCGTGTGAGATTTCAAAATCATAAAAACAGTTTTTTTAGCAATGCCTTTACGTTGTTTACGTTAAGGAACGGCAATGTCACTGATGTTCAATACTCAGCCTTAGGTCTGTAGAGTTAGTACTGCACATCAACTCTACACAAGCATCCTCCATAATATTCTACCCTTAAAAAATACTATCATTTTACTTAGACGCAGACATTACTTCATACGTGCTGTCCTAATCATACGACTCCTTATCTCATCCTCTTCCTAGGTCTAGGCCTCCCCTCACACTAATCACTCAGCTATTACATATCTGCTTCGTATACGACTCTATCCCATTCTATCAGGCCAAACCAATAAAGTGCATTCTTTTTACAAATTTCCAATATTGGAGCATATAAGCATAATTATTAAGTCACTCATCTTTTTTAACTCCATCCAGAGTAAATTTTCGCAAATACTTCACAGGTTTTCCATTCTCACATCATTTGATCTTCTAAAATGCTTATCATATCATACCTAGGTTTCACTGCAGTATAATGTCGGGATCACACTTTTGTACACTGCGATTTTTGCTTCCACAGACAAAATCACATTCCTTTATATTCTCCAAATACTTTTAGGGATTTTCCTCCCAGTATTCGCACCACTCTTTGTCTCTTCACACATCCTTTTATTTTAACAATCCTTCGGTCTCAACACAATGTGATTTACCGGTTTATGTAACTCAAAAGTTTTCTTTTATTATTTATTAAGTTTCTCGTTCTGTATATAGCATTATAGCAAAAGAGTAGATAGATTGAAGGCTATGTACATGTTGTGCAATCTAAGAATCGCAGAAATATGAATATTCAATGCAATGGAAGAAGTACCAATGAAGTAGCCCTCAAAATATTTGGGGAGAAAAGAAGCATGAAGTTTTAACTCTGAACAGAAGGCACAAAGTTAATGAAAATATGCTGCGACTCAGTGGCGAAGTTGAAAACAGCAATGGAAGAAGAAATAGGTTAAACGATTAATAGAGAAGAAGAATGAAAAAATCGGGTAAATTATGAAATACGTGGAGTAGTTATACAAGTAGGAGGTTATACAATAATGACGCGGTTGGCTAATTGTAGAGTGATGAGCAGATGCAAAATAACCTTCAGATCAATGACTGTAGATAATGATATTACATCAGACAGTCGGTCCGCCTACGTCAACATCATTGATAGAAAATTATGTCGATGAAGGTTTTTATACCGAGAAAATAAAGCTACGATAAACTATAAGTTATACCACCCCATCTAAGAATGACTTTATAAATTTCAGTTGAACAGTAAGACAGGTGTATACCGGGATATGACCTAGTAGTACGGCTGGTGTAAGAAGTTTGAAAGGAGGTAGAGGCCAAGAAAGAGAAAGTCAAGTTTGAGGCGAGCAAGGAGTATATAAAACTCATTCTCTGCGCGTCTTCCTTCCACCGCACACCTTCACGTGCTAGCCAGAGGCACTGGGCATCACGGCACTCACCATTAATTCCTAAACCTTTCCCACATCCAACCCCGAGGGCTTTTAGGTTATTTTCGTGGGAGAGATGCAGCGGCTAAGTCACGTACCTCTCGTTTTCCAACCTCGCAGCCTTATTCCCTTCACTTTCTTTCTTCACGACCTTACGTCCGCGCAATTTCAAAGATAGACAGGCAGAATATACGTCCTTTTGCAATGAGGCCACTGCGTTTTGAGGTTAATCCCATTTTCGTACGAGTAAAAACCCGATCTTCTCAACATAAAGATCTTTGAGCGTACTGCATTAAAGAAAGGCTCTTTGTAATTTTACTCACAAATGCGTAAAATAATTTCAGTTTTAAATCATTATGTAGGTAAAACATACAAATAACGGCTCATTTTACCAAGAAAATAATTACGATTGTTTCACATAGGAATATTTGCATAATTTTGTTGAATAGTGGTACATTCACAACCATAGACACTATATGCCAGAGGGCAAACGCGACCTCTGCGTATAGGGAATATATATTATTTGAGCTTGTGGGGCAAAGTTGCTCTCCACAGTCAGCGGATCAAAATATGCAAGCGGATATTTACGTATTTCACTGGATAAGGGTTTAAATAAAAACCTTCCTCCATTCCTCTGTCGTAATTTAATGTTTCAAATTACCATTTTTTCACTGCTTAAATGTCTCTTGCTAAAGAAAAAGAACTTTTTATTAAGATCGTTATATCAAATAAATGATTAAATCTCGTATAGTTGATAAATATTCAAATAATATAAGCATTTCGTAATTAATCTATTGACTAGATAATTCAACGCAAAATTCAAATAATTTCTTTAGCATATAACGCATACTCAAGCTTGTCCATATTTATAACTTAAACTATAGCATTCTGGTTATATTTAATTTATAATTCCACACTTCCCGTAAGAGCTCTTCAGAAGCATATCTCCTTGGCTCACAGCATAGAGTTTTAAAATAAATGTGTTATTTTTTATTCTTTCACTTAAAAGTCCTGATTATATTTTCCAAGAAAAACATTTTGACGTCGAGTTTCGAGCATATTTCTCAAGCTAAGAATTTCCGTCCTCTCCAGCGAATTAGTCGTATACTTCTCAAGCTAAGAATTTCCGTTCTTTCCGATGAATTGGACATCACCAAAAAAATGAAACTACTAAACATTTAATTCCCTCACACAGAGCACCTAGTTTTTCTTGAAAAATTCGAATATCAGATGAAACAGATTCAGATACTTATATCACATTCCTTAATGTTATTTCGGTTCATTAAATGTTTATGAATGTTTTAAATCTTTCTTCTGCCACAACGTAATTTGTATCAGAGTCGAACTGCTGTATTTATATTGTAATCATAAGAAAACCGCATCTAGTACATCATTAAAATAAAAATAAAAACCCAAAACAAATTTTATGCCACATGTGGGGATAAATCATGTAACGCAGCACTGACTACGCGGTTCAAGCAGTCACACTTGACCAAAACTTCGTGGAAAATGACAGGTGACACCGGGAAACCAATTGACCTCTCATCTCGGTTGCATAAATTTCACCCACTACTGGTCTCTCGTAAGCGACGCAATTACCTATGTAAGCAGCCGCTGGGTTGTCAACTGAGTGGACCAACCAGGGGACAACCAAACATTTACCTCTGAATAAATCAGAAATAATGACAGGTTCCGTGGAGTTCCACTGAATGGAGTGGTGACGGAGCACGTGATCAAAATCACTACATGGAAAGTAGACTCATTACTCAAACATGGATTGCTACAAGTAATTATATGATTACTCATCACCTTTAATGTTTACCTACTTATATGGACTTTTATGGAATATGAATGCTCATATATGCAAGATCCTAAGGGAGAAAAATGATAAATACTTAAAGAAAAAAAAGTAATACTATTCGTTCAAACTCCTCGGTCCACAAAAATTTCCTGCAATTATTTCCTCGAGTTCCAATTGCAATAATACATTCATCTAGTAAAATACAGCCATAGTCGATGAGAAAAGACAGTCATTGACAATAAACGAATATATAAAAACTTCAGGAAGATGAGTAGGCACGTTTCAGAGCAGCTAACGAAAAGCAAGGTCAGTCAGTTGCACAGTACAAAGATGCAATAGATCACATACCTAATCTGAAACGTGTTGAAACTTATCAACTCTGTTATCCTTTTCTCTTGGGACCTTCAGATGGACCGTGAGAACAAACAAACCTGTGAGTCATCAACAACCATTAGGATGAATGCCATTTTTCCGCTCATTTGAAGACCAAGGAAAAGGGGGATAAAGTTGGTGACAGCCCTCTAAAATAACCAATCACCAACTAGAACATCCAATCATGATGGTGATTACAAGAAAAAGTGCTTTGTTGAATATTTTAAAATTGTACGTTTAAATACTAAGACGGTTTTTAATTACAGTCTGTTACGGTCATGGATACTACGGGAAAAAACGTGATTGAAACTTATCAGCCCTACTTTCTATTTCCCTTGAGATCTTCAGATGAACCGTGAGAACAAACCAAACCTCTTCTGCACGTCCGAAGACAAAAGGGAGACATTTCCTCTTAAGCCACTTCCCAAGACCTTTTTACACTTCGATAAGGAGATTCCCAGGGACAATGACAGAGGAGAGAGGGCAGATACGGTCACAGGAGAAGGGAAATAGGGTGTTCTTAAAGGACAAGTTGAGAGAAGGGGTGGAGATGTTGGAAACAAAAGGTTAGAGAGCAAGAGATATTGGACGTGGGGAAAGAAACAGCGAACAATTCCTGCCGTTTCCCAGGATTGAATGTCATGTACGTAACTTTCTTGATCGTGTCTTACGGTCTTTTTTGGGTCAGGTCGAAGTACATAGTGGTATTTGGTTATTTAAAAGACACCAACGTGTATAGACCCATTTTTATATGAATCACCAATATTTTTCGACAGAAACAACCTATACCCATTAAATTGAACGGAAGAAACGCTATTTTCTTCATTTTTACTGTAAGTACCAAATATTTTTTATAGAATTCGTCGAAAGCAACTCGGGGATTTTGATGCTTAAATACATTGACAAGTAAACACCCGATTTTCTTCAAATTATGACTTCCTATTTAGAAAACAGCAAACAATCTCGGGATATTATATACTTTAGAATGAGAAAAACATTACGTTCTCCATTTTTATGAATATGGATGGGCCCGCGACAGTAGTCGGATGTGTTTTGGCGGGGACGAGCCCATCCCATTGATTTCTTCTCAATCCACCAAACCTACCTCCCCACTCAATAACGTTGAATATTCAAGGTGGTGCTAACCCAATCGTAAGTCTAAGAGGTTTTCGATGGAGGTCAGGAAAGCTTTGGGTAAGAGCGATCCGAGAGAGTGTAGGATATACAGGTTTAGGAGTGCGATGCCGGGGCTTTGTTGCTCGAAAGGGAAAGAGAGTGAGAGGCAAAGACAGAGAGAGGCTGAATTCGTGATTTTCGAAAAGCTCTTCAACCTTTCTCCGACAGCCAACCATAATACGACCGCCCCACTCACATCGGTTCCATCAGGCTCAATTCGAAGCGATCGGTAGCCCACGTGTTACGGCTCACTCCACTGAGCCGAGGCGCGAGCTCCATTTGGCGTCTTATGTTCCCCTTATTTTCCGTGCGCTTGAGAAAATTACGTCGTCATTATGCGCGTGGCTCGTGAATCGCAAGATGAGAACACGCTGAACTGATGGTGCGATCCAAATTGTGTATCATGCGCTAACTTCATCAAGGCGAGTTAGCTCATGTTTCATTCATAGTATAACGCATTTGAGAAACAGGTGATTCCTTCCTAAGCTAACAATGTGGGGTCATCACATTACGCCGTTCCATGAAAGCGGTGAAAATTTACATGATAATGGAAGGATATATGGGAAAAATACAGTAGAAAATGCATAAAATTTGCCAGCACACCGCAACAAGCCCCCAATACGACTTTTCATCTGATGTGTGAACATATAGCTGCGTGATCGATAGTTACGGGGTATTATGTACCCCGGAAGCATCAAATCTAGCAGTATGAAACACTCTCTCTAGTAACTTTGTGGTAATTCATTGCAAAATCTAGTAGCAATAAAGTTAGTATAAACTCGGAATAGAGAAACTGTAGCTTTCATAACTTTCCCTCCAGAAGTTAATTCTCTGAACTTTGGCCTACTCCACTACTTCACAGAATAAAATTCATATTCCATTTTCTAACAGTATTCTGACGGTTAAGGTAGGTTTTGCTGAAAGTCAGCGAATCTAATCCCCGTTTTCTACACTTTTCGTGGCCTTTCTATCTCTAGCAAATACTTTTTCACCTCAGCATACGATCTGCCCTCCTTCACCCTGTCCATGAAACCTTTTACCTTTCTTCCTACTCCCCGCCTGCCTAGCATCCTTCCCTCGAGCACATTCTTGAGCAACCCATCGCCCCTTGCTACACCAGCCACCTACTCTGCCAATCTCGAATTTCATTCAAAAGTTTCCTTTCCTCGCCCTCCATTTCAAGCTTTTCCTCGTTCGCCTTCCTCTCCGTCCACCTCACCTTCTCCATCCTTCTCCATGCCCGAATCTCAAATGCCTGCAGTCTATTCTCGTCCTCATTTCTGATGGTCCACGTTTCTGCACCATGCAACGCTGCGCTCCATATCAAGCTCTTCACCAGTCATCCTTACACAATGTTCCTGTCAGGATCTCCCTTCTATTACTAAACGCCTCCTTAGCTAGCGCTATTCTCTTACGTATGTCTTAGCTCATATTCCATTTATTATAAATCAATAACATTTTTTCCCATTGATAAAATTGCTTATGCCCATTATTTTTCGTCAGCGCAAGTAGACTCGTCACCTTTCAAAAAAATAAAACATTTAATTAGTAACTAAGCTTCACTGCGTGTTCACCCCCTCAGTTACTTATACTACTTAAAATGATTTTTCTCAAAAAACTTCGTTATGAAACCACTTAATCATTAAGTTCATCGTACGTTGATACAGCATAAATCTAAAACACTTTTTTGGCACTTAACGATTTTGCAACGTTTCTGGATGCAAATGGGTTATTACTGCAACCAGTCATTAAGGGTAGAATAAAATATTCAAACGATATTTTAGTACCATCAACCATCCTAACCATCACGGATTTCTAAGTTTCCACAAGTCTCATAAACATTTATTTATTCAAGAAAAAATTAATGAATAAAGTTTTTGACCTCCTCTAAAGTATTTATATCATCAAAATTAAATTTAGGCCCCAGAAATGCCATAAAAAGGAGCAAGAAAACAAAAACCGTAAAGAGTTGCCCAAGTTTTCAAGGTTTATTCAATGCCTCAAGGCGAATTATGACAACCGAAAACAGTAAGGGTTTCCATTAGCCGCGCAACACACCTTAATACAACATTCCATGAGAGTATGCGACCCCAGACCAGAGACCATATTCGAGCAGACGGAACTTTGGTCGATAGACGGAGAATCTCCTACCGCCCTCGATTGTCTCTCAACACAAAAATGATCAAAATCAATCATGGTTGAAAAATAATCTCTTTTATAACTTTAAACCCGATTATCCAGCCATTAAATTAATTATTAAATACTGACAAAATCGCTGAGATCGTGATCGAAAATAACGAAAATAATCTTCCTATTAAGGCGGAAACAGCTGTGTGGTGACACTACAGATAAGATATCAAATGAATTCTAAAACTCAAATACAAATATATTTTATGCCTAACCCTACACTCCTAATATTATTGCTCGGCACTATGTTCCAGTTCCAGCAAAAAACTTACTTTTAGAGAATTCTTTAATGCAGTTTTTGCGTATCTATAGACCTGAGGCTTGTAACAGTAAACCTATCAAGTAACATTTATGAAGAAGCACAAGCATCGACGCCATAATACAGTTAACTGCTCCTAGCTCTCAGCAATGACCTACAAATCAGACTAAAATAATTTTCTGTATAATGGCCTATCCCTGCAAGCCGATTTTGCTTTTGTTACCCTAATGCACGTTCTCATCGTCCATCTGTTTTTAGGAATGCTTACAATTTAAATATTCGAATAATTCTCTTCAAGAGTATATTTCACCATATTTTAGCTACGAATAACTTACGCTACTCCTTTTTCTCGCACCACACCCGTAGGTTTTAATGTTAGACTTCTATCAAATTCACTCAGCATTACCAAACGAACAAGAAAGTTTTTACACACATGCCGAATACCGGAACAAATATTCCATTCTTTCATCCCCCACTCATTCCCAAGCGTATTCTTTGTTCTATCGCCGCAAACACCTTTCACATACCGAAGACCAATTTAAGTTAAACTACTTTAATTCTTACTCTTGTCTCACGACTATTCAAGAAATTTGTATTGATTTGTTCGCATTGCAATATTTATCTCTTTGGATAAAATTTACTTCGAAATGTTTCACATTCTATCCACAATTATCCTTCCAGAATTCGCTGGCGTCATAATATTTTGATCACATTTTCCAACCCTTTATGAAGAAAGGTTTCAGAAATCAGTCAATTCCTTTTCCTCCCAATCACAACACATGACGATCCACTTGCAGATCAATGTTACTCTATTTTTTTTCCCGCAATGCGGAAAAATGGATAAAAATCACTGTACTGATATATCCGCTCAGGGAGCCGATATATGTGTGTGAATTGACATTCCACCGGTTTTCACGACAGTCTAGAATACAAGTCTTGCTGTGGGTCGTCCTTGGCAATATATAATAGTTTTTCTAGAAATCTGCTCAAATAATGGAGGAAAAATTGGGTGGAGAGTTACAGGGTAGCAATGGTACGCCGGACAGTGAAGAGGCTGAGCCTTCGTCATAATTCTGCGTGGGTCCAGGGCGTGAAAGTTCCCTCCCGCAACTCTCCCTTCCATTAATTCGCTAGGTCACGTGAGCACATGTATACTTACGGCAGACAAAAGGAATCGTACGATAAATTTCTCTTTCTCTCTCTCGAAGAGAAATGTGTCCTTTTTCTTTTATATTATTTTCCTTTGTAATCCCCACTCGTGCTCGAGCTCTGCAGGCTGAGTACAGCCCTGGATTGATGGCCATATATATACATTTATATATATACATATATATATATATATATATATATATATATATATATATATATATATATATATATATATATATATATATATATATTAGGAAATATAAATTTTGTCTCTCCCAGGGTCTCGAACTGTACCCTTATATCTCGCCCTTTCTCTCTCTCTCTAACCCTTTCCCTCCCCTCTCTCCCCGGCCAACCTCGCCTCATCCAAGCTCCCCGGCCCGCTCCGAGTCTCCGTCCATAACTTCCCTAGAGCCTCCCCAACGGTCTCCGCGCTTAATCCAGTCATCCTATCCTTCATCTCGGAAATTGCATTTTTCGGAAAGACATTCGGTTACGTCCGACCGACTCCACATTCCCGCGACTGAGAAAAAAAGGGAATCCCGGCTCTATTTTCGCGATGAGATAAGCCCTCTAGCTTAAATGCTGACGCCTTCATAATGTGCTTCCTGCAAGCTGCATGACTTTCAGAAGCGTCATAGTCCAGACGGGTGGCGTGGAATTAGTGTATAATATTTTAGTTCTAAAATTTAGTTTCGTCCATTAGCACATAAAATATATTTATACTAGATCAAACCTTCTTTTCAAACTCTACTAACACTTGGGGGCAGGAAAAAAATATTCGCTATCATACGAAATCATTTATTTTTAGAAGAGGGGGCCCCTTGAATTTTAACGGAAACAGAATAAGTTAAAGCTCCCTCATTGAATTAAAATGATCCCCAATACACCTCCACTCGCTGATTTTCTCATATTGGTCATATAATCTGTCATTGATGGCTTGGACGCGTCTTGCCTTATCAAGCCCCAACTTTGGTTGCTAAAATTAAATGAAGAATTGACTCTGAAAATTATGTTAACAATTCTCAAAGGAAATACAATTTTCAGGTTAAGCGCAGAGCCAAACTTAAATAAGATAATTCAAAAAGGAATTTTTTTATCCATCTAGCAGTTTAAGTTTTGCCTTCATATATAGAGTTCAAGTAATTTAAAAAAGAAAAATAATGTTCCCTTTCACACCGTCCATTGCTTTACTTGTGGAGCTAACAAAAACAGACTCATGTTTAACTTCAGGATTTCATTATCATCTACGCTACCATTACCGGTTGGATTAGTGTGGAAGATGATATTGAAAGATCGGTAGTCTCAGTCAACATTTCATAAATGCTTGGATACTAAGGTTTTAAAACATTCACCTCTTGCAAAAATCATTAGAGGTGGTATTAACTTTGCCTTAGGTTGAAATATTTAAAACTTGGACTAATGTCACAGTCACAGTTGAGAAATGGGCGTATTCATATAGATGTAACGTTTTGAAATTTTCAGCACTTGTTATTCCTTTAACAATGGTACAAACTCCATATTCCAAAATATTTAATGAATTCTAATTTGATACATATCTCGCAGGAATTTTTTCAGCAATTATTGCGATCATGATAATATCTTCAAAATAAGAAGTGAAGATTTCATAATAAAATTATCTGATCTCTTATAATACCGCCCCGAGCGTATGAACTCTATGTAAAAATCATACCAAAATATTAATTTACACTAATATTGTTCTTGGCATTCCTCGGAAAGAGAACCTTTGTTTAAGGTGGGACCCTTTACACTCAAAATGCTAATGTTTACAGGTTAGCATCTTTTGAAGAGACAGAACAAAGACCTGTAAAGTAAGAAGCATGCCCTTTTGGATCTCGTTTTCAGAGGGATCAAAGGAGGCTTGGGGAGGGGAAGTGGCAGACGAACGGGAAGGAATTGGGTCAAAGAAAGACATCTCACGGCTCCCATTTAAGGGGTAATCGAGTGAGAAAAGAATTTTAACACACGCGGGGCAGGATTAAGGAGTAAAAAGGAAATGGGAGGGAACCCCCTTTTTTGCTGGTAAGAAATTTGGATTTGCAAAATACAAAATAAAAAAAACAGCGGAGAGATGAAAAAAAAAGTGTGTTGAGTGGTCTTACGCCCCATCCTTTTAGCGTGACCCTGGCTTTTCCCCTTCCAGCGTCACATCCAACGTCGTGCGCCGGGGAATTTTCATACGCCGCAGTCTGTGGTGCTTTAACTTTTACACTCCTCCTTAATGTAAGAGGAAGTTCGCTCTCCCCACGCATATTTGAATAAAAGGGTCAAAAATATATGTACTGCGCGCAGATCTCCTGCAAAGGACATTCTAGGCTCCATTACACGAGTTTCTGGAGTTTCAAATGACCTACAAAACAACATGTCTTTACCAAAATAAACATGTTCCATGCATATCAATTAACGGCTTCCGCACGCATGTTTCCTCCTAAAAGACCTGGGTGAGAATTTAAAATTTTATATCCACGCTCCCGGATTTTCTAGGGACATGTTTCTATAAAAGTAGATAGCACGGTATCAATATTATGAAAGATAGCAAACATAGAGATCGGTATGGAACGGGAAAATATGTGGACAGTAATGTAATAAGATTTTGCTCTTCAGAGCACAGGAGGTGAATTTTTATAATTCATTAAATTGAAGTGAGAGAACGGAAAGAACCAGATTTAAACCAGAAAAACAACAGAATACAGAAACCAGAACCAGATTTCAAGAAAAAATTGCTATTTTCAATGAACAGATTTTTTTAACTCACCATTAATTTGAAATATTATATCGTAGATGCCGATGAAATTTAAAAAAACTGATCAATAAAATAGAGAGAAAAATTAAAGCTACACAAGGTTAAGTGGCAGTTACCTTGGTGTTGAAAAAATAATTTCTAAAAAATAAAATCATATTATCACATATATAACGTTACATGTTTGTCAATACGAAGTCCTGATGAACTTAAGGTCCTTAGTATGGTTCTCAATCCGGGAGTTTTTTTCTTATGGCATTTTATGTGTATTTCATCGCCATACTCGTGGCAGAAGCTTAGCTTCTATTGCTTACTCGGCTATCAAAATTTGATTATTTTGTCGAAATCGGAAAATAACACTATTTCGTTTTCAACAAAGGCATGTGAGTCACACGGAGAATAGTAGTTTGTAAATGCATTTAAAAATATAGCTAAAAAGCACACCAAAAATGAAATGAAAGCATCAAAAAAAGGGAATTCAAATGCATTTCAGGGAACTTTTTGCACGGAACGTATATGAGCAAAGTGTATGCTCATATTTTAAAGATAATCCCGAGGATTTAATTATTCGAATTAATTTTGCGGAGTCCAATAAACGTTCCTGCTAAAAATGCTTCACATTGTGTAATAGTTCATGTTAAAGTAAAATAAGTCCTAAATACATTTATCCACGTATGTGAGCACAATAAGCGTATATGTAGATAATTACTTTGCTGAAGGTGTCTTTTGTTTATCCGAAGCACGATTGCGTTTTGCAAAGCTCTATTTGTTGGCTATTGATTCATTAACCGATCCAGATCGGACGCTTTAGAAAAAACCACTCGGTGGCAAATTTATTCATATACGTGTGCGTAACATATTTAAGAAACGTTTCAAACCTGCCGTTAACTACCCTACAAATATTTGAAAATCCTCCTCCGATGACTTAATTATATGTAATACTGAAAATATCCCCCGAGTAACAGAAGTCAAATATGATTTACGCGACGACATTAATACGAATTTCATGGCGAGAAGGAATGTGCCCACGCGTGGCCACAGGCGACGGTGAAAGTAACGCCGAAACGGACGCCGCTCCGCCGCCTCGTTTTGAAAAATCTCGGGACGCTGATTTGTGAGGCAAATCCTGGCGGTCGATGCATCACTACGCCGACGAACCACGGGTGGGGGCGGGTGCACCAGTAAGTAGCCTGTGCCCGGACTAGACCCAACAGCCGCACCAAACCCCCTCCCCCCCTCTCATGGCCGTCGCGCAACGATCCGCAATTACGTAAGCCCGTCCCGAATGCAATCCACTCACGGCGATGCACCTTCCCCCTTCGTCCTACAGCGGGCGCCATCACCGCTCTGTACTCACCATGGGGAGGAGAAGACATGGTGCCATCCAGTGTGGGCAGGGGAAAAAAACACTCCCCCTCCGATGTGTTTGATGTGTAGGTACTGATGGCAATAGCAAGGAGATTTTCGCGTGTTCGAATGCCCTCCATTTTCGTTCCTCAAATTTTGTCACCTAGATAATGGCTTCCGATTTCAAAATTTTAATGATCATCATTCACACATCAACAAATGTATTCAGCTAAAAAAACTTATACGTCCTGTCATTATCCTCTCTTCAAAGAGCATTCTCGATCATCCATACATTAAATTGAAAAATATTACATTTTCTTCTCTAACGTTCTCTACAGACAGCTCACCACTGTACACTATAGCGTATTACAAACATTTCTCTGAGATGATGATAAAACGATGAGATTTTCAGTGTGAATAAACAGAAGAAAATTATATTAGAAAAATACTTGCATATACCAATTTTCCAAAAACTCAAAAGGGAAGATATTCGCAATGAAAATAAAATTATTGATTTGATAATGATCGATCCCATGTTCCATAATCTTCAGTATAGTGTGATTTCCACTTACAACACCAAACCGACCTAGTGTCTATTCAAAGAAAATTCTAAGATACATAGTAATTTTTTTAAAGTAACATGTAAGTTCTTGTATTAGTCAATATTTCACTTGAAATGTGGGATTGGAAGTTATTATATAAATCATTCAAGTTTAAATGTTTTCGTGGAGTAGACATGACCCTCTCAAAAAGATTATTATTCAAGATATTTAAAACTTTAATTGAATTTTTAAAAAGAAAATCATCCTCTTTATTTGACTAGGACCGATCCCATATTTCACAATCGTCGGTATTGCGTGGTTGATACTTACCACACCACACCAATCTATTGTGAATGCAAAAACAATTTTAGGATTAATATTATATTTTTTGAAGTAACATATATTGTTATACGATTATATTTCACCTTAATTGTAGTATTGGGAGTCATGTTAAATACTTTTCATGTTTTCGTGAAGTTGACAAGGCCTTCCCAACCATTCGAAGTAAGCCTTACACCCGCCAGACTCTCGACTCATGCACTTGGACTTGTTGTGTTCTCTCAAGCATATTTCAACCGGCTTTCCCCTCTCCAGTTCCCACTTCAATACCTCCCTCAATGCATCCTCCCTCCAATTCCCTCATGACCCTTAGCCTCCGTGGCTAACGAACCGAATCCTTTGATCGATGGGTTTCGATTGTCCTTAATCTGAGTGGCGTATTCTCCGGGAAAGGGACTAAACTTTCAATTGAACTCCGATGTCCGTCTGCCATGGGAAACATTTCGATGTCATCGGTGTCCGTCGGAAAGATACTTCAATTGAGTAGATTTTGCAATGTTTTCAACTCAATACTACTAGGATACCTTAAAACAGCATGAACCCGTCGGAGTTAAAATTTCACTTATTTCTGTTGTGCTCTTTTAGACCCTAAAACCCTAAATGCCCTTTAAAATCATAAATTCAATTGACAATAATTTTGAAATGCTAAAAATACTACAAAGAATATTTCAGAAAATCAAATGAATATATATTCTTTCCTGATATCTTTACTCAGCTCTGAGATGTGGCCACAGGACTCAAACCTTTCCAACTCTGAACCACTGCGATATTCTTCTAGCATATGTAATGCCAAATAAGTCTGAATAATTATTTTTGTTATCACTGAATTTCATTAAATGATATTTATCTCACTAAATATATGTAAAAATGAAATTAAATGATATACCGCGGTTTATTTTTCAATACGCATCCATTTATGGCACCGCTCCTATGCAGCTTGAAGTGACAATTACGGTAACAGCGAATGGGAGTAGATTTCTGTAGTAATTCTGAAGATTTATCACAAATAATTAAAGGCCAATTTTAATTTCAAAGAGACAGGTAATTAAAAGTGCCCAGATCAATCATGCCTGTGATTTTCCTCCACTGAGACGAGTTCATCTCCACCATTTACAAATAAGGAAATCTACCGAGTTATCTTGTTTTCGCTCGATGACAAATAAGTGGAAATTCATGCATTTATCTCAAAATATTTCTTTTAATGATCAATTCCACGTGACTATCCTATCTTATAAACATACCAAATCACTAACGTTAATGATCAACGCAAACAACTAACAATGATATCAAGAGACACTGAAGAGAAGTTAAACCGGGCCATGATATTTTTAATTTCCTGACGATCCAAGATATGTCAACGTTAAACTATGGTAAGCTTCCTTATCAAAATATGTGCGCTAAATAATGTTCAATATGTCAAAAAAAATGGATCTATATTTTAAATATTTTTTTAAACCTTAAAGCCCTGGATGATTTAGAGAAAGCGGATACAAAACTGCCTTAAAATATGAATCTTCAAATTGTCGATCTTAATCAAGTGTTTTACGATTAATAGGAAATCTTTGACGGCATCTCATCGAACAACGGTCGCAATGAAAGGTTCATCAGACCAAATAAATTCTGGCATAGTTCTGTGGAAAATTTATTACACGAGTACATCGTCATTACACGAGTACATTTTTTGATTTTGTGCAAGCGTTGATTTTTTAGCATGATTCTAAAGCTTTTGAAGCAGACTAGGAAACTTAAAGGGCTTGATTTCGTGGATACTGCTTTCTTTGCATCACAGAGAAATACTGAAAAAGAAAAAAGTAACCCAAAAACGAATAAAATACTGAGACATCCACTGAGATATAAGTGGGTCTACAATTAAGAGCTGGCTTTTTCGTGTCCATAGACTTTGATCAAATGGATCACGCAAGTATCGAAGATTCCACGAACGGAAGTCAAGGAGAATGAATTTCGAATCATTGGAAACCTACTGGAACACAAACTCCTAGGTACACCAGTCCCTTGGATACCTCTCAACAACCCCTATCCTCCCCGCAAAGCGCCTAACGAACCGAATCCAATGGGTTTTGATGGTTCCGAATCAGCACGGAGTTGCACTCCAAGTGGTGGCAAGGGGGTTGGAGGCGGAGGAGGAGACTAGAAGGACGCTGGAGGATGAGAAACAGTACCGGCGGCAGAGACAGAGAACGGAAATATTCTTCTTGAATCTTCATTAATCGAACAAAACCTAAACATTGAATTTTATTTTAAACATTGACAAGAATGTGTTTCATTATGTTAAGAGGTTTATTGTGGACTAAAATTTTAATGAATATTTAACTAAGGACATGAATAACTGATTAAAATCTCAATTAGCAAAAAGCAATCAAAATCATCAACGGAATAATGAGGATTTAACAAGTTATGTATCTCAATCATGTTTACACAATATCCTAGGGTAAATACACTCAAAAGAGGTTTTGATATTCTGTATCAAATATAAAATAAAAGGAGATTGTTTGAACTAAAAAAACATAATCTTGCCAAAGCAAATAACATGTTACTTTTTTTCGCCAATCTTTCTGAAAATGAAGTAGTAGCACAACTTGAACAATTGAAATAACTGCAGTCCACAAAATAGTCTGTTGGCAAGGCCAATTATTAGACCCTGGTAAACTAGTATTAAGTTATTTGAAAACAAGACCAATTGTTGATTCCGTTTTTGCCATCTCTGTAAGGTTAGTGAAGAGGAATGGATAACAGGGAATTACTTGGGAGTTGTGAGATGGCATAAGAATTCTACCTAGACTTAGAGAATGGACCACATCGGTACACTAATTGCAGCACATGCATCTTTTCTTTACATGAATGATATGATGTACAGGAACGTGCAATAATAAAATAAAAAAGCAATTTTTTTCTCTCTGTTAGTCGGTCTGATTATCCGTCCGCAAATCCCCTTGCAAAGGAAAACCAACGTACTGAGTTCACATAATTCGCTTATAGTCATCCTTTATTTAGGAATTTACACGATAAGTACTGCTCGTACAAAATCTAAACAAACGCCTGTTGAAAGAGAATACAATAAAAATCTTCAATTATTCAACCGACTAACGTTTTCCTTTTGAATTCGTGAAATATTAGGAATAACATTCGTAAAATTGCTCCAAATGACGCGTTTTTGGAGAACTGTTTCCTTGACGACCGACAGTTTTTTTGAAGCCAAGGGTCATATAAATAACGAGGGAAAACGAAGTCTCATAACTAATTCATTTTTTACTTAAGCGCTTTCTAGCTTTTATCAAGAGGTAAGCATATTTGGAGTAAGGTTGCTTCTCAGTTTGAGACAGCGAAAAAAGTTGGATGAAAGATTATCATTTACACCGTTTAACCTGTGTATTTTGTAGGTTTTAATGTCCTAAATGGAATTACAGATGACTCCAAGTACGTATAATAGACTTAAAACAAAAATTCCACATTTAACTGAATAATAGGGAATTGGGTCAACCATGTTATCAACAAAAGTAAACGTTAAATAAAACTCCATTTATGGGAACTGAACGCGAGCTTCGAACACAATAATAAGTTTCATCTTTAGTGACTTTTATATTTCTCCACAAGGAAAATTCAAGAATATAAATTTGCGAAACTTGCTAATTCTTGGCAAATAAATTTACGTTGAAGAAATTATTGAAATATTTTTACTCGCTAAATTTTACTCTGTCACGCTTGAAAAGGGAGAGGTGGTAGGATTCTGAGTTTAGCACACATCTTAGATGGAGGCATAAATTAAGCGATTTCAACACGCGTACCGACGAGTCTTATGAAATACAATTTTATGGAATGTGTCCAAAGAGAAGATTCGAATTCTATCGAAATGGTTTGTACAATTACTTCAAATAATTACTAATCATCATAAAAATTTTACGAATTTAAAAATACATCTAAAAGTAAACGAAAGACATCTTTTTATCTAATAATTTAGGCTCCGTCATAATTTATGGGAGATTACTTTAATTTATCAATATTAAATGTAAATATTCTCCGTCTGTCCGACCTCAAATTCTCTACCCATGAGGAAATGTACCTACATGTCGAATGCATTATATTTGCTTGAAGACTAATTTTCCTTAGTATATTTGTATTAGAAACAAGAATGTTACCAAATCAAAGCGAACACAGTCTGAAGGTTACTACAAAACATTTTCTTATAATTTCAGGTGAATTTTGTTTTTTCTTCGAATTCGAGATATTAACGCTAAAAAATGCGCCAAATTATTCCAAATTACACGGTTTTGGTGAAATGTGTCAGGACGACCGATGCATCCCTCATCGCGGCTGGGCTTCAACAATACCTTCGCGACGATATGGTTGAGTCGGGGGCTCATATTGGGGAAATAAGGCCGGGAATACCGAGGAAATAAGGAAAGAAATTCTATAAATGAACTACCATTTCAAAGAATTTTTGAAAATAGCAAGGTTCTTGGATGAAGGCATTGAATTCAAAAGGAAGAAAGGAAATTAAAGAAGCATTGAGACCGCTGTATTGTGTAGGTTTAGAATGTTCTACAAGGGAGTTGGGACAACTTGGGTTCGTGCATTGTAGGCTAGAAATTATTAATGACTCCAATTAATTGAGTCACTTAAAACTCATTTCTCCTGGTTTTCGACATTCTAAGGAAGGGTTAAAAATTCTGTTTAAAGGAATATTTCCAATTAGGAGATTGGAGTATAAAAGTATTGATTTCTACGTTATAGGGAATTTTTTATTTTTTCATACTTAAACATAAATGACCAATAATAAAAATTTTAAAATACCTACTTTTTCGAATAATCTTGTAAGTATTTTTGGAAAAGAAAGGTATTTTATAAGATGTCACCCCAAAATACATTATCATGAGCGGGAGAATGGAGGATTTCTTAGATGAGCTCGCTTCTTTTATGGAGACAAAGAAGTTAGTTTGATTAAAAATTTTCAAACAAGCTGGTAGGCGGTTGGATAGCTCATTAATATTATTCCATGTGAGGTCAAAGACAATATACCAGAAAATTTGGGAGATTCGGATTTCTCTTTAAGTTCAGTTCGTAGAAAATGCTATTGATTGATTGAATTCAGAGTCCCTAAACCTGCCATATGCGGGCAGCAAAACTCAAATAAATATATGTATTATTAGGTACGGATACCGATTCATTTTGAACGATATAAATGACGGATGAAACAAGTAATAAGGAAGTGTCGAGAGAACACGAAGAGGAATAGACCACATCGAGCTCTTTGAGGAAATGAAGAACCAGATGTATTGGTCCCACACTGAGGCACAATGGGTTTGCTATGAATGTAATTAAATGAAAAATAGAGGGAAAAACAGAGAGAAAGGCAAATGGAAAAACATAGTCCTAATAGAGAGTAAAGTACTAAAGAAGAACAACCAGGAGTAATAGAAATAGCATTAGAAAGAGAAGGCCTGTACGTCTGTCCACCAATTGGACGACCAAAATTTAAAGAATTCATCTATAATTCAGCCAGGACTCCAAATTTGATCCCTGATTCCTCTGGATGGGATAACAGTAGTCAAGCCATCATACCGACCTGATTACCGTCGAGCATTCAGCGTTCAGTGGGGAAGGAGAGCAAGGGGGTGGCTGTCGATTCGGGGGGTGAGAGGGGGAGAGACGTAGGCCCTAGTCCGGCGCCTTTCGGTCGCCAACCATCGCAGAAAGACATACTCTTCTCCCCATCCCTTTCGAAAAGCGCGTGGACTGCAGAGGCGTACTGCCTGCGCATGCGCCATTAACGGATATGAGATTTAAATGGGACCGTGAGAGGGGGGGGAGGAGGAGGAAGAGTGGGGGAAGGTGGGAGGAATGGGACGAAGTGGAAGAGCTGGAGATGGTTGGATGAGAAAGGGAATGGGGTCTTCTATGCGCGTGGTTCCGCCACTGGGGGACATTTGGCAACCGTGGAAAAAACTCCCCTTTGGCACTGGACACGAGGGCATGTTTTCAAAAGGGCAGACAGAAGTAGAGAGTGGACTCGAAAAAAAAAATTCCGAGTGCATATTTAAAACGGTGGACATGAGTTATAAGTTCCGAAAATGATTCTCGTGCAAAAAGAGATTTTACGCTCACAATGTTCATTTCGTGCGGGCCAAAGCAAAATCGTAGATGAAGTTGTATCTTAGGTGGATATAAAAATGAGTTTCCGCGCTTAACATGAATATCTCCAAACCGAAAGCAGGAATTCAAATGTTCTCCACGTAGAATAACGGAATTCAAAACAGTACTCTGTCATTTATTCGATGGATATCACTATAATTAGTTTTCATTTGAAAAGTAAGCACGAGCTTTCCAATAAAAGTCTTCACTTCAAATAGGCTACAATTTTCCATAATTGGAATGTAACCTTTATTTTCTACATGTTTTAATATTTGCACGAGCAATTTTTTTCGACTTTATGGATCATCAACTACAATAAATTTCGATAATGTTGGTTTGCTTTTTGCAGATTTGTTCGTTCTTGTTGGGACAGAAAAATTCAGAAAGACCCAGTAAAGTTGAAAGAGATAGGAGCAAGTAGAATAGGTAGTACATTTACAATACAAATTATAGATAAGAAAAAGTAGTGCATTTAAATAAAGGTCAATCATATATATGAAAAATATAATTTTCAAAGACGGTGAAGCGACAGAATTTATAAGGCCAAATTCATGCAACTTCTCCTTAGTGAAATGGATTGAATTTTCTGTTATGCCTTCCATAATGCCCTTTTAGGCTACTAATGGCATTATTACCACGCATATTTTACCGTGAAGTACAAGAAAACTGAATAACATCTTATGGTATTCAGTCTTTGGAGTCGTAACTCATAAGAAGAAAAGTAGGCACCTACTTCAAAAATTACCAAGCACTGTAATAATGTCTAAAAGATAAAATTTGCAGTTGATCTCCAAGGAATCAGTTCCATAAAATTGGTCCAGGAAAATAATTTTGCATGTCTCAAATGTCTTATAAGACCCAAAATTATAAAAATCTTAATTATTTAAATCCTGAATACTTGATTATGAATATCTTTATTATTTAAATTATAAACACCTAATTAGGAACACCTGAATTTCGGCTGTTTCACATCTTATTTCAAAATGGCTGATATCAATTCCATCTACACATTTGCACGGACGATTTCACAGCCTAGCAAAACTATTATTCTAGAGACGAGGGAAAACTCTGAATGGCTCCGCCTGTTGGAGCGAAAGACAAACCCACTCTAGAATTTGCACCAAACATTTGCCGTTCAGCAGTGATGAGAACGCACGTTCAAGCACTTTCCCCTCCGGGCCACCTTTCGAGTTGCTTTGAGGTCAAAGGGGAACATTGTGCGTTTACAAGGGAATCTCTCTGATTATTCGACCACCCTTCTCGACCAGTGATATTGGTTTCCAAACCTGCAGCGTTCGCAAGGGATTCGAGTGTTTCTTTTTTTTTTCTCTCTCGGCCTCTCATTCAACGGTGGTGCAACTACCTACTCCCGAGTGTTCACTCCTCCATTGAAGCTTAAGTACACGGCCAACGATCGCGGCAACATTCCTACACTTTTAAGCTGATGAAATGGACGTTGATAAATTACCCGAGAAAGCGTAGCGGTTAAGATTTGACTGCTCTCTTTGCTCCCGCAAGCAAAGAAATGCATTCTGCCGATGAAAAAAATTCCATAACTTTAAAAAGATTCATTTTCTCTAAATGATTACGGCTACAAACCAAATGAGAGATGAAATTTTCTTTTTAATGTCTTGCGAAGCACTAAAATACTTCATCCAAAGAATCCACTAAAAATGAATCGTTCCTACAACCAAGTGACTAAATGTTAATACTTTAAATCTTTCCCTACTTTCTTTTTATTTGGTACAGCTAGATTTATAAGCTGTGAGTCATATTCAGTAAATATTTTGGTCAAAGATGCAGGCACGTGAGATAACATACCGCAAGATGACAAATTGAGATATACAGACAGAAACGTTTTGTCCTAATTAATAAGTAGCAAGGTGAGATACTTGAATTGAGCCTGCTAACAATTGTCGTTTATTGTGTAACCGTGTATTAATGGCTAATCTATCAGAGTGTTGAGAGTAGAGTACAAGCTAAGTTTAATAATTTACTCCGAGGAATTTTAAGATACATTTTGAGAAGATAGACGTGGAAATCTCCAGTGTGACGAAAAAGTTCGTTGATGAAATAGAGTTAAAAATGGTGAATTAATAACTGTTTGATCGTTACAAGGTTGTATAAAAGTTTTTTCTTCGATATAGTCATCCTCCATCAAGGAAAAATTATATGCTTCATTATAAACTTGACAATGTGCTTATTGTAAGATTGAAGATTATCGAATAACGAAAGAAAATGTCAGAAAAATATTCTTTAATGCTATATCTGATATTAAGGAGAGAATACTCTCCAGGGAACATTTATCCTCAATACCGAAAGAAGATTAATATCCCATCTTTCAGAACATTCAGGACAACAGCTGTCGTAAAATTTTCAGGCTACTTTACAAGGATTACCAAATCACTGAGCGACAGAAAAATGTAAGAAAGATAATTATTAATACATAAGAAACAAGAAAATATGCCACTTGAATACTTTAGTTGCTGGTAACGATTATGCATCAATTTTTTACTCATTTTAACGAAGAAATCCAAGTACCAATCCAGGTACCAATGAAAAAGGGATACTTATATGCTCACACATAGTAAGTGAGGCCAAATGGACGACTTAATTTTACACGCAATGAAACGATTGATGAAAATCATACTCTCAATAGTCATAACTATGATAACGCAGTGCATATATCTCATTTCAGTATTGCTAAAAAACGAAGCTGAAAGATTGCTAAAAAAATATATTCAAACAACGGTGGCAATACTCCTCTTTCTCATTAATTCTGGAGCACGGAGTGCGAAAAAAAAATCACGGGAAAGTTATGACCGCGACAAGAAAAAGAGAACCCGTTCCAAAAAAGAAAATAAAAGAAGGACGGAACCCGCTGCCGCCGCATTCCGCCGAGTGGGTCGCGACAACTTTCAGAAGAAAGTGCCTTTTGTGCGTAAAACGAAACCGACTGCGATAAAATCCCTTGTGTCTCTCTTTTTTCTCCATCCTTCTTGCCATCTCGCTCGTACACTACCAACTCAGTAACCTCAACGGCTTCGGGTTATGAATTTATACAATATTTTGATATTTTTAAATAAAACGGAACTGTATTTACCACTTGTGCCTTACCACCTTTGATCAGAGTTGTATAGCAGTATGCATATATTACAAACAAGGAACGTTCAATTCACAAGTTTTAAATGTAAGTTTTTTGAGGCAAGCTGACAATCAGCTCGATCACCCAAAACGATATAAAAATTTACACTTTTGTTCCTTTCATTGAATTATCTATTAAGTAAAACAGTTTTTTTGCACTTTGACATGGTAAAATGTTTGTAATGCTGTATAATATTTATCTCTCAAACCAGAAACACCTACGCTAATAAGCATTGTTAATATATTACCTTATACTCTATCATTTCATTACAATTATATCACTATTTTTTCTTTCAGAGGATTTAATGGTTATATTTACAAAACCACAATTTAAAAACACACACGACCCGGGCTTCAACGCTTAAGCGTCATCTTCGCGCTTAAGCGTTGAAACCCGGGTCGTGTGTGTTTTTAAATTGTGGTTTGGTAAATGTAACCATTAAATCCTCTGAAAGAAAAAATATGGAATACCACAAAGCTACCATAGAACTTGTATTATTTATTCCACTATTGTTGTCTACTTCAAAAATTTGCATATATCTCACAACAAAACTGAGGTCCTTGCTCCAGATTAAAGGTTTGGTATTCTGACTAGTTGATCTATCATTGATTTATTTGCGGTAATGGCCAAGTGTATTTTCGTGCAGCGAAAAACGCTATCGCATTAAATACAAACCCTGGGTCACTACCATCACCTTTTGAAAAGGATTTTTTTTATCAAGCTGATGTCAGATTCATCCTCTTGAAGAGAGAAAAACAACAAATTTGGGGGTCAAATTTGTGCAACGGCCAGAGTCTTCGGTCCACATCTCGAGGACCTAGGTTCGTATAGCTGCAGCGGTGTAGTTTTTTTATTGAAATCACTATCCCTACAACGGTAGAATGTGAGGACCAATCAAAATACAGTACACCTTTCGTCAAATGGCAACGTAAACACGTAGATCCAATGGCACCTTTCGTTGTAAGTAGATTAATGTCGGCATTGGATTTCTGAAAATCATCTATATCTATGTTAATCTTCTCGATCAAATCATCCATTCTAAGAATTACACGAGTGTCGGAGGACTGGTATAAAGTCAAGTATAAATGCTGTGTACAGTGAGCTTAAATGAAAACCTTACAAATTGGAAAGGTTCGCACGTAAATAAATGCAATAAAAGTGGAAGTTCATGGGGGAATCAATCGAAAGTCATCATTAGGGAAGCACTGGTACTTTGCAGCATTCAGCTGAGCAGGCAAGCAAGCGTGGGATGGTAACGGTTAGAGCTGTTGAGAAATGGAAGAAAGGTGAGGAGAAACCTGGCATCGCCTGCTTTTTAATGAAGCAGCACGATGGACCACAGCTAGTCGTCCCACCTGAAGTACGGAATACAGTACGCGGAAGTGCTCTCTACACGAGATTCAAGTATGCATTGCGATCAAGCTCGAAATTTCCTGAGTCGAATTCGTGGCTCGAATCTTGGACTCTGGATGGAGAGCCAATACCCCAGCCACCGCAACAGCCCAATTAACTTCGCACCACTAACGCTCGAGATTCGAAGAAATACTATTTCATTTGCCCAAATACCACATTCGTATATTCCCTCTTGGTGAAATATTATTCGTATCTTCCCTCCTCATCTAAAGTCCATCACATCTTTATTTCTCACAATCGCAATCCGCATTGCCCTTGAAAGAAAGTTCTTTGCAGTGACCTTGAATTATTTCCAACGACATTGGCCTAAGGCTACGATCCCTCAAAATTTGAGCATAATTGCTCTTGGAGATGGATCTTCCTTCGATTCATTTGAATTAAGCATACCTATTCGTCAATCATCAGCATTCGTCAACATCAACATGTTTTCTTTGAAACTATATATTAAGGTCTGGATAAGAATCGAAGAAGTAGTCAAAAGAGTCGTTGGGAAAACTAGTAGATTATCTATCATGACAACAGAGTTCATTCGCAGGAGAGCCTACACATTTCAGACACAGCGAATTCACAAGGAACATTAATAGGAGGGAAAATAATTCGAATAGCCCAAATAGAGTGACCGAGGGGCTGATACATAGACCGGCTTATTACGAGATATAGAATGAGAAGTGTCAGCAGGGAACAGTGTAGAATTGGAGGCAGCAGTCAACCAATGTCTGAGTTTCATTTATCGAATACATTTCAAGTATGAAATGTGCCGGGTGGTAATGAGCTTATTTCATTCAGTCTGTTTACGTATAGTTAATAATAAATGTGTTGTATTTAAAAAAGACTGATTTACATGCATTGTTCTAACCATAGTATCGTGAACAAGCACTTCAGTAAAGATAATATTCGCTGAAATCATTGAATGATGACAAAAAGTGTCATTAAAAATCACAAATACTAAGACATAGGATGTAACACTGAGTCGAAAAAATATTTCGCTTCCCTTCAGTAAGGCAGTTTCAGGAAGATATTTCCATAGTCATAATGGAGTCCATATTTGAATTTTAAGCTTTCTGGTTGGCAGCTATACGAAGTATGTAGAAAAAATTTTATATAAATATTAATTCAAATATTGAAATTTAAAAGGTGCAATAATATTCTTTTATAAGACGTAAAGTGTCAGTAATAAAATATAAATTTCTATATAAGTATTAAAATTGGTTCATTTTTCACACAAAATATTTTAAAATCCTTAATTACTGAAGATGTTTTTAAGATTCGGAAAATACGATGGATTATTTTAAAAAATTGTTGCAAAAATATACAAACTACACCCTCTTTAATTTTTGACTAGATGTTGGTGCTCGACATTCCACATTTTTTAAAATTGTATCTATCTGAAGTGCAATTACGTAACATTTCCCGAGTAAAATGGCAGGGATTTTTTGGGAAATATCTCAGAAAGTAGTTGTAAGGGGCTGAAATTTTGGTATGTTGTGAAAGATGACATTTTTTTAATTTTTAAACGTCACTAAATTCATTTACTTCTAGGTGTAATAGTACCTCCCTCAAACTACCTTGATGGATGCATATTTTTGGATAAGGGCTCAAAAAGTTGCAAATGGAAATGTGTCATGACGGTAGCAATCGTGAAGGGATAGGATTCAGCTGAAATGCTTCCCTTACTACAAACCCGGGCCTTGAGAACTACAATACAATACCACACCAACCCCTCGTGGTTTCCAACCTCCTCCTTACATTCCCTACCCCTCCCCAAACCCTCACCCCAGGCCCCACTCGTCGGCTGGTTCGATAAGGAGTTCTTTGGAGCCGTCGCAAGGATCTGCAGCCGCCCTCCTCCCCCCTCACGTCCTTGGAAGGACTCCAGATCTGTGTCCGACGCTACCCCTACCCAACCGACCTTCTCACGAAAGCCAGCCCCCCCACCCTACTCCAGCCTTCCCCCTCCACAACGCCGCTGACGTCCAGAATCCCTTCACCGCTGAACCCCGAACGGTATCTCAACTACGTACTTCCCCTAAATGATCCCCGCCATATACTTCAGTTCCCCCTTTCTCTCTCACGGTTCTCCATATCTTCCCCACCGCCGCTAGTACTGCACCTCCGCCTCCCGGAGAGTACTATCTACTCCCATCCTCTACCTCCCACCACTCCGCATAGAACGTTGCCAATCCATCCCTACTCCACGTCCTAACCTATACCCGCAGTACAGCCGGGGACCTAACGCCGGTATCTCCCCGCCGAGATCAAGGCCCGAACGTGATTTGTGCGAGCCGTTAACACTACCTCAATCCTGTTCTCGGAGAATAATAACTCGAGAGTACTCGAGGATCCGCTCGCCGAACAATATCGCCGGTTTTCTCGGTGTTATTCGTGGCCATAAGAGGGCTGAACACGCGCTCTCGAGTTGTCTCGAATTAATTACCTCGCTCTACGTTGTTGAATGGGTCGGCCAGGAACATCTCCATCGATTGAGAAGATTAGGGAAACACTGACGCGCACTGGTATTGAGGCCCTAATGACGTCAAACTTAAGAAGCTGAATTATGTAAAGTAATTGAAAGAGAGGGTTGAAAATGAATTGATAAATGCCACGTCGTTGAATTAAAGTAATATGTCGCAATTGAAAGTACTTCAAGCAATTGATATTGACTGGTCTTGTTAATAATAATGATTCTGAATTGCCAAACCCCATAGTCGTATTATAAGACGGCCTTGGCACATCAAGGCCGTGGGTTCGAATAAGATCAATGGTTCTAGCTAGTAAAGGCGTTTATTTAAATGTGTTTTCTACGGATGCAAAGTATTTTCATAAAACGTCCTGATTGAAAGGAGACTATACTAAAATCTGCTATCAATTAATGGACGCTCCAACATCTCTTGTGTATTTTATGTGAAAAAAGTTATTAAAATCTTTCCATTAACTGCTTTGATCACATTTCGGTTCAAAAGACCGCTGAACTTTTTCTTTTTTTAGATTTTCCACGTTTTCAAATAATTTGACGGATACATTCCCGTACGGGGAAAGTAAATAATGATACATTCTTGTTCTTCTCAAAGAGGGTCTAAGGAAGAAGTAATTAAATTTGTGGTGGATAGACATTTGAGGTGAAACTTATGAATTACAAAAAGGCAGAGAAAATGGATTCATGCCTCCGTATGGACGGACATATTTAAATTGAGCCATTATCCAGACAGAAAGATGGACTTTCAGTCACGTGGGATACCGCAAATAGTAAAAATGGAGGTTGGGAGACAAGGATGGAATGAGCGCAAGAGACAAAAATTGTCCTCTTTTGCGAGGCTTCCAAATATGTGCATCGCTCGCCACTATTGCCATTGAGCAGCAAATTTTCATGATGGGCAAGCTTAAAAGGAAAAGAGAGAAAGGCGCTCTTCAAAAAAATCATCCTCCAATACTTCACAAAAGATTAATACTGCACATAAATACTAAAAATAGACACGTCATCATCTACTCCCTAACACTTCCAAGCTCCATTACTCGCACGACTCCTATTACAAGAGTGATGTTCCTATTTTTTCCATTTTGAATTCTGCACGTGCATCGTTCAACAGTACTTAAATTTCGTCACCACATTTAAAAAACTCAGAAGATGAAAAGGCCGCCTGGAAGCACTGCTAGCTGTTAAGGACTCGTCTAGAGGAGAAACCAGCTGAATATTGCAGTCACGTGCCTTGAGCAATCTAATTTGGAACATCGTGGATTGCAAGCAGTGCACATTTTTCCATCTAGGCCATCGTTCGCGGATCACTTTTTCCTCTTTTCAATCCAACATTGAGTCTTCACCCTCTCAAAATTAATTTAAATAATATATTGATACCGTAAGGGGTTCCATTGTACGGTTTTATTAAAAATCATGATACCACACGTACTCGTACATATACGTATTAGAAGTGTGGACTTTATTGAGACAGTCAAAAGGCAGCTAATTAGCTCTTAAAGAAAATCTAGAAAACAATTCTGGGCCAAACATGTAAAGATTGCTTCTGCATCATAAGAACAAACAAAACGTTTGGAGATATTTACAGAAAACCAGGATTCATAGCTCAAATCAAAAGCAGATAATTACGATGGGCAGGAAAATTCACAGAAGGGATGAAGAATCAACGACGAGGTCTGTTATGGAACGAAATTCGAGTGAAAAAAGACCGTTGGGGTTACTTCGTCTACTTAGGAAAGACCAAGTCGTATAGGATTTTAGAATAATGGATTTTGACACTGAAAAATGGTACAATGTAATCAGTCATCGGGAGTAAATATCGTCCTTTTGAGGTCAGTTGATTATACCTGAGATGGAACTATTTCATCCTCATTTCTCAGAATTGTGTAAACATCCTCATTCGCGAGGCATGCAGCTGTAAAGATCTTCAATTTTAAAGCCCCTTTCAAATGCTGATATGAGATTCTGGAGCTGTAAGCTTGAGATTCTGCCGTCCGAGGTCGAATTCAAGAGATGAACTTGAGGAGTGTTCAGCTAAGCCTGTTTGACCAAATAGCGCCAAAAATAGTCCATTACTTATCGGGTCGTACAAATACACTCCTAGAAAGTATAATTGAATGAAATTAGCTGAAAAAATAATTCTGTTTCCTTAATTTTATCCATAAATATCGTGGAAAATATATGTAGACCCCAGAAGTCAAGGGGTCTAAGTGACATTTTTGAAAAAAATAAGTTAGGTTCAGGAATGGGATGTGAAAATATTAATCTTTTAGTTGGTAAAGGGATCCAAGTGATTTTCTTGACAGGTGCTGCTATCTAGGGTAATGCCTCTTAACTACTTAGTGGGTTGTACCAAACATTTTCAACATTTACTTAAGTTTTCTCTAAACAATGGTTTTGTTACTTAGACCCCTTGGCTCCTGGGGTCTTCATATATTCTTTATCTTTTTACCAATCCCACTATTCATATTTCTCGAAATTTCGTCCTCTATGGTATAATAAATATTTACCAATTGGATTTTCTTGTCCGTTCCTGATTCTATGGCATTACCAATACAGTTGGCTTTTCCGTTTTATTACATTAAGCATTTTCACAGTTATTTTTACAATATATAGTCCTTTGTTAATCTCTAACATAAAACTCGGGATAGTTGATAGAAGGTTTTAAATGTTTATCACAAAATTAAGATAACAGGAATAAAATATAAATACAAGCATTTATATTTCGCAAAGGTCTGTATGGTCCAAGATTAAAGCGTCGTTATCGTATCCCTCACTTTGGCAATATTAACTTGAAAGAGATATAAAATATATACACATATTTTTCTGTTTATCAAAAGAAATATCTGATAGGTATGCGATTGGTAATTTATGCGTAATTCCAAGCTTGCGTTTCAAAGAGCTCTTAAAGTTCAACTTCATGGCTCCTAGGTAGACTTTTGTCGTAAAATTTATAAATTATACAAGATACGCATTTAATGAAGAAATTTATGAAAGAATGACCGATTTTAATACGGCAGAAAACTGATAGCTGGTTTTAAAAACCCCACTTACATTACTGTGCTCTCGCATTTGCAGATATCAATTATGAGCAATTATTAAATCACAAACTCAAGTGACACATGGGGATGAACATTTTTATAACATAGCCTCTAGTACAACATACACGTGTTTCCCGATCTGTAATCGCTTACTGGAGCTTTTTACTCTAATTACATGTTCAATAGCTGTGTTTAATATGAGAATTTTTTCTCTCAAATATACGAATCTTGTATCTTCAATAGATGGTTGCTCATAAGAATCTTTTCCCTCCTTAGTATCGTTCAATGATGATTCCCTGAGTTTGATGGATCATCATTAAAATTTGATTACACGACATTTCTATGTTTTCGAAACTTTTTTCCCTTGCCATGGTAATTTACCAAGAATTTTATTTCCATCCAAGATACATTTTGTAGAAAAAACTAAACGATTTCATTCTATTCCAAGTGCATTCAAATAATCTTCTAACCAATTAAATAATCCCACACAACTGGAAGAGATATTACACAAAAGTGATCATGATTAGAAAAAAATAGATTTCGTGTACATTGAGTGGATTATGATGGCTACACCTATTCAATTTGAATGGAAATGAGTTCCATCGCAGGGAGCTCTCTCGACAATGCACGCTCGGGGAGGTAATTAAACGATCGTGCGCTATCAATCACGTGTAAAAAAAAGAAAAATAATAGTATTTAAAAAAATGAAAATGGATCAGAGGAACAAAATGTCATTATTTTAAACACTCCCCACCCCATCCTTCCGAAAATGCATTTCATGTGCTCTTATACTCAGCTCATCTATCATTTCCATTTCCGTCCTGTCCTCGTAACACTCATCCTACCACTGCCACTCCCCTTTCACTTCCCCCAAAAACGCCTCATCCCCTGATTTCTCTCCCATGGTGCTTTAGGCGCGCTGTCGCTTGAACACAGTTGAAAAAAGTTTTTTTTTTGCATTCAATAATTGCAGAGGCTTGCTTATAATTTAAATGTGTGTATCTTTATGCCGTATTGAAAATCCGTTTCTTTGGAAGAATAAAGATAAATAAAATCAGAAAAAAATGGCAAAGAAAATAAATATTGCGGATGGAGGGATTGATAACGTTATTTTTTCCCATGGACAAAAAGGAACAATGATGTTTGCGGCAGGGGAAGTCTTACGAAAGCACTACTCCCGCTTGGTAGACAACATATGATAATGAACATAAAATATATCTAATTTTGGATTATCAGATATTCGGAGGCTACACGCTAGGATTAGTAGGCTTGATAAATTCAGAACCGGTGTGTTTCACAGCGACACATGCTATATAATAATATTCCTCACAACATTTCTAGGTCTGGATTAAGTTATAAAATAAGTAAGATTCATTGCCGAATAGAAAGGTATAAAAAATCGTTCTTTCCGTGCACAATAAGCGATCTTAATAATAAATGAGCTCGACTAAATACACTCCCATAATACATGTCACAATTTAACCTCCCAAAAACCTATTCCTTACATCTTTACGAGGCTTGTATTCTCACACCCTCTTTCACACGCCAAGTCGACGGCTTGCAGGGTAAAATGTAGATGTAGATGCAGATAAATATCATTTTAGCATACTAAAAATGATATGACGCATTATTTGGGGTGAAGTTTAAATAAGTATTGCTCTCTAATCAGTATTAATATTTTAAATCGATTACTGTATGTAAATCAGCTTCATTACGTAGCACTCTCCTATTTTGTTTTCAAACAGTTGTGCATTGTTCATTCACCCTGATGGAATTGGGTGCCCGCGCCCCCGGTTCCCCGCGCCCATCTGACTTTCCACAACATCCCATCCTCCCCCTTCTTCTTGGCCATTACACCACGCATCGCTTTCCCCCCCCCCTATTTACTCTCCCGTCATTCTCCACTTCCTTCACATCTCATAAATTCTTCCTCATTCCTCCAAAAAAGCACACACTACCCTCTTTCCCTCGCCCATCCACTCCACTTTCCCCTCAACACGTCCTCCTCTTCCATCTCATTTCTCTCCTCCCTTTCTCCAGACCTGTTTCTGCTGCGCTGAGGCCAACACACAACGCCCCTTCTCCCTCTCTCCTCCTTCCCATCAGTGCATCCAAGTACACTTCTTTATTAACGTCGCTCTCGAAAACGGCTCAATTTCTGCGTCATGAACAAGGAGCCCTTAAAATGCTTACACGTTTTCCACTCTGAGGAAGCAGTAAAGGAGTAATCGCGTTGTGGTTGAGCGGATCAAGTGACTAATTTTTATCGCTCTTGGACCGCTTCCATTGGAAATCCTTCCAAAAAGATTACAAATTGTAGCACATATACCTGCCATTAATACAATTTAGAGCTAGCGGTGAGGTTTCAAACTTTAGACATGTTTTGAAAACCAAGGAAAGTACGCGAAAGGCGCAGTTCAGTAATATTTTAAATATGGGAACCAATAACTAGTAATTATTCATGGTTTCCATAATTCTATTGGGACCATTTTTATTCATACATCACAAAAATAACTCTTAGGTGTTTAAAAGCAAGTCTTTGTTATAACTTCATACCACAAGTTTTGCTTGAAACCGGAGGTATAAGCACGACTTAAAAGTCTCAAATAAAAATATTAATTTTTGAGACGGCCTGCCATTTGTTGCTTAGGGGCCACCAGTAATACATATGAGTGATAAAATATAGATACAAATACCAACTGTTAAAATACTGATTCATCTCCTATCATTACAAAGCATTGCCTCATAATTCGAGTTTGAAGTCAGACAAATATAAAAAGATGACTGTTCCTTTTTTCGGGATTCATTCCGCAATGTATGTCTTAAGAAAACAACAATATTTCGCTGGTCCTTCTGCCAGCTTCAACGAAGACAGGGGACGTACTTCTAAAAGCCAAAGACCCGCTTCCACGGAACATCTACGGAGGAATATATGAAGTTTTGTGCAGCTGTGGACAACCTTATGTAGGCCAGACACGCAGAGACTTAAAATACGCCTCCAAGAGCATCAACGGGCAATTAAAAATAATAATTATTGCATTTCTGGAATAGCCGAACACCATCTCAGCGGCCCCACTCATAATTTCAACTTTGAGGAGACAAGATTAATAGCTAGGGAAATACGCTATTACCCAAGATTAATCAGGGAGGTTATAGAAATTGCGAAGAGACCGGAGAATGTCAACCGAGAAGACGGTTACAAGTTGAGTAGCTGTGTAAAACGAATTTTTTTCAAATTTAAATTCTCGCAACAATAGGAGTCCAGACTCATAAATATAAAGACAAGCGTGACTAAGAAATCAGTTCAGTTAACCTGATGAAGCTGGCAGGAGGACCAGCAAAATATTGTTGTTTTCTTAAAACATACATCGCGGAATGAATCCCGAAAAAAGAAAGTCAACACTGCATCCGCAGAAGCCTACGAGCTAAATATAAAAAGATGATTTACTCAGCATCCCTCATTGGTTGAGCCTTCCAGTTTACTTTCTAGTACGTTTTTCACCGATTAACTATATGAAAATGTTAAATACGCCACATAGAATTACGGACGTGTAATGCCGTCAGAGCCCAGCTCTCAACATTCCTCTGGCCTTAAAGGAGAACCTACTAACTAAATGGTTTTAGGCATGCAAATCCCCAGGAAAATATATTTCTTTGTTTCGTACTATTTACTTTTCGTTCACTCATATCCTCGGTACACTTACATTGTTCTCAAATGAACCACCATGGCTATTGGCGTCTCCCACACACACTTGGGTCGAAGTTCATTTCCTTCCCGCTCAGAAGGTAGTTATATCGAAATATTTATCTTGAATTTTATGGATATCGGTTTCATTTTCAAGAGAAATGTTTTACCGTTCCCAATTCCCGTTACTTTAACATCAGCCGAACCACTTGACGAGATATTTGCCAAAAAACTATATGCTCTTTCCCATGGGATACGGTACGACTATCAACTTTAATGAAACTGAAATTTAAAAAATTAGGCATTTATAACAGCTAGATGTCGTAAGAAATTTCACAATATATTCTTTGTATGTTTTTCCAACTAATAAAAAATAGATGAATCACTAACGGTAGGAATTTATACAGATCGCAAAAAAAAGCTTCCACAGTTAATGGCATTTTTACGCTCAGCGAGATAAAAATAAGTCAGTTAAACTATTATATAAATATATTTATTTGATCAGAGGGAAATTCAGGAATAAAATAACACAACACTCGTCATAAATATTACAATATTTACTTCACATTTCATATAGCTGATGAAATTAAAAATATAGGATTTGAATATGGTTTCCGATATCACTTGAGAAATATATCGCTCAAACTACTAAAAGAAAACTCAATTTTTTCCTCTCAATACTCCACGTAGGGACCACTGGTAACAACCCTCACGATACACTGCTCCATTACCTTTAAAAACCGACTCCTTTCCTTCTTCATACACTTCCCATTCTTATGTTCTCTCTATCATCGACCTCACCCGTTTCCTCGCTCTTCCAATACCAATTTGCAAATCGATCGCTTTTTTATTGCCGATCATTTTTACGAAGGGAGAGATAATGGGACGATAATATTGCATTCTTTCCTTTCCCTCCTCTGCGTCCTCCAGCACGCCCTCTACCGCCGAACTCATGAATCCATCCGCCGAACGAACGGAGAGCGATTATAGTTTTTTTCTCCTTTCCATCCCATTTCAAGAGAAAGGACTAGTTTTTTAGCGGAATAAAAATAATTTTTGAATTATTTGCGAAGAGGTAATTATAGAGGCAGAAGCGAACGGTGTAAAAAATGACTACGCCGGATAAATCCAGGATTTGATCTATTCCCACCCTCAAGGTGAGACTTTAAATCATCCGAATTCCAGAAGCTCTTCCCACATTCGGTCGATGTTAAACAAAATGGACAGAGAGTCCTCTTGAGTAAATAGAATCTTAATTAAAATCTCAAAAAGTACTTAAAAACTTTTAGATAATTTAAAAATAAATTTCGAAGGATTGTCCTTATTCAATAGAATTGCTGTTTCAACAACCAAGGAAAAATTATTTATCTTAATACCTTTCTGTATTCCCTGGAAGGGTTATTTCAGAAAGATTGTGGAAAAGATTACGTATTTTCTTTTGAAAAAGGAAATATTTATCCTAGTAGACTTACATATTTAACACCATATTTATCTTCACTTACTTCATTTCCTAAAAATTTCACCTAAATGTTGAAAACAGACGAACTAACAAATAATTGACTAAAATTTAGAACAAAGTTTTTTAAATGAACTTAATTATTTGATGAATCAAAACAATCGAAGCCAATTCGAGGCAAAGCGTTTCCTGCGGAAGCATATTTTACGTAAAAGGAGACATTCAAGAGATATATCTTTCGTGAAAACATTTTGGTGGAACCCCTAGTCTCACATCTAACCGAAAAGACGTACGTTCCCTTGTATATATACCTAAAGGGAAAATATATAACTAAAGGGAAAGTAAATTGGTCGGTAAGAGTACAGTGGCAACGAAATTTAAATCAATAATGAATCTATAATGAGCAAATAAAAGTTAAATTGAGAAGCAGAACAAAAAATGCGATTGACGATACATTCCCAAATCTTTGTGAGACGTCACTGACCAAAACATTCAACAAGGTTAGTTTGATTTTAATAATTCATCAAATGAGTTTGACCCCGAATATTGTACACATTGAATTTAATTCATATTCTGACTGAACCAGCGGGCACTTCGACATTTGATTTTAAATCCAGCCCCTTAAAAAACTAAACAAGAAAATCGTTAAATATCAACCCAATTTTGCCACTCCAACTCAAATTGCGCAATACATTTCAGATAAGACACTACTGGTTAAAAATTGCATCGATGCCATTGTTGATTATTTCTAACTTAGTCTAAATTCAATTTCAAGTAATTCTTTGATAATTTATAAAACAATTTATATAATAAATGATGCCAACGTGAACTATAAACAGCCGCATGAGTAAACGCTACGTTAACCTTTTCCTACGTAGGAAAAATAAGTTTTAATCGAGTGATCGAGAAGTGATCATATTCTTAAGTTTTGCACTTTATTACTCTCCGAAAATCCGATGAACATGGACTTCTTCCATAATTTTTATTAATTACCTTAATCGCCATAATTGTCGTGTTGCATAAAGGCAAGATGTTTCCCAAAAACGAGTGCATGGTTGCAGGTCTACTCTCCTAGGTCATAAATCACGCAGAAAGAAAAGTGTGTGATCGGTTTCAAATATAGCACAAGATAATACAAGGGAACGTACGTCTTTTCGGTTAGATGTGAGACTAGGGTTTCAACCATAATGTTTTCACGAAAGATATGTCTAGACTGTCTCCTTTTACGTAAAATATGCTTCCACAGGAAACGCTTTGATAAACTGTAACACAACAAAGACGGTGAAGCAATAAATAAGAGATTATGCAAGTCTAATTAATAATACAACATATGCAAGCAATGGTTTTCAGGCATAGTAACAATTTTCCTCTGTTCAACTGAGGTATATAATTCCCAAAATAAACTATGGAAATGAAGAGGACACGTTTTCAGGTGCTGTAGTGAAGAGAAATGCGCGATGCAATGCGCAAACTCTAAAAACTTTTTTCCACAAAATATATCCTTTATTAAACGGTAGAGAGTGTTCATTACATTAGGTTAAATAATGTTCATTTTAAAGGCTAGTAGAGTACGATGTATATACAAGTTATGACACAATAGAATGGATAGGGTCATAAATGAGTGGGTAATATTTGAATGTGGTTTAGATGCTCCAGTAATGGATGAGAGAATTGATGAGAGTCAAATGACGAAACAGATATATAAGAGTGAAATGAATGGTGCAAGAGGTAGCGGTAGGCCGAGAAAGTTGTGGTTGAGGAAATTCTTAGGATGAGGAATATTAGGAGTCTTAAAAACAAGAGGTGTATGAAGCTGTGGATGGGGGTAAATGAGGCGAAAGAGGTTTGTAAGGATAGGTCAGTATAGAGGAAATTATTGAAGCAGAGTTAGTACACAAATATGTATTTTAAGTGAAACTTTGTGACTGTGTCTACCCCGGAAGGGAACGGCGTGATTGGTATGTATGTATGTATGATACAATTTCGCTAAGAAAAGAACTCTCAAAATTTTTACAACAAGGCTACTATTAATTCTTGTTAATAAATTATTATATTAGTGTCCTAAGTATGTCAATGAATGATGTAACTTTGAAAATTAAAAATTAATTATTTGGCCAAAAATAAAGAAAACTTTATTGTAATTATGTATTGGTAAAGAAAATTTCTCCTTAATTTCAACTACCTTAAAATATAAATGGTAAAATAGAAACTTGAATTTTATAAAAGCAACGCTCAAATCTGCTCGTCAGCCAATAATGATAGTTCACTCTTTGTTGCTGACTAGGACACAAAAAATAATCTGCGAGTTCTTTGTAAAGAAAACCAAGTGAATTTACCTTTTCATTGGTTCACATCCAGTATCAAAGGGGCCAAAAATGTTGCTAAAAATGATTTTATCATTATCAATCTGAGGGTTGTCAAATATCGGATACCAGGCTCGAGAGCTAAAATAACGTCTGGATTTTTGATAGCCTCACAAGTTGCTCAGCAAGAGTGACAGGACAGTGAAAGACTGACAAAAAGATTCGAAGAGTGCTCCGCTGACGATCCTCCCTCTCCCTACTCCATCGGAGAGAACATTCCCGTGCGTACCTATCAATAATCGATTCCTGGGTTTCTCATCGTAATTCGGTAATCTGGCGATAAGGTGAGGAATGCTCTCTTCCTGCGAGAGTGGGAGAGGGCGTGGGGGAGTCTGGGAAGTTCCCAATTCGGGGGACGAGGTGGGCGGAGGGGGTGGAAGTTGAGCCGCAGAGTTTTTTAATGGTGTGTAGGAACGGGGTTGGAAGGATGAGAAAAAGGGGATGGTATGAGGAGGCTGGGGGGAGAGATTTTCTGGGAGCGAAAGGAACTCGGGAAAAGGGACCCGAAGCAACGGTGGTGGTGGGATAACAGCGAGGAGGAACCCCTCCAGGAGATAGAGAGGACGGGGAGATGGGAAGTGTAGGGGTTATACAGATCCGTCCGATGATCCAGATGAGAAATGAATGGTTCCCCATTACCCTAATTCCGAGTTTCGCTCCATTAAACCTGACGTGTGACCATCTGCCTGAAATGGGAGAGAGATCCCCCCCTTCCCACCGTGTCCTAACTTAACCCTCTTTACCTGCCACCCTTCCCACGCTCCAGGGGAGACCGCGTTCCCAGGCCAACCGCCTACTATCTCCTCCTTTCTACCAACCTACATCCGGAGGATCCCCTTACATGACTCCCGAACCTATCCTCTACCCGATCTCCAGCAACCTCTCTCTCTCTCCTCCCTTGTTCCTCGACGTTTCCTATCTCGCACTGCCTGCTTCAAAGAGCCACCAACGGACGCGCTATACCCTTCTCAGGTTGGTATCCGAGGCTTCTTCCACCCCACTCCTTTCCCACCCCATGCTTGCCTTAAGATGCGACCATCTCTCACTGGGATGAGCGCCTTAATAGCTCGTAACCCATTTGTCGTCCTCGGTGAAAGAAAACCTTTAAGTCCTTCTCCCACTCTCGCTATCTCTCTCTCTCTCTTTTGCACACTCCGTGACAAGAGCAGAGACGCCGATAAGACGGATTCCTATTCGGGGAAACCCGACTCGCAAGCGCTGATTTTTCTCTTCTTCCTCGGGAGTGAATTATTCCGATTTCCTGGGATGGAGAGGCGGTTGGGAACGAAGAAGACACACTGTGCGATGATAACTTTTTCTTATTCATTTAATCCACATCCCTTTTTTTCCGAATTTGCGAAAAAAGGAATTTCCTCAAATTATATTCTATCAGCTGGAACAGCCGGATGCTTAGAATGGCTGGTTTGAGACCAGTGGCACGATTCATGAACTTATGATAAAGCGACGTTACAAGATTTCTCGTGAGAGTGTCTTTTACTTTTCATTAAATTATCTTCCTCTTCTGCAACCACACGATGAACTCTTGGACTAAAGTATGGCTGAATATTCTCGACGGTAGCAAAGACGGAGTAAAATTTCATAAACCTATACGTTTCTACTATAGGATAACATTTACTTACGCAAAAATGACGGGAATTCTGGAAAACAATAGGTTACATTAAAACGTATTGCTATCTTTTTTTGTGTTTTAAAAATTTAAACTGGATTCATCTCTTCTCTTAATGTGTGAATAAAAAATGAAGCATTCATCTACACATTTAATTATTTTACAATTCATGCTAAATTACATCGGATTGACAGTTGGAACGGTGGAAATGCATTTATGAAATCAAAATATATAATTTTTATCATCAGCCCATACAATATTTTCCCCACAGTTAATCTATACTTTCAATATAAGTTACAACTATAATGATGCAATGACAAGGAGTATCCTGGTCGGAGAGTTTATATATTGACCGGACACCCGACCGATATCAAATCCGCGGGTCGCAACAATTTCTTCCAGGAAGGACCCATTCGGGTGATTTGCTATATTAAGTGATACCATGGGAAAAATGTACCCTCTAGCTCCATGAACGCGTACTTTTAATATTACTGTAAGATTGAGTGATCACTTGAAGGGGTTTGAGTCCACAGTAGAAAGAAAATTGGGAATTCTCACATTACCACGTTGCTCCATAACCAACCTCGGGAGGAATACTGCTCTTCCATTATGGTAAATTGTGATTTCATCGTCAAGTACATCAGAATATTACTCCACAAGAGTACGAAACAATTGGTAATTGACTTATTATTTTTCTATACCCTCTCTGCGACCTCCATGAGCGTCTTCTCTCTTCGGGAGAATGCGATATTCTCTATTCTTTATAGCGATATTCATTAGAAAGAATTTTTTCTTTAAAGCGTTATATACCATCATATTTATTTGAGCTAAAACGATAAATTATAATATAGACTGGAGGAAAACTTTGGCATTCAGAGGAACAGCTGACCATCACGGCGCATGGATGCATGTATTTTTTTACCTTTTATTTGAATTAAAATTTGAACTCACTCTTAAAAACATATGAAAATAAATTTCTATAAAAAGCAAGTGTTCATAGAACCGATGCAGAAAATAAGAGAACAATGCGGCAAGGGTTTGTGAGTAAAGCATATTATCAACCTTTGTCTGCTTTGATCAGACATCCAATCATTGCGTTTTTTTCAGTTATGGTGCCCGGCGCGATGATTAGTTAGTGGTACATATGTATACGTGCAATAGTTTCCCGCTGACTTACTACGTAATGCCCGATCCTTCATAATCAAGGAAACAGTTTGTCACCATAAATGACTTAAATAAATAAGATATCGCTGAGCTCAATTTAAATGCGGCATTAGGAACATCTAAATAGACCTAAATGCATTTCATTCTGCTCTTCAAGTAGTTGTTACTACTTAAAAACAATATACCCCATCTTTGCATCAAACTAATTCAAATAAAAACTTTTACACCAGGGTCATCGTTTCGTGGTAGGCACAATCACGAATGCTCAGTGTTGGGTGGTGGGACTGTGAAAATTGGTTTCATTTATTAGTATTACTAATGCCTCTATGGGTACCAAATTAAACCAATTACAGCATAGTTATCATATGAATGAACACCCACACACCCATGTCGTGGGAGGTGATAATCATACCCAGGCAAATATATTATACGGCCGCCACCTGGACCACCAAATTACTCCCTCGACGCTTTCATGCCCTGGCATACCTCGTTTGCTTAAACTGCATGTATATATTGCTTTGTACACACCCTTCTGTTCTTAAGACTCCTAACATCCCTTATCATGTGAGCATCCTTCACCAATGGAAGTTCCACCATTGCTCATAGAAATTCTACCGACTGAAAAAGGTCTAACTTTTGTTATTTAATCAATACATATTGTCTACACTTTTCTAAATTAGTATAAAATGATGCATCAGTTATTTCAGAGCAGGCAAATAGAATGGCAAATGCGGGAAAGCAATGACACTGACAAAGCATAAAATGCAGCGAGGAGTAGCAGATGTGAGAAGTCAGTAGAGAATCGAATTGCCGCCGGGGAGGGTGTCGCAGATGAACGAAGTAAAAAGCGCCGGAACTTGGGGCTTGGGAGACGGGACGGGGAAACACCGAAGAGGCCCAGAAACAAAAGAGAAGCGCTCGAGAAAAGCTTAAAAAAGGTTCTCGCAAGGGAAAGGAGAAAGGGAAGGGAGAGGGGGCAGGGAAGTGGTTATGCGAGCTAGGCCAGGAATTGGCCTCTTTCTCTCCTTGAACGCCCACGGGAAATCCACACCGAGCCACCGCATTGTCTCACGCACGAAAAACATTTAAAGAGACTCCGGCAACGACGCGCGTGTTTCCACCGAAGAGCGGTCTGGACGAAAGGAGAGAAGCCTCGGTGAATGGATTACAAGAGAAGAAGGAAGGGTGTCACAAAGGAGAGAGCAGTGAGAGGACCAGTCACACGCCGGGACATTTGATAAGCTCAATTATCTCAACTAACATTTCGCCAGTTAACATAGTAGACAAGTGATCAGAAAATAGAAGCTTCCGAAAATGAGAATCCACAAAGAATAGGTTTTTGCTTTCCAATCACTGAAAATGCATCTGCAAACTCTATTTAATGAGTTTTCACTTCAAATCATATTGGTTGCAGTCAGCATGTCCGAGAACAGGCAACGAAAACCTGAACTATGCACCGGCTAGCTGATATTTTTAATGTTCTTCACCAAAGTACGACTTGAATATGATTGTGCAGCGGTAATCATATTTTAAAAGAAAAGACATTGAGGAAAATAATCCAATGCGACCCCACACTTTCATTATTGCATGAAATAGCTAATATGTAAAAAACCACGTGATGTGTAGCATTATGAGTTACAATCTTTGGATTTTCAATTTATACACTCGTTTTTATGCAAATAGTCAGAATATTAGCCGATATGTCAGCTGTTTTGATTACGCCCACCGCGGATGTAAAAAACAAGGTGTGTATGTGCGCATTGTATGTATATGAAAAATTGTAATTCATTTTAGAGGCAATCACTGAAAGTTGGGCTAAAGGAACACTTGCATTAAGGAGCAAGGAATATTGAAAAACAAAAACATAATTTCATGTGGTCGAAACTATCAGGGTAAGGAGAATCAAATGATATACTCAGTGACACTAGCCAACATGCAAGCCGTAATGTCAAAGTTCAGAGGCCTATGTGTCATAATTATAATGATGATTCCAGATAAAGGCCTACTGCCTGCTGAATGTTGTGTATAGGAGCGGAGAAACAAAGGATACTGGATTATCTCTAAATAACTTTTGATAGCACTATCGGAATTCCCTCAATTCAGCAGCCATTCCATTTATGTAATAGAAAATCATTATAATATTAATGTAACATTGGTAAAATGTACAAAATAATGAGATTTTTTAGGGATAAGTTTATATACAAACTGGATAAAACTAAACCTACTTTCTAATTAAAACCAAAACAATTTTTTCACGATTTAATTACGTTTAAAAAAATTCACAATAAAATTTGTGTGCTTTGAAGACCAAACGATAAATTTATGGACAGAAAGAAAAGCTCGAATGAGAGCTTAGCGAGTATAAATATACGTGCAATATATTACACTGAAACCTAGGAAAAAGATGGCATATCTATGATCACGATGATGATCAAACTTAATTTTTCACTCTAAACACTAAGGTTAACGTAGCTATACAGCTATATCAATAACATTAAAAAGAATAAACAACGACTGCGTCAGCGTCAATTTAATGTAGGAAATACTGTAAAATTTTATCATTGAAAGTTTGAGGCTATCCTTAATCGCAGGGGAAAAAATGAAACATTGTTGCTGGAGACAGAGTTTTAGAGTGACTTAAGAGAGAGATTTAATTATTAACCCTAAGATTTAGCAAAAAACGCTTAAAAGATGGATGCGGAAACGGGGCTTAAGAGTCGTTGTTCTCTCCCTTAAAGCAGTAGATGGAGATCCCGTGACAAATATTGTGGGAGGCTGATGCAACAATCAGGAGATCTCGTGTGCGAGCCATATAGTACGAAATAATGGTACATTTTGTTGGAGTATATAGGGCTGGAATACTCACGTGACCATATGGTCCGGTCTCCTACAAAGGAGAATCATTTCCTTGGAATAACAGAGACGCGGACACGCATTTTCCAGCTGAGTCGACGGACCCGAGAGTCGTCCTCAATGCAAGGTGACCCTCTTGTTGGCCTTAAGCCCTTTTCTCACACTTCGCCCACTCGCAAAGGCTTTATTACAATAGAACACCCTTGCCCCTTTTCACTTGAAACCTCAGTAACCCTCTTTTTGGTGCGGCGTTAATTCATTCTTTCCGTTTCCTGTGCGGTGTTTTCTTTCCTTTTCCACCAAAGCGGTTAAATTATTACCCCAAACAGGAGATATTACCCTTCCTTCAAGAACGACTATTCAAAAGCGGTTGCAATTTATTTTCTTGCTTTAATCACAGGTCATTACCGCAATTAATTTTCTTCCCAAGATTTGTTTTTCTTGAAAGAGTTTATTTAGTTTCATTCGCTGCAGCTGTGAATGATAATTAATATTGCGACATGCATTCCATCATAGTTAAATGCTTGAATAAACTAACAAAAGAATGTACTACAATCACTGCATACATCCAGTGTCTCCTTGAGATGAATAAATATTAATAACTAAATAAATCTCACAATTTTCGCTTTACCGAAAAAGATATTTCCGAATAAAATTACGCTTTCAACCGGTTAACGTAACGCTCTTCAAAGAAAATTATCTCGCATTATTTCCTACTTAATGTAACGCCTTCTATATTAAATGCAAAGCTATCGGTTGACCAGGCATTCGTGGTGCTTATTCCATATTTGTACTACAAGGATTGGGGAAATAAGTAATCTAGTCACAAGCGTTCTGTGGATGGCACTACGCGGTAAGAAATACGATGAAAGATTCAATTTGAAGTGAGAAACTAACTAGAGTCCTCGCGTGAATTGAGCTATTTTGAGTAGATACTAATAAAAAATTATATACGTGACATTGAGATACGCCAAGTAACCTATTAATAAAGAGTGAAACACAAGTAATATATAGATAAAAAAAGAAAATCAATTAAAATTTTAAGACCAGAGGAAAAATAGACAACCGGGTATGAAGTTACGTGTGGCTTAAATTTAAGAAAAAAAATTAATGGTATCAAAAAGCACGACAAGAATGAATGTATAAACTAAGAAATGAATAATGTACGGTTGCAAACTTGTTTAGCAGCTGCCTCTATGGCACTTAAAACCCATCAAGGATGATAAGGAATTTAAAGTATGAAGAACAATATTTTTTGGGGAAACCAAATAATTACATTTAGAACGTACTCGAAAAATATTCGCTAGTTACACATTGAGGATTCGAAATTGCGAGGATAAATGTGTTCTATCCAAATCAAACGAAAGAGAAAATGAACATTATATTATTTTGCCTAGCCTGAAAATGAAGTGGAAAATATTTTCTTTTTTCTCCGAACAGATCCATTCACACTATCAAGCAAGACGCTAATACTTGTGGCAGATGGTGGGACAATAGTCATGAAATGGAAGGTGAGAAGGAAAAGGAGGGAACGGAGAACAGAGAAGAATAGAATGTTAACGATATGCATGGTATGTCGCGTCGTGTTTGCTATAATTATCAATGGTTGGTTCATCGATCGATCGAGGTAATCTAAATAGGTTACTATCACAAGAATAGCTTTGTTGAATAAGTAGCAGCCTCGAAAGGAGGCCAAGATATGAAGGGAAATTCCATACCTACAAGTGACTTTGTTCAAGCATAACTAAGGTGGTTCAAATTCGGTGTGACTGCACGGAAACACATAAATAATTATGAAAAAGAACGCTGGTTTTTTCCAAAACAATTTACATAGGTACTTTTAATTTCGACGCGTAGGTGACATCTGAAGGTGGCTGAGATTTCTCCGAGCCAATTTCTTAGCCAACGAACTACTGGAACGTTGAAGCTCAACTAGGTTTATATTATTTGTTTGAGAAAGAAAGTCTCATTGACAGCAGTGATTTGCTGCCACAATTAGAAGCATTTATTACTTCCAAGACGCTTCGTAACACTGTACGCCCAGAATTTAAAAGAAACTGAAGTTGTGTTAGAAGAGGAGTTTGCTTTGAATCTGAAAAGGCTGCCAGTGAGAAAAAAATTAAGTTCACGCAAGAGGGATTAGAGTATTAAAAAGATATGGAAAGACTTTTCAGGGACTCGTAGCGATCTATGAGTATCTATCAAGAAGGTATCCCGACATAGAGGCAACTTTCAATCCAGTAGAAAACTGAGGGTTGCATACGTCGATCATTGCATCAACATAACGCTCCACAATCCCAGTGAGGGTAATCTCACAGTCTCAGGATATGCATTCAGAGTATTCTAGTGAACATGCAGGATGTTAGGTAAGGTATTCCAAAGGAATAGGGCATTTTGAAGAAGGTTAAATACCATCATTTTCTTCACATTTTTATATTTATAATAAATTAATCGTTAAGAACCTAACTCCGAGTTTTTGATACCAGCTGAAACACTGGATACGGTTTTGAAACTATTTCCTCTTCATGCTGATCGGAACTAAGATATATCCGTTATCCTATTCAACCGAACATTTATAACCAGGCCAATGCTAGCCGGCAAATTAAAATTACGCGCTTATAGTTAGTCAATTGATCAAGGAAACATTATAAAAACGCATTCCAGTACACAGGCTAAGCAATAAGATACGAAGTTCTAACACGGAATATTAAATCATAGATTCGAAATTACAAGATTATAATTAAAGCCTAAGTGAAACGGCAAAAGCGTTCAACCAACAGTTACTTCCTTCTCTGAAGAAGCTTAGAATGACTACACATACTACTTTCAACTTCTTAGATCCCCCATTTATCTTTATGCTGTTGCAAGCTTTCTTGAAGAAAATTTAAGCTGAAAGGATGATCAAGGAAACAATTAGATTCCAGGTTACACATAGTAGAGTTATGTCATTGCATCATAAGATAATATCCACTATTTCAAATTACCCTCAGGAATAATGCATCATTGCTTACACATGCTGAGGAACAAAAATGTAACCTATGCTTTAACAGCAATACCTTCTACATTAACATTTTCTGCATGAAGTCATTTCAGTTGGTATTTGATTAAGCAAAAGATGTGAACGAGATGGAGGAAAAACTAACATCAGTAAAAAAACTGTATGACCATTGTTTACTTCCTGAGATTAAACAAACAGGACGAATGAAATATGGCATTAGTATGAAACGAGTACAATGAAGTTTATTTTAAGTTTGATTATGTTCCAATGACGTAAAATGTTTTAAGTACGGCCATCCGTTTCTCGTTTCACCGATTGGAAATTTTCATACCGTAACCATGAAGTGAGCAATCTGTTAATAAAAATATGGTGACATAAAAGACGTTGTTATTCAATGTGATTCAAATTTGACCGAAAATTAACCTTCTTATTCTAAAGATTTCTTTATTTTAAAGGAAATGGCAGATAATATCTGATAAAGGTGTATCCACTAAAATGCACCCATAACTCAGTTTATTTGAGTCGAATTTGAGCTTAATCAACAGGAAAATAGATGTCTATGGCTCTCATTTGAAATTATTCAAAGTTATTATTATTCTATTATACATTTCCTAGTAATATAACAAGAGCGAAATACTTTCAATACAAATATACTACAAATCGGCCATTTTTTATTAGGAATATCATTTTCTCAAAACAATAAAATTTCCTGATATGTGACGGCCATACATTAAATATGAGCTCTACAATATTCGGTTAAACATGAACGGTTGGCTTTGTTTCAATATGGCTTCGGTGATTTCTTTTTCGACTAACACAAATAATATTTTATCCGCATTCGTATTAATATTTGAATCTTGAAATCCTTTAATATAGCCTTCTCGTTCATAAGAGCTTCAAATATATTGTACATTTGCATGTACATATTTAATCTTAAATTAAATACCATCATTGAATTTTAACCCATACGAAACCATCAACCTCTATAAAAGTAAATTGTTAATGATTGCGATTTTCTAATGTCATGGTACCAAAAGAAACAAAATAAATTCCATATCGTTTCAAGTAAGCATCAACACGAATATAAATCCAACTTAGAATCTTCCATGAGGAAAGTAAGCATAAAGATTCCATATAAGTAGTGTTATCTGGAAGGATATATTACCATTGAATTTGATGACACCTTTTGCCCAGATGTCTAAACTTCTGTAACCATTGTTACATTCTAGATCAATGCTTCAATAATACACCATACTCTCTCATGCCTCCTTCCTCCTCTTAAGCTAGATGAAATTAAATCATAAAAACTCAAAAGCTCTAAAATGCTCAATTCGCTATAAACATTTCGGAAATCCGCCCATAAAAACTTAGAAGCTCCAAAATGCTCCTTGTGTTATAAAAATTGCGATAATGCGCTCTTCAACGCGTAGCATGAAAATGTAGACACACAATTCTAGTTCGAAAAAAATGTAAAACTGGCAAACAGGACGCAGGAAGATACAAATGTTGATTGTGGAAGAGATAAAAGACAGTTTCAAAATGCCTAGGTTGCACATGATCTTGATAAAAAGTTCTGCGAACAAAAAATTAGCGCAGCGCAGATCGCTGATAAGCCAGAAAGCAAGCAATAATCAAGCAACGAAATGTTAGAGGGTCCAGCGGAAAGCTATTTCGGGTGAGTATCGGGCACAAAAGAAAATTTCTCTCTCTTCTCTTCAATGGGAGAGGGATCAATGAGCTACGGGAACTAAAGGCAACCAGTTGGCAGCCTTAGCAAATGAAGGTTTCCATTCGGAGCAGGTGGCAGAGAGAGGGTATCATCGATTGGCGGTAAAGCATCGAGTGATTCATTTGGTTTGATGCAGGTAAAGAAAGAGCGCTTTCGCTGAAACGATCAATCGGCTATCGTGATTGTACCTCGTGAGCCAATGGCGGTAAATGCCACGGTAACTAGACTTCAATAACTTAGAACTTCTGGATAAAAACAAATAAATTCCAACTGATTCAATATTAAATATTACAAATGAGCTAATCGTAAAAATCCACTGAGTCTCTGGATGGATTTGTGAACCAGCACCTGGCGACCGGTATATTCGGCACGAGCCTCCAACAAGCGTGCCTACCAGCTGGTAGCGCGCGTCTCAAATTTCCATTTTTATTTTCATATTCAGTGAAATGATCTTCATCACGTAGATAAATACTAAATCTTTTAATCAAGACGCATAATACAAATGCTATTTAGCCACTTTCAACCTCGCTGTAAAATCCTGTATTTTAACTAGATGGTAAATATTCCGGATGCTCCTATTGCTGATATCATGAGGGTTGTCTCTTCTGAATGCACTTGCAGCACTCTTGTCAGTCGGTAGTCACGTAAGGTGGAGATTTCTGGAAGCCATTATTAATAGACAGGGTATTGCTGATGCCACATGTATCCCCATTTTTCTTCCTTATCTAGGTGACCCGATATTTAAAAACCAGCTTACTCCCACTTTGTTAAGCGATGAGGATGAATAAATTCCATTTGTGTACCAACAGTTCTAATAACTTAATCCGGAATCTCACAAAAGTTTACCCTTTTCATTCTAATTCAGACCGAATACCACACACTGTCCAACAAACAATTTCATTTTTTCACAAAAAACACCTGACGGATATTTCCATATCAGTGTGTTCGCGCGCCGATTCATGAAATGTAATTTTGAATAATGATACCAAAAATCGAAGTAATATTCCCTACAACAAAGAGGAATCGGGAATTGTATTGTGTTCTAACATGAATTTCCTCCTTCATCGCCAAATCATACGATGACCAGTCCGTAATAACAGAGGTGTAGACATTCACTAGACCATCAGGCGCTATGTAAGTGGATGCCTCAGAAGTGGAACTAGTCTTAGGAACAGATTTTGATCAGTGGATAGCAGCTAGATTTTTCGATAGTAGATGATGTAGAGTAGACAATAGATGATAGGAGATGCGTAGTTACGATAAATTGAGCAAAGTTACCGAGTTGTCAAAGGAATAAAGGTGGGTATCACTTTCCCATCTAAGGTAAAAATGCATGTAAACTCTCATGCTTTCAAACTGACCTGTTCCGTAGCTCAACATGCATTATTGCTACTGTAAATAACTTTAAAGTTCGAAGAAGACAAATGCTGCCGGAGCATAAATTGCTAGTGCCAACTTATTTCAAGGAAAATCATCACTGGAAGATTAAGGAAATTCATTACGGGACCAATACATTTGAAAAGTCATTTTTCTTGTTTCAACTAAGGAACTATAATAGTTGCGATAGAACAATTGTGCACTTTCGTTCTATAACAAAATCGTCATTGGTTCTTGCCATTTTTTTAATATCTCGCACAACTTATTTTTCTGATAAAATTAGCATCACGTACTAAGGTTATTACGTGTAATTTAAACGAAAAAACATGGATTGTAATTAGCTTACTCCATTAATTTACCATAAAGAAGATAAAATTTCCAAATAAACTACATCCAAAGAAGATGACACTATTAAGGTTATATTTTACCATTGTTTGTGAGCCTAGTGTTTAAAAAGTTTTTAAAAAGCATTATAGTTCTGAGTTTTAATAATTAATGAGACCCAAAAATTTGCACTGCGATAAGAAAACTTGAAAACTAAAATTTTCCATTTCTTTTGGTCGTTGTTAATGTAAATGTTTTCTAAAAGAAAAACTTTGGTTAATATATTTTCATTAAGAGTTTGTTTGCGAACTTGAATACATGCCCGTGTATAATATTTTCTGTGTGTTCCTCAGAGATTTGAAAAATTCCATGGTTCATTGACAATGAATGATTTAGAATCAAGCCCAGATAACTCGAGACGACGCTGTCATTCACAATTCTAGTTTGCAAACGTCAAGCATCAAAATATCGTAAATTAACGTCACCGATGTTTGGGATGAATAGTTCAACGTTACATTAATGCAAACATCTAAAACTTGTATTCATGGTCGGTTTTAGTCATAGGGAAACCAGTATGCCAATTATGTGGCCATAAAACTCAAGAGGGCGAATCAAACATCCAAAATTTGATCGGGGAATTGAATTTATGATGAATTCTTTCTCATTGAGATACATGAAAATTCCAGAAAGTACGGAAATTTTACACGGGAATAACACGCAATGATGGAGAAAATGACATATAGTAGTCAGGAATAAAGGTCGAATTTCTGCAAGGTTCTTGAAATTATACATTACTTTAACGATTTACTAATAATATATTTTAGGGACAGACACTTTCAAGTAACAGAAAATGCGTTGAGAAAACACAGCTACATTTCAATGAATATGATTTCAAAAGTTTCAATTTTTGGCCCTAAAATTTATCTTCCAAGAAGCAATGTTGGTAACATATTTTCATCTCAAATGTTTCAACAATGCCCCATCTACGCGCATGGAAATACTTTTACCTTATTTGCCAACCCCCTGAAACAAGCAAACTAAATAAAATAAAACTACCTTCACAATTTAAGCAATAAGAACTAAAATAAATTGCTACCATAAGTCTAAATGTATTCAAAAAAGTATTTTCATCGATAATACTATAGAGTAAGATGAATTAGCGGTTGTCATATGGAATTGACACATAGTAAACCCTTTTTTGCGAAGGCTAAGATGACTGTAACGACCCTGATGAACAGTATCATATTTTTATCTATCATTCTTAAAAATTTACTCAAATTTCAACAACACACTTTTGATTTTAAAATAAAAACATTTCGCAGTGATTTATTAACTTTTAACGTGAGTCTGGGACGAAAAATCGTTAAATAAATTCTGAGAACATTCAGGAAGTAACACTTGGTAGAAGAAACCTTACCCCATTGTAAAAGGATGAGAGGTGTTTGATGGGATAGGGGGCTGGGATGAAATAAAAAAATAAGGCGGTCGAGAGGACGGGGGTTGGGAGGTGGCAGGAGGTAAAACGAGTTAAGAATAAATAAAATAGCGAGACTGTCGAGGGAATGTGATGGTTGGAGTGCTAGCGCGAGATTGAGATAGAAGAGGAGTGGAGGCGGCGGGTTTTGACGATAAGGAGAGAGCATGGCGAGGCCGCGGAGTGATGGAATGAGAAGCTGGCAGCAGTGAAGGGAGGGAGGGAGGGAGGAATTCTGTGGCGAGGATGTGTTGAACGGGGTAGCTGTGGAGATGAAGGGTTTCTCGCGAAAGAGATTCTCTGGGAGAAGAGAGAAATTGGATGGGAATCCGAGAGAGAAAGAATATAGGAAAAGAACGGGGAGACGTGGGTGTTTCTTTTTACTTATTTCTTTTTTTAAGACAAATGCGTTCGCCACACAGATTTGAGTCTCGTTCCACTCATCCTTTTCACGAGTCGGCCTAATTACGGAACTGGGTTACGTCAAGGATGAATTCTGAAACTGCATGCGTGTGAGCTGAAGGGACTGAATTCAGGAAGCGGAGTTGAGTGACACAGATGGAATCGATATTGCTGAATATCCTATCCCCTAAATGATTATAATTCGCATTGTTTTCTAAGCTTAGTACATAGCCAATTCAAGGAGACTTCGGTTTCACATACATTGGGTTATTCATTTATAGAGAACAGCCTAATCAAATAGTTACCTCCTCACCGGCTGCGGGGCTAAAGCACTAATTACTAGGCTAACGTGATTGAGTGAGCCTTATTTATTTATATATCGTTATTTTTTAACACAGGATAGTATATATAAATACAAAATATAATTGCTATGCCTTCAAACGTTACGCAAACCTTGAATAAATTCACTATCTTAATCTGTAATGGTATTAGATGTTGCCACCACCTCAAATCATCGGTACACATACCTAAACTGAGGACTTTATGAAGATAACAAGGACTGAAATATAGTAAGACTGTAAAACAATAACTGAATTACGCAAGTTAAATACACAACATAGGCCAAGATAAAGATGAATTCTTTGGTTTGTCTAATGAGAATGAAGAAATTTAATCCACAATCAAAACTTCTGAGTAAAATCCACAATAAAATGTATCCATTTTCAATAGCCATGAGAATCGCTCTGACTTCTACATCTCATTTTCTTGCATTAGAAGACAAACGTCAGCTAATGAGGGCAAATAAAGAGCAATGAGTTATCTTAGGAAAATAAATGAAATCATAATTTTTTAGTTAAAACAATTGACTTCGAGCGTAATTATGAAACTGCACTCTCTAAATGTCACTAAAATGCTCAAGATACAATTATCGACATCATAATGAGTGCTTCGAGAAGAGGAGTTCACATGAGGCAAAAGATATTTAAGAGATCACTCAGCAAAACGTTGCTCTTCATGATTAAAACTTAGTAAAAGTATCGGTTGCGCATAACGTCAAAATTAAACTCATGACGACTTTATGTGATAAAAGACTTTTGGGCCTCTTGTTTTCCTTTTTATACATTTTTTTACTTTCGGAATACAATCATTTGTAACCCTTTTCATCGGTTGGAAAATTAATCTAAAATGCCAAAGCAAATTGTAACAAACCAATCAATTGCAAAGCAACCTACTTATCAGAATACGTTACACACGCTCACCCAGCACATTCTCTCAATCATCGCGAAACCTTTTTTTCGTAAAAAAGTTTGACCTCATTCAAATGTTAGAATAAACTTCATATCACAAACATTAATAAACTAAACTAAATGGTAGAAATTTCCTAGCAAATGGAGTGACTGTTTCATTTAATTACCACTTAAAAATACGGCCGTCACTATCACTTCACGTCAAGTGCCAATAAATATTTAATGGCGGCAATAATTCTTTTATTCTCTGATTCGGAGATACCGGTGGCTAATTAATTGAATCATTTTGGCGATAATTAGAGCTCAAATATGTCATCTAATTCCAACATCCAATAAAAATATGATTACCGAACTTCTGTTCTCCACTTGTCACTATCAATTGTTACATATAATGAAGGGTGCTCAACGAAATTAATTGTAATTTTTTTCAAATAAAGCAATCACCTATTTTACTATTCACCAAAAACACGGCCTACACATAGCACTCAAACGCTACTGGTATAAAAAGCAAATCCATGGAATCATCATCAGAATCAATCCATGGATTGAAAATGAAATTGGAAAATATGCATATATTTGGCAAAAAATATCGGTTATCTGCTACAATAGCAAGATATTTTTAACATTTTTGGAGAAGACAAAACTGCAAAAAGAAAATTATCAATAGAACTTGCGCTTAAAAATTATCACAGCGCTGATGAATCTATATACGAACAAATGCGGCACCCAATAGAATTGTCAAAAATAATAAAAGATAGAAACAGACCCTTCCCTTTCCCTTCAAGGGAAATGAAGTGGTAGAGTTAATAGCTAATCTTTAAATATTCCCGTATTTTGTGAGTTTCTATTTTGCTTCAAAGAAGAATTATTTTCTCTGATAGCTCAAAAAATGAAATTCGAAAACGTATAATAAAACACAATTGTCTCATTTAAGGAGGCTTTTCCATGATTCTACTTTTCAAATACTGCCGGTATGAAATAAATTCTCCATATTATAACCTTAATTGTAATTTAGAAATGGATAATTGTTAGTTTTACCTTAGCCTTCCAATGGCCTTGAAATTAGAAGGAACTTACAACGTTTAACACGAAATGTTTTGGAGAGAAAAAACTAATACAGTCCTTCACCCGACGTGATAATACCACATGAAAACGTTCTCTATAAATGTGTATCAAAGCAATTGGGGGCATCCTTTCAGGTGGTCATTGCACGAAAAGCTCTACAAAAATGTTATTTGCATGTTAAGTAGATTCATGGCTCAAAAACAGAAATGAGCATAAGGAGACAACAAAAAGTTTGAATCAATTAAAACAACCAGAAATATATGAACACGTTTCTAATAATGATAAGTGCTAAACGAAAATCGGATAAGATCAAAAAAAGACACCGTGCTCATTTTCTGTCAATATCCGGACAGGTTGGATTTTAACTTCCCTGTTTTTTTTTTCGTCAAGAGCTAAGGCTTGGTATCCCCTAATGGATATACTGATACCACTTAGGTGATATGCGATAAGTTCCTCATAAGACAATGCGTGAAAGTGAATATTTTGACTATGCAAATAACATTTTCATGTGCTTGCATTCTAATGAGAGACTTTGAGAGAATTTTGCAGTGATAAAAGCATTTCATGGCACGGCAAATGGACTTATCAACAAAAGAGGACATTTTAATTTTATGATAATTTTCATTATTAAATAAAAATGAGATGGATGATGAAGAATATAAAAGAAATTATAGATAGTTACATTATGGCCTTTAATGTAAAATAATAATTGAATATTCATTGATGAATTATGAAAATACTGCGATATAAAATTAAGTATTACAAAACTGTAACACTCATTGTATCTTATAAACCAATTACTTCATATCCAAGAGAAATTACGTCCAATGCCTCGACAAAAAACCATGATGTTCAAACTGAATTATAGAACTAACAACCAAACCAAATTTTACAACTGATAAACAATACGAATGTAAAACTTTGCAATTCTAAGCAGAGCTAAAATTAGCCCGAATTTTCACTAAAGAGATACAAACATGCAGTACGGGTATAAAATTATTCGATTAAATGTAATTGGCACCCAGAATAGCAGCATGACTGAAATTGAAAAATTACAATTGAATAGAGATTTAAGTTTAAATAATGGAGTTTATCAAATTGACATATGCCTTCAAAAGCAAATAATTTATAAAATTATAGAATGCGTAGTTACTAAAATCCTCAAACCTTGGTGTAAAGAATGAAGGAGCTTAATTGCAGATACATTACGCTAGATTTACAGACTGAAATATACCTCCTTTGAGCTAGCTAGTGAGACTTCCCATGCAGGAGATACGGAAAAAGAATCTTCTAATAAAAATATAGAGAGCTATGGGCTCACGTATTTAAACTGATAAAAGTAGGAAAAATTTTTTTGATAGCAACACAGGATTCCTTAGAGAAATCCTAAATTTAAAAAAACATTCTGCAGATCATAAAATTGATCATAAAGTAAGAAATAAGAAAGAAAAATACTTAGAAAAATACTCTTAAATATCTCTGAGCTGAGATATACAGTCGTAACACGACTGAAATCGTGAACTGAATGAATGGAATAGCTTTTAAAAATCAGAGACATTAACATTTATTCTTAACAGTTACCTTAAGTATGTCGATTGCATACAGTCCAGAAGAAAATATGATTCTTACTGCTGTTGTCTAAATAATTATACATTTGTACTTCAGGCTGTCCCTTAACTTGAAAAATTGTACAAAAGCACAAAAACGCAGTTAACTTTATAACGATGCTGGTTGATAAAGCTATGAGAAGGTGGAGTATGGTATATTAGTTGCTATCCCAACCTCCTTAAACATTTCTACGTATATCTAAAAGGTGTTACGGTCGTAAGAAGAACGCTGGAATCACCTTGATCTACTGCTAATGCCACGCGGCCAAGACACTTGGAGTCATACCACGAGAATTAGGAATTGCTATTGTGTGTACATTCATCGGTAGACGTTGAGAGAGAAAGGCTCTTGGCGCAAGCAACGGAGTCATCAATCTTGACCTCAATACCTTCAACCCAGAAATCCGAGATATCGCTGTTCTATTGTTACGACCTTCGGTTTCTCAGTTCCCCCGCGGACTGCGGCGTTGAGATCGTGAAAACGGAAAAGAACGGCAGAGTAGAAGAGATAAACTTGACAACCATCGTGCGGTAACTCTTTGGCAGACTTCAATGCGATGGATATATTTTTAGCTCACACGTATCCTTACCATTCCTCGATGAGTTTTCTCAAAACGGCCGGTATCCGAGGGATATGGAGTAATGCCCTTAGACTCGGGTCAAGTTAAGGCTCGGAGTTGTCGTACACGTTTGGACGTGCGAGGTGTTTTGTCTTTTTTGTTCCGCCGTGGCTCGCTGAATTCGCTATCGCGGCTCAATTCACGAGTGGTGACGGGAAGGCAGCGCCCCTCTGGATCCGCGGATAGATTCGTAAAAAACAGCCCTTTTTTTAAAGATGTACTTACCCTCGCACCGCGATCACTAGCAGACGACATCATAAACATCAATCGCTACTTCCGTATTTTTTCCTGAGACAAGAGAAATTTTTGTGTAATCTGACTGTATCTGTTCTCAACGCGGTTTATCCACCCATGAAACCACGGTAGGCGGCAAAGAAAAAGCTACTTGACCGAAACAGCTATGAAAAGAGACTTCACTGTCGCGGATAGAAAAACTCAAAAAATAAATCCAAAATAAATGTAATATCGTGAGGATATGGTGATTCTTCGTGATAACTGACTCTTAATTATCAATTTACAACTAATTTCAATTAATTTATGGATATTACGAATATGTAATAGGCATTGATATGTATCCGTCCGGACATAGATTCAGCGGTCTATACTCATATGGAACTAACGTAAGGGAGATGATTTCTTCACATTATGTTAATTCTGTTATCATTAGTTCCATAAGTTTACAACTTAACCACTGAGAAGAAACTAATTTATTTTAGAAAAAACCACTATGTACGATAAAAATCTACTTGAAGGAGGCTGTAAGTATTCCGACATGAAATTGAATTGAAACTCATTCTTTGGTAGAGCTCTGGAAATTTATTGAAAACAACAATTATAATAATAGAATGGGATATGAGTAGAATGGTATTTACTACCACTCTGAGTCGGTACATCTTGCGCTCTTTAAGGTGACAATCTAATCACTTTATACAAGACTAATTTAGGTAGTAATTGTAATCTTTAGGTTTGGAATTTTCTCTTGCAATCCTGTCTCTTTGTGTCAGAAAGCATAGATGCGTGAAGGAATGGGATAACTTGGTCGTGGTGAAAAGTAGAGCAATAGTTAATTGCATTTTATGACGTCTTTACGAGTGTGGGAAGGTCGCAAGGTAGAGTGATCGATTTAGTTTAAATATATTAATTAAGATGGCGATGTATATGATTGGTAATCTAAAAAGTAAACCTCTTTTTATTGAATTGCGTCAGGCTGCTAATGTTTATAAGGTACCTTCTTCTAATACCTTTGGCCTTCAACCTCTTAATGCCTTAAAATACATATGTATCATTTAAGAATTTTTCTAATGGCTGACCCATTTCATAGTAAAATATTTTTGGCATAACTTTCATTAATTTAACAAAATCACTAGAATAAAGAATATGTATAAGAATTATTACAGATATAAACTTCTCAAATCATTAAAATTAATAAGTGAATATAATATTCTATAAAAGTTTTGATGTATCTGATAAAAAGTTGTGTATCTAAGCGCGTTGATTAGTTGAAGTTATAGATAGTTCGTTGAAATGTAAAAATTACTACTGTACCGCCGACTACTAACGTATTTTACTATTCCAGGAATCTATTTTTCCATCCAATACTTACGTAGTCCTAGCTTTCCAGTGTTTCGTGTATGATCTCGGGAAAGTGATAAGTTTATACGGGGTCTTTCGTGATATAACCACTTTCATATCTCAGATTTTCTCAAGCTCATAAATATGCCCTCAAGAATACCTGTTCCTTCTCATTTCCCACGGTTTTGCCTCAACCTTCCCCATTGTCAATGTCAGCTGCTTTCAATGTTTGGTCACCGTGACGCTTCACGGGAGACGCGACCACCATGAATCCTTGCCGTGAGGATGATGAAAAAGGAAAGAAGAGTCCGGACGAGAGAAAAAACGCACACACGTGTCGACACTTCCCCGCTCTTTGGAGCATTTATTATTCAACCCCTCGAGGCTTCCGAGTGGAGCGGCGGGTGGGTTTGGCACACCTGGAAGCATAAAGGAATAGCGACGGAGAGCCCCTTCCTCCCGCGCCAAGAGGTCTGCTGCTAGTGGCGCCGACCCGAGACAGGAAACACACCGGGGGCATGGCCGTGATCCGTTGAAATAAGTGGATTTTTTCCCTCCGGACGAAAAATTGAACATCCCGTGCATCAGAGGGGAGAGAGAGGGGGGAAAACAAGCGTAATGGAAATTTCAGGGATGGTATGAAAAGCAGAACTTTGGAGTCTCGTCCGTCTTTTTTCGTTTTCGTTTATTCCCAGAGTGTTCGGATCCTCTGATGGACGATGCGAGGGTTGCATTACGTTGTGTGAGAGGTTGGGATGGACCAGCAGGAAAGAATTGAAGGAATTGATTGTTCTATCACTTCAGGATGATACGGGCATCTCTAATGTAAACAGGTCAGAATTGACTGGCTGTTTTCCTGCATCAAAGTGCATTTCCTTTGCCGTTCACTGCAATGTTCTTCTAAAATAGACCTTGACCTCTTTATTATCACCCAACCAAATGCACATTCGTCACAATTTGAAGGTACTTCATTTGTTTCACTTTAAAACTTTAATTTCATCTCTAGTAACGGAGCAATCCTTTTGTGCCATAAGCCGTAAGACACGCACAACGATGTCTAGGTTTTATTTCTTCCTTTGAAAACAGATATCACTCAAGTGATCACTTGGCGTAAATTTTCCGAGGGATTACCGATAGTGACATTATTTCAGAGTAAACCGTACTCACATACTTAAAACGCCAATATAAATCTAATACTTCTTAAATATACTCAAATAACTTATATTTACAAGGATTCTGACACAAAACATTTCTTTAAAGGCTTAATAATGTTCATAAACATCATCAAATTAACTTCCCTAATGTATAAATATTCACGGAGCAAAGAGATAATACCATATGGGCAATTCTCTTAGCGCATACAGCCATTCGTGCGATACTCCGAAGTAAAGATGCTGCTATGTTTCAACCAATGTATTAAATTCGTCGAATAGACCGGACATCAACAATACTTTGGCATATACATTGGACAACCTTTGACAAAAAACAAGTTTCTATAGAAGAAAAACGTAAAATAAATTTATAAGTATGAAATATACACTCATAACTGGATTAAGGGCGTATTTCAGAAAAAAGGGGAATTATCCCAAATCTGATACGGCGCACATTCCCAAAGTGTCCATGTTATCGTAGATTTTTGCCCTTCGTGAATGCTTTCATGGGTATTTATGTTCGAGAATCGGGTGTCCCAGAAAAACACTCACAAACAGTGGTCCAGATAAAGAGGAAGCAGGAGTAGTTAACACCTCCTTCAGCGCACGGCCCTTGGGTTATTTAGCTAAAGTCATCTCCGTTGAGGATAACGAGGTGTCATCATGTTTATTCACAAGAGTCATTAACTTAGCACGCATATTGGTCTGGATGTTTCAAAATTGATGGTAAAGGTCATTTTACACGAGGAGTTGGCTGCCCATTTGGATGTATGGATGACTGTGCAGTAAGAATAAGCGTAATGACTACGTGAAGGCATGTGCAAAAGACAGGGAAATAGCCCAAGAACTAATTCCTTTCCCGCATTGTTTCTATTTATGCACATCAAATTGCGAAATAAATTGCCTGATCTAAAATGGCCTGAAGAGACTCATGCCTACTGAACTGTACCAGTGGGAAATTACTTATATATTGCAATGTGCAGGCGTATATGGGTATCAGTCATATTTATAAGCTAGAAGTGACCGGGAACATGACAATATTGGCTAAACATTTGGATTGAAAACCATTGAATATGGAGTGTAAGACGTTATCTGTGTACTTTTAGAATTGCATTTGTGAAGGACAGTGGCGAGAAAGGCGAAATGGAGGCAGAAGACAAGGAAGGCAGAGGCTCAAAAGGTAGAGATGGTAAACTGATTATGAGAAAACTATAAAGGAGGAGGAAACAGAGAAGGAGCGCATATATTTACGACCTTCTGAGGTGGTGATGTATGCAGATGCATCCGCAGAGTAGAAGATAACACGAGGAGCGCTGACAGTCCCGAGTTTCTTCTCTGACGTTTAATAAATTACTCTTCCTCGAATTACGATAAAAGGTTAACCAAGTAATCGGAAAATTACTCTTTCAGCACAGTGGTAAAATCAATAAACACAACACTTCAAGCAAATCTAAACTATGCGTCAAGTCTAAAACAAAACATACGCTCGGGCACATAATTAAGTACAAAACCGATTATTCTTCCAAAAATTTTAGAATAGTTCAAAAGTATTTCTCTCAATTATGAATTAGAAAGTTCAGCACTTCTACTTAGAGAATCCTGAAACAGAAATATTTAAAATTAAAATTTTTATCGAATAATGCTGTTATGACCCTGTTTAACGACCAAGGCAAGATATGGTCTAGTAATCTTGAAATCACGCTTGACCTCTATTAATTATCGTCTTACTCATTATGGTTTAATTAGCCACAGTCCGTAACAGAAGCGTCTCTTCCTCTTTACAAGACTTATGACACCTTGGCCACGCACCTCATATTGTCCTACCCTCACTAAGGTTGTGAATAACTCTTAGAGGGCACTATTTTATATTCAAAATGAAGAAGAATAAAATTAAAATCGTCGCATAGAATGAAGAGGGCCCGTATAATATGGCATTATAAATGCCTCGGCCATGCTTTTGTCATAAACCGCGCTAGGAGAGGGTCAGGTAGATTATACCACTACTAGAATCTGTAATTATTAGAAATCGACGTAGACCGTGGCATTAGTTTCCGTTTGAATTCAAGGCTGTAGTTTTCAGGGAAATTAAAATACCCCATGCTCCAATATTGAAAAATATAGAGAACTTAGTAGTAAAAAAAATAATATTTTTTAGACAAAATCGAAGTTAACTTAAAAATTGAAAGCAGAAAATAGAAAAACAAAAACGTTCATAGCTTAAGGTAGTTCGAGCAAAATATTATTTCACCTAGAAATCAATGAATTTGGTCTAATTTTAAATAAAAATATCTCACTCATCCGAAAATACCAAAATATCAGCTCCTTACCAAACTACTTTCCGTGATTTTTGACTAATGATAACAGCACTTGCTATAGCAAATGATAGGTTACGCTCACCATGGAAGCCTTATTTAAAAAATGAGGCATTTCTGATCTCACTCTCTGAGGCCACTTAGATCTCGTCAATAAATTGACAGGCTGTAGTTTGTATGTTTTCTCGACTGTTTTTGAAAATAAATCATTATGTCACCTCAGTATTTATTTCAGAATAGCAGAATAACTTCCGTTGTGAAGGAGTTTTGAACGTACTGCTTGAAAAAAATTAGTCAAATCAAAGACTCATGTGGATATTTTTAATTGATTACCTAGAATTTCAGTCATAAACAAGTATATAATTTCACTATTAATAAGATAGTATTTAATTCACGCTTCCTACAACTGCTTAAATTAAAACGTATAATTTGCATATGGTTTCCATTATGACTAGGGATCTATCTCGCTTATACTACCTTGAGAGTAACTAACTTCAAAAAAGCCAAAAAATGAACCAATGCCTTTAAGGAAACTAACATTGACGGATATGAGATTAAAACTATCCCTAAAATAGTTTTGTGATGTATGTTAAGTGATGACAGCTCAGACACTGTAATTAGAACCAATTTTAAGTGCATTGATTGCCTGGAAGTGCAGTGTCAAGGTGTTACCGACAGATAGGTATAAGTAAATTAGTTTTGAGTGTTGGTAATCACTTATAATGGTTATCCCCAGCAAAAAGGAAAAAAAAACAATGCTCCACTTTCGATTCTGGAAAAATTTCTAAATGTATGGAACGTTGAAACCTCTTCATAGAATATATAAGTAGAAGAAGCGCACGGAATGGTAATGCCAGACCGTAGCCGGAGTAACGGCGGTGAAGAACAATGGATGATGATAGTTAAGGGGAGAGAGGATGCAGGAGTACGACGATGAGCGAGAAGAGGGAAGAAGAAGAGGTCGAGAATGAGAGAGTGACGAGATGAGAGGCGTGTAAGAGCGGAGGAGGAGGAACTGGCAGCCATTTCTTCCGTCTCCCGGAATTTACGAGTTTCTTTCCCCGGAGCGGCGCAGAATTTTGGTTGGCTGGCTGGCTTGCTTGCTCGCTGAGAAACGAGTTTCTGGAGAAAGGTGGAGTAAATGCAGGCACAGAGTAACAAGGCAAACTGCTGGAGCGAGACGGGAAAGATGGTGGAGTGTAGAGGGAAGAGGAGGTGGATAGGGGTAAGTTCGAGGAAATAATAAAACACACCCAGACCCTCGAGAGGTGAGGAAGATGCAGATGGAAGGAACGGCGAAGAAGAAGTCAGACTAGGCTGAGATGACCTACGACTGCGGAGATGATCCACTTGAGTTGAGCCGAGCGCAAAACATCACGCCCCAACATTCCAAGAAACTATTACCTCTAGGAGTCCAAGTGTCACTGGCTAATACATTACATGGACGGACATGGCTAAAATTAGTCTACCCACCAGTGTACCTCGCAAGTTATTTAGCTACACCCGGAAACGAGGAGAAAGCAGCATCTTTTTCATAATAATGAACAAGGATATCACTAGTGACAACATATTAAATACCAATGAAACAGCGAAGAAGCAAGGTAAACAAACGAATGCAGACGCAAACTGTGAGGTAAAGATTATAACAAATATGACAATAAGTCACTGATCAGTCAGTATGTCTGAAAAACTGGAAACATATACTTAGTAAAAATGTTAATGTGAGTAATTTGTTGTGAAATAAATTTGGAGGAGCCTATTTTATTTTGGTGCAACCCTCAAAATACTTTAAAATAAATATAATTAAAAAATAATTGTTGGGTTCATCAAAACTGTTGAATAAATCAGGAATGAAATGTAATAAATTATATTAATTGAGACAAATCATTTCGAACTGAAATGCTGAAATATAAAGTAAATAGCTTCCCGAGATCTGGTTTGAGTGAAACCAGAAATAGTTTCGAAAAAAAACGAAAAAGGAACCAAATCTATTTGCATACTTCTGTTCGTAATTGATTTAAAATTATGCATTCAGGTAAGGTAAGGTTTCGCATATAATTTATCATTTAAATTAATAAGTATTTACACAATTATAACCTATATATAAATTCCGTCATAAAATAAGGGCCTAGTTGTTTTTTTTCATAGAAATAATGAATACAAATTCAAATAATTGAATATAACGTATCAATCATGATAACGTCAAACTAAAATATTACTCATTTGGCCTTTAAGATATTAAATGCCTCATACTACTGTCCTTGCACAATGAATTTCTTCTGAGCTTCGGCATTTCATGAGTGAATTCTTGATAGCCATACAATTGATCATCACTAAAATTTGGGTTTGCATTGAGACAAAATGTACCTTCCACAAGAAAATAAAAGAGAGTGCAAGAGATTTCAGGAAATTAATAGACAGCACAATATATCCATGGAAAGCTATTTGGTTGACAAAATACTATGTAGAATACCTGGATTTTTGCAAGAAGCAATGGAGGTCATCAGCGTAGTTTTTTTCCTTATTGATTGGACAGGATGGGGAATGGAAATTTAAAAAACTATAAACTTAAGCGTGGGATACGAAAAGCAATAAACATTTGCTACATTTAAAAAAACCTTAATAAAACCATCAAAGAAGTTATCTATAATGAGAAGGCAAAGTTTGCGTGATTAAATTGCAAATAGGTTTCATTTTAACACTAACGAATAGGTCAAGTGTTATCAACAAATTAGCTAACTTCATACTGCATATGGCTGAATCTAAACTTAACATCACGAGTGATATCTCTTATGAGAGGCTGTGGTGCCTCGTTCTAGCGAGTGACTCTAAATAAAAATAGAATACCCTCGGAAAACATCATATCTATTGTTTTTACATACTCTCAAGAAGGCAATCATCCATAAAAATGACTGAAAAATAAAATTTTCACACATATGCTATAAAAATCATGACAGGAAAAATTTAACACGTGCAATATAATTAGTTTAAACTGAGGTTAACTCACATGCGTCTTCATCACTCTAGTCCATGAATGCAGTTTCTACTAAGAGTTGCATAAAAATGATGTCCTTACCTGAAAGAGATTTTGTAAACTTAATAATGTGGCATGCTTTTCGCACATATGCATTTCTACTATAATTACCTTCTAATATATCCATGATTAAATTCAATGGCCAACATCACCACTAATACCACTTACAAAGTTCTTTATACATTTTATCATCCATGCATATATAATTCAAATGGATATGGATTTACTTAAAATCAATCAATGATAAGTTTTATAAATACGGCAGAACGATAAATACTGCTTCAAACGAAGTATTACCGCCCACATATCTCTAGAGCGTGTTCAATGAATGTTAAACCTTACTAAAATGAATTCATAACAAGTCATGTCGTCTCTATATTCATGTATTGCTAAAATAATATCCAAGCAGCATCGGTTTCAATATACAATGATTTTCCTCAACTTCTACAAACTTAAATCATATCAAAGAGGATTATATCAGCAAAGTCACAGCCACAGGAAGGCAGACATTAAACACAGAGAGAAACAAAAAAATGAACACACAGAGAGTTTCTTGATATTTCGGTGCCACTAGCACCTTGGTCGCAAGAACGTAGAAGACTGAGAAGGAATATATATATCTCCCATAGATTTCCATTTTAAAAATAAAATTTGCCTCAGGCTTTCCATGAAATAGTACATAATTTTAAAAATTTATTGTATACGAAAGAGTTGATTGCAGACACATTTAGTAATTTCCATTTATTTATAATAATTCCAATTTCCAAGCTACAGTACATAGATGAGAGTTATTGACGAGTGACGACTATAAAATGTGAATTAATTGTAGTACATAGAAGCACGAGGGTTAAATGTAGTTCAGCTTGAGACTAAAATCCTTTTAAAGAGTCATCGCCGTTAACAGTTGTCCTAACTTCAAAGGTAAGCTTGTATCGGATCGTCAATTCCATCTATTTCACGCATTTTGTTTTATTCCGTCATACTTTTCACTTTTAACGTCTTCATTTGCGCACATTTTTACAGTCAAAATTAACATAAGGATAAGGAAACAAATTGAAGAATAAAAATGGGCCGATAGTTGTTTCCAAAGAACAAGTATAAGATATAAAAAAGTAATCATTATTTAAAATAGATACAAAAACGTTCAAAAGTAAAATAAATAAATCAAAGGAAAAAATAATGTGAAGAAACAGTTGAACAATTCGAGCGAAATTGATATTTCAGATTCATAAAATGAGAAAGAAAGTATGTAATTACACGACAGTAAAATTGGAGAAAGTAATGAAAGGTATGAAAAGGTAAGAAGATGTGGTAGTGCACGTAAGATGTGAGCTAAAACGTGAGTTCAGGAATCACGGTTATTTCAGAATGGTAAAAATACTTGTCCGTACTCTTATCGCACTACAACGAGCACCGACCGTACACCAGCACATAAAATATATTCAGCAACACTGAAGTCTCCTTGATTTGGACGCCGATTCCGGAATGCATGCGATTCGAATAATAGCGGCGTCCCAAAAACGGAATGGTCTGGGAGCGCCCGGAAGAGCAACCTCCCGCTGGGAGAGGGGCGAGGGTTTGGAGACAGACGTCTTGAGGGAGGAGACGGGGAAGCAGAGAGGGGTCGGCCGCCACACCTGGACCGGGGACTTGTCTCGCCTCCGCCGTCCCCCGGGGCCATTTCACAAACTCATCTCACGTCCCGGAGCGAGTGAGCAGGGCGAGGTGTACGGAGGGGGGGTGTGTCTCCGTAGGGATGAGCGGAGAAAGGGTGAAACGAGAAGAAAGCTACCTCCGGAGCCAAAAGGGAGAAGACAAGGGATTGTCCGGAGAAGAATGGGACGCTGATTTTGGAAGCGGGCATGCTTCATCAAGGGACCAATTAGATAGGCCAACGAGTCACTAAATATGCATCATTTAAGTCGCCTATAGCTGGCTGATGATATATCACAATTATCACAAAACTCATAAATTTATACCATAATCATGTACATATCACATAACAGTAAAAAGGGGATAATATTGAAAATTAACATCTCTGTTTCATACTTCATAACATCAGTAGGATGATTGGATTGTAATTTCATTAGACAGATCCATGAAGAAATAACTCGTTTACAGCGATAAACCTTTTTTGGTGGAGTTCCCCTCAAGGTTTTTACTATTTCACAAGGTGTTTACTATTCAGGGGATGGCATTTATCACCCTTTTTTTCCCAAAAACTAACCATAACGGTTTTAGCCGCAGCGTTAACATTTTGAATATTTAAAACAGTTTGGATATTTTCAGCATGTTGAACATTTTCAATACCTTAATGATTTAAATTATTTCAAGCATTAAGAGTTTGAAATATTTCAATAATTTCAAGTATACCAAAATTTCAAACATTGATAACATTTCAAAAGCGCAATGAAAGTATCAAAATAGAGTGCTTAATCTTAATTATCTTGCCTTAAATATGGGTTAGTCCAAATTTGACGAATAAAAATTTAAAGGTCTTCTTAAGAAGATCTTTTCCCGCCAATTAGTCCGACTCTAATTCTTTTCAATGCTATTATTTAATATTTATATTTGTTTAACCATTGAATTAATTAATCGTAAATTAAAAAGGCACCTAGAGTTCTAAATACCTCAGTCCCTTAACGTTTTTTATCGAAGATCATTTCCGATCCAAAGAATTTATCGTACATAATAGCCCTCCAATAAAATATGTACATACATAATTGAAATCGTAACACTCGTTTTGCAGGTAAATTTTATTACCATTTCAGTAACTATAGCTCTAATAAATGCTTAAGATGAAATTAAATATTTATGATGACAGAACATTCCATGCTAAACTTCATTACCCACATATAAGGACAAGCAAGCTAAACTACGATTTCAATGCTGATATCCTTCCATACTTGCTTAACAATAAGTCAATGTAATCTTGGATTTGCTCATAGTTGAATAAAAAGGAGATAAAGAAACTAATGAAAGGAAAAGAAATGCTATATCAATAGAACGATTAGGCATTTCAACATAAGTCACCAATCATTCAGCGTCGAAGTCATCCATGATTCAACAAAATCTTACTCATTCACTGTCCTCGATTACCTTGTTATTCATAAATGGAATACCTTGTAAGCAAAACTACATTTCTTAGATCAATCAACCCCATTATGAGCAAGAAACATCAGAACCGTCTTCATTTTTCTCTTAATAAACTCTTCGGTTTAATAATGCTATAAGTAGTTCTCTTTAAGCCAAGAGGATCATATAAATTATTTTTAAACATCTGCACAATCATAATCTACATCATCACAATTTATGGGAACAATTTTTTCCCCTCACAATGGTGTACCTGAAGCAAATCACGGTCGGCCAATGCCGCGATATCAGCGGCAAAAATCGTGTTCCAGAAAACCAACATATTCAATCGCGGAAAAACACAAGAAACGGAATTACGCTCAGGAAAAAGCAAATTGATTAAGCATTATTTTTTGGCTTCAGAGGTGTGCTACCGCATTTTTATATAATCAAAAGGCACCGGTATATGTCTCGATCAAGGAATTTTAAAAATGTATAACTTATATTAAATGCTCATTTATAAACAAAACAGATTTATGGCAAACACACTAATTAATTGAATCTAGTCAATGTTTTATGCACAAGTCGACATTGTAAACAAAATTCCTCTTTTCGCATTCATACGATTGTTTTTTTGACGGTTTTTGAGGAAAAAAGAAACTGCCACAGCTAACTCAATTATTAACCGGCCGCGAAAATGAACACAGCGTTCTGGAACAACATATATATATAAATTATTGCTGCTAAATATAAAAACAAAAAAAACAAGTCAAAATCAAGATAAATCGTCCTTACAACGCCAAAATGTCACCGAGAATAATTGGTTAAATTTCAAAATAAGCGTGACAGCAATTTAGGCCAGCTAATTTTTCCAACTTCATATAAGTTATACTGACTTAAAGCTGGATGATGCAAAAAATATTCGGTTCTCATGGTAGCTTTAAGGGAAACATTCCACAAAGAGACAAATGACAATGCATGAGCGTCAAGACTTAGGCCTTTTGGTGTGAAATTATTTTTACTCGAGAAATGTTATTTTCTTGCGATATTAAAGGCTTTTCTCTCCTCATGTTTTGTACAAGAAAAAGCCTTTTTAACTTCACATTGTCTTAAGGGTAAACAAAAGGTTTTATAAAACGCATAGATAATAACATTTGCGCACTTTAACCGTGGTGGAAGGGTTCATAAAACTCTGTTGAATACGACAATGGATATTGAATCTCAATGCGGAACACAAAAGGAAGAGGTCTTATTTATCCTATGGAAAAGCGCTACTTATCCTGGAGATAAAAGAAGATGCATCTCAACACGCATGTACTTAAAAACACGAACATGGATGTCAATTTTGGTGCACTGATGGATTCCTTAGTGCACTAGCGGTAAGGGTAATGCACCTACTCTCTCCATCTCTCTCTCGTTTCACGAGCAGAGTAATATTTAATCCAGCAGTACCCCATCAGGCGACCACTGTACATTTTCAATCAGGGAAGTAAGCATTCGTCCCGTCGTTTCGAGGAATGTCGCAATAGACCTCGTGTGCAACGCTATAGAGCTCCGGTTCGGCTGTTGTCCTTTTATCGCGGCTTTTTTTGGTGTGTTTCGCGAGATGCTGAGTGCTTCGGGGGTGTGACGCCATCTTTCCCTTCATATTTTTTTCTATCCCTTTCAATTTTTTCCTGAACAAAAAAGAAACGTAGGAGGAGGAGGCTCTTTTATGATCCTGCAACGCAGTTTCTAGAACGAGTTAAAATGGAGCTTCAAAAACTGCACGAAAACATCTCTTTGAGAGCAAACCCCCCCTCCCCCATATGAATGGCTTTGCGCAGCGCAGCGGCGCGGACGAAAATGAAAAGACTATTTTTCGGTAAGTAGGTTATGCAAGTGAGATATTGAGAGAGGGAACAACTTTATCACCAATATTCACAGTACCAGGCCGCAAAAGTGCAGGGGCGATATGATTGTGTGATGTGCATATTTTTGGACGCCTGGGCCATTTAATATTGTAAGACAGATATGACAAAATTCGTTTCCCAGCATTTAAGGGATCAGGTGTACTCATACATGTTGCTGTGAATGCACGGCACATCCTTAAAAGTTAAACATAACATATGCTCTAGAGATAAGAGCTATTTTTCCCCTATGTATAATATGAATAATATGGCATGTTATAGTTTCAGGAAAAAAACTACCGTTTGCAAAATCTAACGAATAATAATTGATTCGGCAATTTCAATACATCTTATAAAGCCACAAAAATCACTACCTACTTGTGTTTAACGAGATTAACTTAATTCTAATATACTATTTAAATTTTTATTTCTATAACCGGTTACAGCTTAATACATATATTATTGCCATGAAAACCCCCCATTGCCCAATAACCCTCCATTGCCCATTTATCGTTAAATAATGGAGTAAAATTGGAAAAACTTTCACCAGAATACTCTACATTCTGATGCAGTAAAAATGAAGACATATTAAGAGGTAAATAACCGCGGTGAGGAAAGAATATTAAAACATTTACTCAAGCCGCGGAATACCACAATGAAAATCCACAAGTACGATGTGAACAAGTATATACTACTACGAAAAACTAATGCAAATTATTAAAAATTGGAGAAAGATGGCACACCGTGCAACTAACGGCATTGCTCTACTTAATAGTTCATTATCAAGTTAAACTGTTTAAGCAATAGATGAGTGCAATGCGAAAGCTAGGGTGTGAGTTTCAGAACAAATATAAGAGAAAACCATCGATAACCAATTTGGTATTCTACCAACATGACAAAAAAACACTCAATATACCCAATATCAAGATCATAATTTCGTAATTTAGTGAAAGCAGAGACCTCTGCTAATCCTTTGATTGTACAACCAAACAAAACATTTTTTTTGAATTTCAAGGCTATTAATGAGACTATTATGTACTTGTTTTGAGATATCAAGAACCTATTTCAAGCAAGTATAATATAGTTCCACACCACCTAGTAAAAATGAAATGATCACTGAGTGCTCCATCTTCAAGATAGAGAAAAAACTGTAAAATTCCAAATTTTTTATTGACCATCAATCATATTTTCGGCACGGTATCCCATCATCTGGTCAAAATAATTGTCGGTGATCGATGAAGGTGAAAAATTGTATCGAACTGTCCCTCTCTAAGTATGAATACATAGCGTTTCCACAAAAAAGTACCAATACTATTAAAAATATGCATTTAAGTAACACGGAATACATAAAATACAATAGTATACAACTGTATTTATACAATTACGTAAGTAAGCAGTGTCAACAACCAAATTCTAGGTCCATGTAAGCCCCAACAATGGAACATGACACAAGCCAGCGACGAAATCGTAAGCAATTTATAAATAAAGTCGTTCTGAAAACCTTATTTTATTCCAATTCTCATCGTTGAAAATGTAAGGACCTGGAAATTAACTAATAAGGTAATGCATATATCATCAACATCATGGTTTACATCATCAACTGCTTTCGAATATCTTAAGGACATTAATTTGGCCAATGGCATCAGGCCCGCACTGTTCCTCTCTGAGAATGGGCAAAAGAGGAAAGGAATTCATAATTCAGAGGAAACCAGAGGAGGGGCATGTCCTTAATAATTCATAAATTGCTTAATTTCATTGGCCTACGCAAATATTTTTCCTTTCAATTTTAAATATAAGCCATTAGTGGTCGATTAAAAAATCGGGAAGATTATATAACAAAAATATCCTCTTTGGGCATGATCTATGTAAGTTGGCGTTCACTCCTTTCCTTTCATGATCATTTTCATATCCGAAAGAAACTGCACATTTTCCATTTTCATCTTTTTAAATGTTATTTATATGTAATGGCCATGTAATTTATGAATTTGAACGCCATCTCACGAGTCTTGAAAGGATGAAAATGGAAAAAGTGCAGTTTATTAAGCACACAAAAATGATCATAAAGGTCAACTTATAAATGGAAATACTTCTTCAAAAATAATAAATGAGTGAAAGAAATTCTTAATTTTTTAATTTATGTGTGCTTCTTATGGACTATTCTTTGTGAAATTCTCATCCAAAATATGCCAAACAAACTCTATTAGAGGTTATCCTACGCTATTGGCTGTGCTTCCATTCGCAATAGCTCCAGTCAATTGATAATACAAATATCTTCAATATATTTCCAAATGAACTAATTGATGATTAGATAGACGATACATGGTTTCTGTGGAAAGAAGAAAAGATTTGATGGGATTTTAAGATAAGTGAGTAGAAAATGGAATAGTAAACTGACTTGAAAGAGAAATACAGGGGATGTGGAAGGTGTTGTGGGCAAGGTATTGGCTTATCATGTAGAGAAGCCTGGTTCAAATACCGGGCGTTGAGAAGATTCTCCAGCAGAATATCTATCTTGAATTAGGTGCTACATAGAGATTACGTCAAACGAAATACTCGGGTCGTCGGATACGAAGCTATATCAAGGAGCCTTGGTCGCTCTAATCGAAGAGTAGATTTATGCCGGAAATAATTGCTTTGGTTTACATTTGATGAGTTACCGTGACACCGTCTTCTTTAAGTTTTCTACGATTGTTACGAAACGATCTTTTGACATTATGCATCGTTTGTCTAACAATAAATGTAGTATTTGTGTAATGGTAGGTGAAGTTACATGCCCATTAAAGAATTCTCACATCTCAGATGTCATAAGAACAATAAATAGGACTGAGCTGAATTATGATTAACGGAATATAAGCATAAACGCTCTGCAGAAGTAAAGCATTCAGAACAAGAAATCCGAATGATCCTCAAAGATCACTAATGGAACAAGTTCTCGGTGTATATAACATGAAAATAAATCAGAAGAGAGAGAAAAACGTAGTATGTGGAAGAGAGATTCTGAATACAGAAGTTACACTGAGGGGAGAGGAACTGGAGCAAGTGGATTCCTTAACCTACCTCGGAAGAACCATCACCGGGTACGGAAGAAGTATGACGGAAAAGAAGCAAAGAATGATTTAGAAAAGCTGAGAATGAGGTCTGGAGACGAAGTCTAGAAGAGCTGAGAAAGAGCTCATGATTAAAGGAGACTTCTTTGATCGAAGAAGATTGGATCAGGAACCGGGAAACAGTATATGAACAAATTCGTGTGGAGAGTGGCACATTATGAATCGAAAGCATGAACCATTGAAAAATTAGACCAGAAAAGACTGAAATCTTTCAATATCTGGTGTAGAAGGATGCTGATTATCAAATAGGTGGATATAATAATAAATGAAGAATTATACAAAAAAGTAGAAGAAGAAAGGAGTATCACAAATACGATAGAGGAAACAAGAAATGGACCAACCCTGAGGAGCAATTGGTGCGTGAAGGATATAATTTAAGGAAAAATGAAGGGAAACGAATCAAGAAGAAGGCCAATGGATAAATATATACGACAAATAATGAAGAAAGTACATTGGAAGACTAACCAGGGAGTAAGGAAACTATCATTCCATAAGGGAGGATGGAGGGCTGCAGTCAACAGATCTCAGGATTGAATGACCAACAATGATGAGGCATAGTTACATATTAGAATTATGATAATGTTAAAGACTGAATATTTGGTGGTATTCCTCCCCCCCTGGTGTTAGTATAAACGACCGGTGCCGATGTTAGCGTATCATCATCAAATTTTAAAAAATGATTACCAGAACTCTAACGCTATAAACAGAGATTTTCAATTTTTCGATGATGATTTTACGACATTAAGTCGGTCACTTGCATTAAAATCATAGAGAAATATTACCATCGATGCAATTATTCATGCTAATTATGGAAGGACAATAAGAGCTCGGCAACGAGTTGAGCTGATAAAAGGACTTAGTATTCCCCCTCTCACTTGCAAACTCCCAGATTTTCCCCATGAAAACATCTAGCGTGGCAGTTCACATGTCCAAAAAAAACACACACGCAAAGATTGTGATTTCAAGGAAGAGCTTTCCAGAAATAAAACTAATCTCAACCTCCCCCTCAACCACCGACCAGTTGGTCTCTTACTAGAAAACCTAATCGTCGTAAAAAACTTAAATTACCTCAGGCGTTGGTAGCATCTTCTTTCAACCATCCAACCAATAAAAGACTACACATGGTATTTGTGGATAGTTGTCCGGTGAAGACGATACATGGACTGAAGGACATACTAATTTAGAAGATACTGGCAAGTTGAAGAGGTAAATAGGATAGAAAAATATAACAAAAAAGCTAGATACTGATTAAGGATAGCGTAAAGGAAGGTTTAAAATAATGAAAATATAAGGATATGTGTAAGCTCTTTGGAATACAATGAAAACTCATAAATAAACTCATCACAAACCTTTAATTTATTCGGTAGATTAAAAATTGTGATATTGCGGAAATTTATATATCATACATGATTTTGAATACATACGATTATGATGAGGCAATTTTAACGAACGCTAGGATTAGACAACATTTATAATTGAGAGTTTCAGGCTAAGCCTCACAAAAACTTTAATCCTAGGAATGAAAAACGAAACAGGAAAATTCAAACTGTAAATTACTGATAACGACTTAATAATGATAAAAGACCTGATTGAGTGACTGTGTCTTGAAGCGATACCACCAATAAACAATAAACATTTAGTGAGAAAACTGCAAAATATATGTATTTTAGGTACCTTTAATTCCAACGCAATCCATACAGAAGGCCTACAGAGAAACAATCTTTAAAACCCCAGCACCTGGTGAAAAGAGCATAAATTTCCACTTGATCTCAAATGGAAATATCGATTCAATATCGCATTTGACTCATCGATAATTTGCAGTGCCCAGAACACCGTGATAAAGTAGTTCATTCCTCCGTCTGCCCTTTAACCTCATTTCCCTCAACTCACTGCTACCCAACCCCTCTTCCTGATCCCGTACCCTCCCCAACTGTACACTCCAAGTCGAAACTCTAGACTAAGGACTTCTTTTATCCTCAATGCTCACACGGCTAGCCGCCGACTTCGACCGGGAGGCACGACTGGTGTGCTGGTGTGCAGGCAGGCACGTGTGAGAGAAAGGGAGGGTGGAAGTCAGACCAGGCCCACTCTATCCCCTGAGCGTCCGTTTGGCAGCAGACGTCGAGGGGGCTCCTCTGGGAGGAGGGAAAGGGTGGGGAGATGGGAAGGCCTTCATTAGCTCACAACACGGCCCGCATTAGTTCACATCAACCCCGTCGCATATTGCGTGCGCGTCGCCTTCGAAATGAGCCGACGGAGTCCGGAATCGAGAAAAGAGCGACCCTCTCCGCTGGTATTGCATTCATTTCTCAAAAAGCCTTCCACCTCTTCCCGGCTAAGTTGCAAACCCATCTGCCGCGACCCCTCGCATCACCGTCCACAGGGACATTGGACACAGAAAGATTTGATGTGCTAGTTAAATAAAGAAAAAATAGAAAGAAAAATGTTTCACACTTGAACTGCCAAAGGGAACGAAAAGTGCGAACAAACTCCCGGAAGAGCTACGATTGAAGTCTCTGGAGTATTGGAAGTGGCATACGAGTGCTTAGACGAAAAAGAGTGCCCTGGAGACATAAATTTCATGATATTGATATTGAACAAAATTTATTGACCTGGAGCAGCAGCTCGGTTACAACAAAATACAGTAAATGAGTAAATGAACACTCATGAGGATTACAATATTCAAATTACATACAGTGATGAATAATAATGCAAACAAATATATGGAGGAAACAAACAAGAAATAGAAAAATGAATTTTCAATCAAACAAAAAAATCATGATTACGATATTGACACTCATAACAATTAATGACAATTCACTGTCAAAATTATAAACCAAAGAAATAGAAGCATTCACATGTTTTTTCACGAGATTTTTTTCCTCAATCAATAAATTATAATTCGGAATATATATTTTAAAAAACCTCTGTATATATTTAACGATTAAGAATGCCACACAGCTTTGAGACTGCAAAATGGAAGCTATATGATGGACTTTTCATGACAAAATTAAATCGATGAATTGAAAATGAATTGGCAAAACCTGGGAATCCCTAAGTAACCTTTAAATATTTTTACCGGAAGCAGATTATTCGGACTTTTTTAAACTTACATTTTCTTTGAATTTTTGTTGGATAAAATTAAGTTCACAAGACCTAATTACTTCCTTCACAGAACCCCTACAAAGAGTACGGTCGAAAAATAATGAAAAGAAAGACGCGGAAATTGCCATAACTGAACAGGAAAAAATCTATTAAAAAAGGCTAGCTAAAAAGAAAAATATTTCATTTTTTAAATGCAATAAGATCATTTTTTTGCCATATTTTGCTGGAAAATTGTAGTTAAAAGTGAAATAGTTTAATCTAATAAATGCAAGAGCGTTTTGAAAACGGACAGCATTAAGTGAAAATGTCGAGATTATCTTTGAATTACAAGCCGAAGATCTTGACAGCACACTCATTGTGCAGCACATTGAAACCCACTTTTGTAACTTATGAATAATGCATTACAAAATCATTGGTGAGGGCAACAGCTCAGAAATATCCAAGATGTTCAAATAAGCCAATTAGTATATCATTAGGAACGAGAATGATCTTATGCTGAACTGCTACTCTATTTAACCTTATTTCATGTATTTCCACCAGAGGTTTGCCTCCGATAAGCTGATAACAACAGTTCATCCCAAAGGAAATAAGAGTTTTTTTAAACACGCTTTCTCTAGCGGCTGCATTTGCTGGATTTAAGTTCTCGCGTATTTTTTTCAAAAATAGAGAAGGAAAGAAAAATTCTTTCGATTCAAGTTTTCTCCTTAAAACAAAACCATCAGCAGTGACCTGAGTCGATTTGGCTTTGAAGAACGTACTCAACCGTTGAAGATTAACTGTTTGAGAAAAAGCGTCGTTTTTGTCATTGTTGATAAAAGAAGAAAAACTCGTCGAGTCACAAGAAGGTTTGAGCTTTCTCTTCTGATGAAATTGGGAGGAAAAAGTTCAACGACCTTCTCGCCACAAACGTCGTGTTTTACAAATTTTACGCCCCAAGGGGAAGACTGAAAAATGAGCAGATCAGGTTTGAGGGTCGACAACGGAGTGGTTTAGGGAACAGGGACGTCGGAAACATTTTAGCTCAGGGTCTAATTGACGAGAATGGACGCTAGCACAGAGGTTTCCCCAGTCGTAGGTAATCAATCTCTAGTCAATTCCCATCACTGCCTCATGGAGACCGTTGAAGATTCCCTTTGGCCTCATGTGAAGGTGTTATCTTTATAGTGTAATCTATTTTTAAATATGCATATCAAAACACGAACTATCAGCATCAGCGTTTAATGTTGCATATTATTGTACGAATTCAACTAAGGAAAATGTTTGCAACCAAGATATCGCAAATACTTCTCAGAAGGAAGAGCCAACGCTAAACCAATACCTAACACAAAACTGCAATTGTGAGTTCATATTGAAAATGCTACTGAAATACGGAAATTTGAATTTGCATAGAATCCCTGAAACACAACTAATGAAATATTTCTTCCACGGAAATCCACGCTTTAGCTTAGTTAGCTCTAACCTACTAGCGACACAGACGGTTCCGAAAATACTATATAGGACATAAATAAGACCTAACATAGGACCTCCAGAATTCTCATGGCTAAAATCAATGAATCAGATATCGCTGTCAAAATGGGAACAGCATAATCCCAATGGATCTTAATTACAAATCAAATTGGCGTAAATTACAACGATACCTGGAAATGTTCTTATACGTTCAAAATCGAAAGACGCGGAAGACAACAATTTGAAATAAGAATTGTTTCATAACTGATTAAACATTAAATATGTACTCAATTTTATGCAAGGCAACTTGGATGTAAAACTTGTGGCTCAAAGTTAAATACATGGATACTTCGCTTATTTTGTCTTTGAAACATAAATAAAATGGTCTAGATCAGGGGTGACCAACCAAAATGATCTTGCGGGCCACTTTGGAAATGCAACATAACTCCGCGGGCCGCATATAAAATTATATATCCCCATATTAGATTTAGACCCACTATAGACATTTTTGGAGTGAAAAATTGAAACATAATGAGTTCATGATATTGTGTTAAAGTTATTGTATCAAAATGTAATGATTCTCGCGGGCAGGAAAAATGTTCAAGGCATGCGGCCCGCGGGTTGGCCACCCCTGGTCTAGATCATAATTTTCTTTACAAGTGGGATTCGAGCTTTCACGAAATTATTTCAATTTTTTGCGAGAGAAGAGAATCCTCTCTCAAGGATGAAAGACATCTCTCCGAAATTCGTTCAGAGGCAAATCGAAGCTACAGTTACCACCTATCACATGAAAATAATAATTTCTGCAGCAGAGGAATTAACTTGTAAATTTCATTAACACTATCATTTTAATTCACGGGCAATCTTTAAAAGAAAATAACTATGGAAAAATATATATTAGTTCAGAGTGGAAATCAAACGTAAGAGCTGATAGTAGTCTGACTAATTTACTATAACTAATGCTGATGGTTTTTTTTTTTATCAAACTTAGGGAGTTCACTGGTGTTGTTGGAGTTGTACTGGTAGATCCACCGCTATCATAATACCTAGGAACGAAAAATAAAAACAGGAGCCAGAGGAGTGGAAAGAGAGAGAAAGATATAAATGGAAGTCGTAATGCAGCGCTGTCATTCACACCTTCGCAACTTCAGCGCTGAGAGCTATTTTACTGACAACTAACGATATTTCAAAGAGGTAGCATTTGACCTTACCGGCGAGATGTATAGCGAGTTTTTGCACCTGAAAGAAGCAAATTGTGATATCTGATTCAACGTACAGCCCATAGCTGGATTTGACCACATGATGAATTGAAATAATACTTTTTTCTTTTGTACTTCGTAGAAACATAGTCATTCAGGCAATTCTTTTGATTTGGCATAAAGAGTGAAGTTTATTTCTCGGGGAAGGCCAGTAATGCCACCACAATTGATTTCAACACGGCATCAAACTTCTCTCAGTTATTGGTAGTAACAGGCGTAACTTGGTGAATCTGTTAACATTGTAATGATAACACTTGGCTTTGTTTTTCCACATATTTTTATTTGTAACTTGATATTTCCATACATTTTTATTTGTCTCTGGCAAATAAAAATATGTGGAAAATCAAAGTTAAGTGTTTTCATTACAATCCTTTCAGTATGTTTTTTCATCGTCCGAGTCTTTTCCACCAAAATTCCTCATTACTTTCTCGGCCTACTCCTTCCTCTCACGACATTTACTGCTAAGTTTTACTTAAAATTCAAAATAGCAAAAGTGCACTAGATTTTAAGTAGGAAAGTAAATCTAATTGCTGGAAACCACACAGCGCATTAACACTTGTGTGGTAACGCTCGTAAATTTCACGACTGTAGTTTTTATAATGCCTTTTCACCGTTTTATCTTCTTTTTAATAAAACCACCCTCTGTCTACCTTCCATCTTATATCAGACCTTCAGAATGAAACTCACTTGAGTTTAGTTCCTAAAATGTTTAATTTGTAGAGGATCATCGTCATAAAATTTGCGACAGGTTACCAGTTCCCGACCATTTAATGTCCCCATTGTTCCGAGAGCACTCCTTGTGTTTATATCTTTGAATTGAAAGAATTGGAATTCTAGGCATTGTCCATTTATTCTGGGTTACCTCCGACAATATCACTTTTCCGGACGGATTACGACCAATATATGCGTGGATAGGACTTTTTCACAGTTCATCGTTACCAGTAGCATGTACATAAAATACCGTTACCACTCTAGGGTAAAAATACTTTTTACTGGCATTTCCATGCGAAATTAAAGGTGGTGGATAACATTAATACCTCCATTGGATTTGTTTTTGACTCAACATGAGATAAATTACACCCCACGCGTGTAAATTCCGATCCACTTCCGTTCGACTCCCGGTCCGCGTCGCTACGAAATCCCGCGCATGTCATGCTATCGATTGCTAAACAAATGGCATACGCGAAAGTGGCACGAGACTCACTGAGCTGCAAGGGAACGACGGGAGTGCGTGGGTCTCGTCACTCCCGACCCGACTCTGGTTGACAAGGAGAACTTCCAAAAATATTCCGTTACGAACATTGTTTGCTTCATTTGCATCGTTTTTGCTTTGTGAGCTACATTCACTTACTTAGTCGCAGATTTTGTCCCTCTGTAAACGATTAAACGAATTATTATTGCCTATTTTGAGATTTACAAACATCTTAATGAAAGAAGGAGACATTTTGTCGCGTAGTCGTTACTTCGCAATAAAATATCCACGAGGTCGAGAGTAAAATTTTATTTAATTATGTAATATTTTCGGTAACATTTCCTGTACTATCGTAATGCCTGTTTGTCCATTTCACGTACGTGTAAATTAGCATTTTCGAAATTTTTTGGTGAATTGGATTCGGCTCCTGTGTTCCTCTTGACTTCTAGTGATTTTTAGGTGCTGAAATGTCCAGATTGGGTTCCCTCGACGGGGACAGGCTGGAGTTAAACATCCTTTGCACGCCTTTAAATAACACCTCGTTCCGTTTGGCATACAATGAATTCATGCAATGAAATTGCGGTAGAAAAAACTAAATGTACCCCGAATTGGCTCGAAGAAAAACTTTTGTCTACATTGTGCTTCAAAAAATCTTATTTAAGCGGATGTAGAAGGAGTAAGTAGATTTATAAACTATCGCGACACTCTACGCTGGTTTCTCGCATAGGTGGGTTTTCAAAGCTCCAAATACGTTTAGCCATGATTGGTGGCAATAAGTTTATGGGTACACCATGATATGTGATCTAAATCAAATGGGATATGTTTCCGACCATGATCCCATCCTCGTTTGCATTGAAACGCTAACATTGACATTGTTACACTGCGGTAGGCAACTGCGTTTGGAAAATAATGGTCCCGTAATGAACTCCTCTATTCTGAAAGAAAATCATAAATGGATAGAGATACTCTTTGCGAGATTGGTTATTAATAATGAAGGTGGGATGTAATTTATAGGATAATGATAAATTATTTCCAAAACTATGTTGGTTTTAATTTACATACCAGTTCAAATCCCGGTCAATCATGGTGAATCATCATTTAATTTAAAATTGAATATATTTGTTATTAATTCTGTATTTTCTTATAAATATACTTGACATTGTCCCAACATTAGGTTACACTGTGTCAACACAACACTACTATGGCTTAAGTCAGTGTATCACATTATTTTACGAAAGACATACCCCATCAAATATCAGCCTGTGATACATGACTCAAAGGCTCACTTACTGTAGCCGACAGCAACCTTCATACTCCTTCATGCATGAAGGAAAGGTGTCGTCTTCGTGTGCACTCTACTCTTCTTTGTTAAACCTCCCAATGCAGTGACTCGCTTGTTTACTCCATACAATATTGCCTTTTCAAAACTTTATCCTGTTACTCAGTTTCTTATCCGCTTCTTGATACAAAATACAGTTCTTTAGGCCGCTTCTAGGAGTAAGTCTGTACTCCGCTCTGAACGAGTGCACTTCCATAATAACTCCAACTTAAAACCAGCCCAACATCCCAAGGACATTTCAAGGGTTTCCCGAAAATTTTCATAGCCATCAGAGACAGCACAAGATTATCAACCTATTCCGAACTTCGACAGCCGACCAATACGAACTGAAATACGAAAGCCACCGTACATTACATGACAAAAGCAGAAGATGACCGATCGTTATAATCAGGTAGGTTTTGGGCTACAAAAACCTATAAACCAATTGGACGACTCGGTAAAATCAAGCACTAATACCTGTGAGAGCTATCAACTATAAAGCTTTACGCATGTGAAACAGTTTATTTAAGGGACGTGATAACTATTTAAAAAGGAATAGTAGGGAGGAAAAGCTCAAGACTTCATCCGAATCTTTTTCTTTTTCATCACAAAATGGCAAAGCAATATTACTGACAAAAATTACAACAAATTATAGATACTCTTGAATAGAATAGATGGAAACCCACAAAGATTCGTAAACTTTAGGTGCAACATAGAAACATAATGAGTTGCTTTGAGAACCTGGTTGACTGCCAACTAACCTATGTACTCAACAAAAAAATAACTTACTTCTGAATAACCTATGGTTATGGGGGAAATATCGACGCAACAAAATTTTCGCTGCCATTTTTCAAACCCCCAGCAAAATCTCTTCCCCCTTCTCCCTAATCTTTAGGATTGGAGGCGTGTTACAGAGAAGCCCTAAACAAGTTGACCTCGTCTGAATCCCTAAGGCGAATGTTGGTGGTTCCCGAACAATGGCTACCATCCCTGGTGAGGGTTGAGTCCGCTGCTTTTCTTACTTCGTCAGGCTTCTCAAGGGATATCAGGTTCCCGTTCCCAAAAGGGGAAAAGGTTAAGGGCCGCAAACCTTCCCCTGAGACATGAGAAGTCATGTAATGCGCTTACACATTTTTTTATCTATATTTCATCAACATGAAAGCCCTCCGCTGGCAAGAGATCATGATCTTCTAATTTGATACACATCTCCCCCATGAATTTTGGGGTTAATGAGTGAATATTATACACGTTCCAATATAATATACTGATCATAATTGACAGAAAGAAAGTTGGAAACATTTACCAAAATGAGAAAAAAAGAAAAGTGTAAATTTTATTTACCACTCTAAATTGGTAATAATAGATGGTAATCAGGTTGAAAGCCTATTAGGAAATCTCATACAACATATGCTCGCTTCCATCATTAATCGGTTGATTACATAGGTTAATTAAAAACAACAATTTGCTCCCGAGTATTGACATTAAAATCATTCACTTTCAAAAAATGTATGTATCACTTTCCCGTCTTCGAGCGACGCAATGAGTACATAACGATTCGCGTTTTCTGAGGAGACTACCAAGACCCTTATACGGCGCCAAGGAAGTAAAGGAACCATCACCTGGGGCAATATTAGACTACTATAAACTGGTGGAGAAACTTCTCTCCACGGCTAGGATCCGAACCGGAGACCTTTGGGATGTTAAGCCAGTATTCTATCCACCACACTAATCTCTCCATCTCTCTATCACGCTTGCACAAAGGGTCTAAATTTAGGGACATGATGGAAGGGTTTAACTTTACGTGCAAAAGGAGAGGGCCCCACGCGCGTTTAGGTCCGGGGTGGTTGGCTAGTGTGGGTGAAAGGGGGTTGGGAGCGTTGGGGGATGGGGGTGGAAGGCGCACAGAGAGTAGAGAGGCGATTATGGGCCGTACAACCGCATTGGGAGGGGGGAAAGGGGCGAGGGAAGATCAGAGGGCGAGAGAGAGAGAGAAAGGATTTGTGTGGGAGGGGATGTGAAAGGACGAGAGGTTAGAGCCAAATGTAGAAGGGTTAATTAAACCCGAGGCGTTTATCTTTGAGGAGCTCGACCCCTACGATTGAAAAAGGGCCGGGCGGGGAAAAAAAAACATTTTTTTCCTCGCTTGACCAGCGCCTCTACCCCACTTTTGACCTTGACTTGACGACAACGCCATCCAAGCAACCATGCTCTCTGATCCAGTCTCCTTCAAGCCTGCATCTTCTTCATTCAAGGACTTCGCTATTATTAAAAAATAATTCAACGGAATGAACGAATTCACTGGACTTCAGTTTTAATTCAGATCAAAGTCTTGCTTTCGGTTAACACTGGTAACATTTCCTGAAGAATGAGCATTCGCCGCTCATCCTTCCGTCTTCGTTAAGCATTACCAAATCAATTAATCATACAATGTTTCTGAGCCAAGAGGCTTACATAGATAAACTAGTGGATAGATTCAAATTGAATACAGCAAATATTAGAGATACCCCTTTGGCAACTACAAAATTTTGTGATATTCCATCTGAACCCGTTGAGCACACAATGTATAGATCTTTGATTGGTGGGCTGATGTATGCCTGTGTCGCAACCAGACCAGACATTACAGCTTCCGTCAGCTTTTATAGCCAATTTCAAACGAAACCAACCAAGGCATTGGGGGCTGGTTTGAAGCGGGTTCTATGTTATCTCAAAGGTACTAAATCATTATGTTTGGTATTTAAAGGTTTAAATGATACAGTCTTAGTTGGGTATGCAGATGCTGATTATGCAAATCATGAAGATAGGAAATCTGTTTCTGGTTATTTTTTTCAAGTTTTTGGTGATTCTGTTGTGTGGGCTTCTAGGAAACAACGAACTGTTGCCCTCTCATCTACTGAGTCAGAGTATTTATCTGTAGCTTCCGCAACTGCCGAATTGTTGTGGCTGCAACAGTTGTTAAATGAGTTGAAAATTGAAGTAATAACTCCAATTATTATTTATGAAGATAATCAATCATGTATAGACTCACTTATTAAATGGGATCAGAGAAGACTTAAACATGTTGATATTAAATATAATTGAAGAACTAATGAGAAGAGCATGTATAGGGAGAGATATAGAAAGATATTGTAACGCTAGAGACTTTTGCTTTTTTATGTTTTGAACATATCGATAGCGTTTCTACTAACTGAATTAGTTTCTCTCGGCTTATAAGTAGACGAGGAAAATTACATCCGAGCAATAATGGCAGTTGTAAACAATCATTCCATATTTTGAATGGGCTTTCTCTTTATTTTAAACGTATTTACATAAATAAATTATATAAATAATGTATGAGATATAAATGTGTGTGATATAAATAAATGTGTGCAGATTTAACTTAAAGGGTAAGCCAAATCTTCAGTGATAGAAAAGGAATTTTGACTCCCATGCATGCGTTTCGATATTCAAGGTGACCATCAAAAGGAAACGTAAAAATCTCGTGAACACAGTATCGACGACCTAAGTCCGATAGTTAGTAATGTGAGTTCATAGTTATTGGTGCGGAGGCGTCGTTGTGTACCATATTGTTATGTTCGTCTGAGTGTGACTATTATTTCCAATGGATGAACTGAAATGTCATTCATAGCTACGTTGCAACAAGTCAAAATTGATTTTAACTTGAATATTCAATTGATTGAAAGCAGTGTAAAATTCATCACGGATTATGATGGCTTGGTGCTGCATCTGCCACACCTGACCGCCATATACGGCAATAGTTAGAGTCAAATTCGATTTCTGGTCAGGTAAAACAATTGATCACCGTAAATTCCATCTCTTTGTTGCTTGAATTAGTTTCTGAATGATTGATTATAGTTTGGTTAAATTCTGCTCATCGTAAGATTCTCAAGCCCCATTCGTGAAATATTTTGACTGAGTCACCTATCTTTGACATCCGATTTAGGATTTTCTAATGTGCCCATCTTAGAAATCCCAAAATTTGGGTATTCTTAAAACTCCTCTGCGCCCTTTCACTTCCTACTACGTTAATGACAATCAGTCACCCTCCTTTCTCCATACAGCGCTCTCCAAAATCACAACCGAAACATAATCAAAGACTTTTAATGCTGCTACTACGACGGAGTGGTCACATCACAATCCTTGTGACAATCAATCTATGTCAAAATAATAATGACCTCTAATGGACCCTGGATTCTACTAACAATTTATAGGACAAGATAGATCAACTATATTCAGCTACGCCAGTTTTCTGAAGTCTCCCAAAAACCTCACTAGCACTATAGTAATATTAGTCAAAATTACAAAAACTCATGCAGTCCTAAAACTTTCCTCTAGATGGAGCATTTTTTGGTAATGGTGGCAGGTAGTTCAAAATTGCAATAGCTACAAGAAAGAGGCTTATTAAACAATGCGGTAGAGAGTCAGAAAATATATGTATCTACACACCGAGGACAATAAATAAATTCATAAATAAATACATAAAAAACAAGGTAAAGTGAAATTTCTATTTTATAATTTTTCTTATAAAACAAATGCATCGTTTCGCAATAAAAACTAACAATTTAGGAGGTCGGATATCTTAGTGACAGTCGCTTGCGAAAAGCGTGGTGTGAAGGATTGAGAGATGTGTATTAGGGTAGTATCCAGGTATACAGAGAAATTTTTTTCGTAAAATAGCGGAGGACCCCCTAAAAGTTGCCATTGGGCTAGGAAATTACGTGATTGGTAAGGTTCCATCTCAACTTTATGACGTTAACCTGTGCCTTATTGAGGTTGAAGTTCATAAAAACTGCGATTTTATGCAAAAATTCACTATTTTACACCACTAAAATTAAACCATCGGTCCTAGAAATGTGATTTGTTTCATTTCATGGGATATATTTTTGTTTTGACGTTGGACTCTTACCATTTTTTACCTAAAACCTATTGATTTAATGGTATTCAGCATTTTTTAAGTCAGGTCGAGCTACACAACCTCAAAATCGCCCTTTTTGGTATTTGGTAACACAACTAATTTAATAACTTTTTGACCAGTTTTCCATCCTATCAATGTATTATTACAGTTTTTCTAAACTTTAACTTCTAAGAGTAACGGATTAACGTCGTCAGTTGAGCTGAAACTTTGCCAATTAAGTAATTTTCTAGCAAAATGGCAAGTTTTAGAGGGTTTCCCCGGACAATATTTGAACATTAATTCGTTATGACCACTGTGACCACCATAATACGAATCGATGGGATCCGAGAAGAATCCATTTTGTCAGAATAACACATGTTGAGCAATGTTTCAACATGAATCTGTTCAGGGCGGAAAGTGTCAGCAGAGCGCTTCACAATAGTTCCGATAAAATATAAATCTACATATAAGTAAGCTGATACATTTCCACAATAGAAAAATCTTTTCTTAACATTTGGACTAATAGCCATAAAGAGCTTGGTAAACTAAACCAAACTAAGAAATGTAGACCTAAGAAAAATGATGTGAACGAGAAAATTGAGTAGAAAAAGTCTGCGATCTTGGGGACTTCGCCTGTCAAACCCGGAACCTATCACATACTTTTTAGAGCACTGCAAGCTCGAGCCTGAATTCTAACTGCTATCGCTTTCTTACCGAAGACGCAGCGGCAGCGGCACAAGCAAGGCTTCAGAAATGGATTTACACAGGCCTGTAAAATGGCACGAACTGCCCCATTAAAATACGCGATTTCGAGCTTGTCGAGTTTTGCCATGCCCGGGTTTTTCCGTCGGCTCGAAAACCCGGCCTCAGTAGAGAGACGCCGTTTCCTTGGCGTGAGGGTAGGCACGAACACAAAAGTGCAGGTAACACAGGAGTAGAGGAAGAAGGTCTCAATCCGCACGCATAGACGCTTTCAGTCAGTGAAGTACCTCCGTGAACGTTAGAGTGCATACGATATTCGCCATGGAAGACATTATAATGAAGTTAAAAGAAGAACAGTACATCCTGCGGCCAAAAAACAGTACAAGTGACGCTTGGGAAAAATTTATTTTAATTTGTGATCCCAACGATAGTAATAAGTGCGTTTTAGCTGCCCAGTGTACGGTGTGCAACGCTGTGCTGAAGTACACATCAAGTACATCAGCACTACTACCACACAAGTGTAGGGAAAACAAGATAAGTAAGTCAGAGATGCGGTAGCCCCAAAAGGACAGGGACGAAATTGCAGAAAATGCGCAATAATGTGCGGTAAAGATTTGCGACCATTTTGTAGCGTTGTAACTCTTTGCAACTCTTCATTGCACTCGAACCAATAGTTCGAAGGAAGGACGCGTGGGTTGTTGCGGTAATTCATCGCCTGGGTTCCGAAGCCCGTTCGCCCGTGAATTGTGACGTAGAACGAGTTTTTCGAGCATTTGGCGGAGGATCGAGCTAGCCGAGCGAGCTTGGCCTAGGCTCGGGTCAAATCTACCTGAGCTCGCTGAGGCGAGCGAGTTCGAGCGAGATTTTTGACGCTTTTGCAGTGCTCTAATCCTTTGTATAGCTAGTTCTTGGACATGAAGTCACCCACTATAAATCATCTGCTGCGAAACTGCAACAATGTTAACCTAGCAAAGTGAAAAAATTGGCAGGGAAAAATGATGTGAACGAGAAAATTGAGTAGAAAAAGTCTGCTATCTTGGGGACTTCGGCAGTCAAACCCTGAACCTATCACACATCCTTTGTATAGCTAGTTCTTGGTCATGAAGTCATCCACTATAAAGCATCTGATGCGATACTGCCACAATGTTAACCTATCACGATACGGCCTTCTACTCCTCCAACCAATGGGAACATCCCTTCCATTCATCCAGCGGTTCCCCTCTTCTTTCCTCTCACTCTCGTGTCCCATTCACCTGCAGCCCTCGAAAAGAAAAAAATACTGGAACCCATTCCTTTATTTTCCCGCAGTTTTCTTCTCGCCACAATGGCCCAGAGCGGAGAAAAGTGAGCTCAGCTCTTCGGATCGCTCGATTTAAAGATGAGAATAGATGGACCCATACGGAAAACTAAAAATCGAATGCCGAAACCGATAAAATGCGCAATTAATGGGAATCGTTGTGGGAACATTGTATATATGCGGCGAAGTCATCCGTAACAAGGTAGACTCATGAGAATAACTCAGGCGTCACTTCTGACGTACTATCACTAAATTGTAACCCCAATACTTTTAGTTTATAGATACAAGAAATATATGATCGCTCAAAATATAATCGTGCGAGACATATCAAGCGGAAGGATGTGATAATATTAATGACGATTTACTGAACACAAATAAAGAATCTAGTCAACTAATCAACACTCTGTATCGCTATTTTGTGCTCCCACTTCGTATTGCATTCCATCTCTCCATATCTAGCATTATGATCTAATTCCATCCATCTCGCTTCTCAGTTTCTCTGCGTTACACTCCTATTATGGCGTCCCATTTGGTTCCCCACGAAAGTGTCTGATTTATTTTTCTCCTTTTCAACCAACTCTCCACTATCCACTCCTCTTATCCCTGCTTTCTCGTTTCCTCTCTCTTTTTCAACCTATTTTTTCCATTTCCCTTTGCTCGCGTGCTCTTGCTTTTGTCCCGTTGTCCTTGAGTGAAGGGAGTGGTAGGAAAAAAAGTGCTGTATTCTCATTTTTCCAGAGTGAAAAAGGGGAATAAAATCTATCGCGAAGTCGAATTTATTTGCTTATGTTTTATATATTTATTTTTTTCACTATGCCGAGGAGCCTGACTGCCTGCTGCCTCCTTCAGCTTCCCCGTTTGGCTCTCTTCACGAGAACCATTCTCTGGCTGCTGCGGTCAACGTTTAGCTCTTAGTTAAAAAGAGAGGGAAGGAAAAAACCTACACGCTGAGGAAAATTGGAGGGCTGAGAGAGAGAGAGAAAGAGAGCGGACTGGACTTGGAGCAGGGTTCTTGAGCTATTAAACGAAAAATGCTTCCTCACGGCATTCTTGGAGTGCGCTCGCGGAATAATCTTTCACTCGTCCGTGCAGCGGCCCGTTACACCTTTGTTGTTTTATTCTTTATTTTTTTCACTTTGCACGAACCGCATCGTACGCTGGATCCGAAATGCACCCGGAGTTCACCTTATACCCCACGCCTCCTCGATTAGAGCCTAATTTGAACGAATGCTTTTTTTCGGCAACTAATAGGCAACAGAAAACATTGTAGTAACTCCCAAATTAGCCCATCAAATCTTTTCTAGGAAATGACGATTGAAAACAACTCCCGCTGAATTCGCAATCTCTGAATTTCAATCGCATCTAAGGCACAAAACTACTTTTCGGGAGTAATTTAATTTAGAAGTGTATCCAAGTAACGAAATAATTCACGGTAACTGCAATGATCGTGACGATTTAAACAAGGAAAATTATGAAACACTATTTGGAAAATGTAGAACTGTATCCAAGTCAAGTGAAATATCACGGCTACTCCAATGTTTGGTATGGCATAAGCAAGGAAAACTATGAAACATTATGGTGAAAATGTTAGCTCAGATGACTATTCTTGTCACCAACAAGAATATATGATAGAAACAACATAAAATGTGTTGCACGACAAGTATAAATAAAATATAAATTTCAGATGTAGTGAGATGAGTTAAAACATACACTCTATATGAATCAAAACAATTTCAATGTATTGCATACGCCTATGTTGAACACTTAACCCTTAGCTAGAGAAAGTATGAAAAAAATTAGGTTAAGTATTAAACACCACAAAAATTGCAACACAATCCGACAGAAAAATCTTAAAAAACACGCAAATTATCTTTTATATATCTTTTCTAGTTTTTATAATATTCATTGGTAATTACTATTGAAAATAGAACTAGTAAAAACTAGGGATATATTTTTCAGTTTTTTTGACATTGAAAATTACGATTGAAAACAGGATAGTTTATGAATTTTAGCGACAAATAAAGCCATTGACTCCAGCTTGGGACTTAATTAAAAGTACGAATGGTATATTTATCTGAAGGAAACTATTTAGGACAAAAAACGATAATCTATAAGATAAAAGTAGGCAATTTATCACCAAGCAAGACCTCCAAATGGCGGCTTACGCAGAGCATGAAGGAATTTGCACTGCTACAGACTATTTTCATTTTTCTGATTATGACACTAATTGCCCGTATACTTCATTATCCCACAGATATTCCGCATCACGGAGGTTATCAATGCCGTAAACGCAAACTTGAATATCATCCTTCATCCGAGTTCTTTATTTTTGGATTTAAAATTTCACAACTTTTTATTTACAACACAATAAAATACAAACTCATAGAGTAAAAGCTATGGATCTCCATAACGCTGTATTTTTACAAACTCTAAGGAGTAAATAAGCGTAATAAAAAATGTTCACCTACGATGGCCACGCAATGAGTCTAGGATAGCGTCGTAGCATAAAAGTAGCGTGTTAAAAAGTATAATTGCATTTAAATTCTCTGATTCTGAATAAACAGAAACGTTAAGTGACCCCTCAAAGTCTCTCCGGACATAACAATTATCTGATACATCTATATTTAACCACAGTTCATATCGCAAGAGTATAGACTGTATATGATGCATTGGCAATGGATAACATTTTCGTGAATGTGGGTTAAAATGGATGAGTATATAAAACCCCTCACCATTTTACATGTGCATGCCCCATCTCCATAATCTGTCTCATTCGTCATCTCTGCATACGTCCAACTTCTCTCCTTCCTGTCCAAGAATGGTATTCCCCGTCTTCATCGTCTTGCTTGAACATTTAAAAATCACTGGTTAGATAATGAAAATCCTAAGCACAAAAGGCATCTACGTAACCTGAACAATCGACTTCATAACCAACACGATCATTCACAGAAATAAGTTCTCCACATTTGCAGCATTTAGCTAAATAGTGTGGCCTACCAAAAATTTGGCATTGAGCACCAAATGTCGTACATTTACCTCTTGTACATTGATGAGAACCGACAGTCTTCATTTTTGGAATATATTGTCAAATATACTAGAATAACTGTAATGTGGCAGTTCGTATTCCCTTCATTCTATTTACAGCTAGTCTTTAAATACTCATTCGCTGATGTATTTATAGGAACAACAACTTTATAAGACATTTCCTTTAACTGCTTATCAGCGTATTCTATCGCGTGAGAAGAATGTACCGCAGTCATTAGCAAGAAATTCGTCTAAACGAGGAGTCTTTTTATAATTTTACTGTTCCAGAGACGCCAAATTTCTCATGAATTCCTCCTCATCATTTCAACCTCGCCCATTTTTTCCCGATGTCTGAGATGACAAATGTGTTAATCGTAAGTCTCATTCAGATCTTGAACTGCAGTAAGAAACACACTGTTTTTATCCAAAATTCCTTTCGGAAAAACTTGAGGTAATAAAGAATCGATAATATGATCGATACTCTTCTTATTCTCGTAGGTAATTGGTAAGTTCTAATGAAAATTCAATGCTGCCTTACCAATAACGGCTAACAAGGTTGAAATTTATACTTGGGTAAGATTCTCGCTAAGTCGGGCCAGTACCACGTTATACAATCATAAAGCTCGATATTTCCTCCAAATTTCTTAAAATTGGCTTAAATCCTTAGCTAGTGGCGGTGAAACCAGTTTCTGAAACATTTTAGCCGGGCGAGATAGTTTAAAACATTCGATGAAACCATTATGTATGTGGTTATTATCATTAAAAGTTCGTGCGAATAATCTTTTAAACATACGATTTATAGGAAGTGTCTTTGAAATAATTACAAAAAATAAATATGGAAGGCAAACTAAAAACAAATGAATAAGTGAAATATAGTCTCTAACATGTTTTTATTTGGATGCTAGAATATTTTTACTCAATGGCCACAATCTCTCAGAAAACATGAAAAATGAAAGAAATATTTATTGCCGGTTATTTTCACAGGAGGAGTCAATATTCTACAAACTAGTTTCATACAGATGAGTAAGTGAATCTCCAAACTTGACTAACTGGACTCCAAAGGAGGCAACATTAATTGAAAACCTAAATAATTTCTATCAACTACCCGCATCAAAATATGTACCTTTTTACCTGTTTTACCGTTACGCGATGTTTAATTTGTCTTTTATGGGTAGTATCAGCCAAATTGTATGGAACTCTCTGTATGGAATTGTAATCATCATGTAATCGTTTTAGGGTAGATGTTGAGAGATGACAGTCTGGTTATGATAAATGCTATTATTTCGGCATATTTACCGTTAAAATGGTCTTTCTTAACCCTTTAGATCCAAGATCCACCTCTCCCATTCGAGCCTTCTCCCCTTGACGTCATGTTTCGTTCAGGTGGCAGCCACCAAGTTTCTCCACCACTGGAAACCTCTCGCAGTATTTATAGGCTTTGCGCCGCTTCCCTTACAAGTGCAGATCTTGCGCATTTTTTGCGAAGTAGTTTGGTTTCCCTACCTACGTCCCTTGCCCTTTTACCTCTTCTCCTTGCCGCCGAGGTCGGCGCCAAAAACTTTTGCGAGAGCTATACTCAAATTTTTCCACGTAACCTAACCACTCGGGAGTTTTACAAAATTTCGTCCGTTCCGCCTCAGTCAGGTTCGCTTGACTATCTACGCAAAAAAAGCACCCAACAACCCATGACGTTGAGGGTTCCTTTGAATAGAACCACTGTCGCTCTATATAAAAGCTCGACATTCGGACCGGCCGTCCCGAACCCTCATTTCATAAGGAAACCTGAGCAAGCGTTCGGAGCAAGAGAGGAGCGTAAGTGGAGTGGGGAAGGGGTTTGGTTGTGGGTTGATCTGGGGAGGGGTGCGGGGGGTTGTCAACATCTCTGTCTTTTAATGGAAGAAGAGTGGTGGGCGGTTTAGGTGTTTGCTACGGCCATTTCCGCGAAAGCGGATCGCTCACAGGGTTATTTTTGACCCGGGAAGGAAGGGGATTACTATTTTGCGCATTTATAGGGATATTGTCGATCGTGCTGCTGAAGAGGGGGGTCGCAGGTGAAAACTGCAAATGCGAATGGGTCGCTTATCTGGGGCGGAACAATGACTCTTAGCTTTTTTTATTCGAGGAGAAGGGACATAGTCGGGAGGGGTTTTTTCGACCGAAGCTTGAGAGACCGTAGCCTCGAGCGAAATCGAGACTGCTGGGCAACAGATGAAAATACGCTGGCTCTCGTTTATTCGGTTTTTTTATCGAGATAAAAAATAAAGAATAAGCTAGTGTGCACATTAACAGGTTTATTAAGGCTTACGTGGCTACCTTTACTGAAGATAAAAAGGAAGCACAAACAAGTGCACATTTTAAAGAAGCTTATGCGTCAGCAGATGTATATGTATGAATTTGAGATAACACATGTATTAAGTGTGATAAGCAAAACTGATGACCTGATAATTTGTAGATGTTGCAGAGTAAAAACTTGCATTATTATTATTTACTCAGCCTATAGTATCAAACAAATTACTTTTCACTTCAGTTCATGACATCAGTAAACCATAAATTTATTTTCATGCATTCTATAAATGTTAAGAAACTATGAAGATGTGAAAATATAAAAATACAATCGTCAACAATTATTAGAGTTTCTGGTCCCACATATTGTAACCACAATGCTGCAATGAAAAACTCCCAATTACTTTGAAATAGCCAGAGAAATTTTAACTAATATATTATTTAGGCAAAAAACTGAGAAATTGCGGGATGTCGATGTACCTCTGTAGAATTTAGATTAAGATATCCAGGAGATAAAGTATCTACGTTAAGCGTTGACATAAAGTAAAGGTGGTGGTACAAATCATATTTCTCCGTAACATTTCACTGGAATAAGAAGTTTGTAGAAATATGTGGAATAAACCACTATGGCCCCGACCACGACATTACCTTCCTCGACCAAATGTAAAAAACTGACATGAAGTTTCATATTTTTCATATGAAACTGCTCAACGACAAGAACACTTGGATCTTCGACAAAATCATAACGAAAAAAATGAGGTATGTAGGAAGAAGGACTATATTCTATTGCGATATTTGAGGATGATATTCTGTAGGAAATAAATGAAATTGCTGCAAAAAATCGATAGAATCAGAGATGATCTAAAGAATGGAATAGTACTTGGATAAACGACGTCAGCGTGGATAAATAGACAGGTTACAACACAGACTGGTGTACCTCGCGGCTCTGTATTGGGACCTATTTTATTTTTCCTTTGTGATAAAGATCTTCGTATCTATAAACTTAAAGGCAATGCAACAGCTTTTACTGACGAATTTTTTATGATGAGTCGACTGGGCAAGGAATAAAATACAACACTCAATTAGATTTTAACTTCTTGGGTAGTTTGCCTCAAATATGGTGATACTGAATGTATATAATACTATATATTGGAGTCAAATAGTTTTAGGCCGTTTTAATGGTAGTTTGTATCTGTTTTGTTATCATACTAACTGCTCACTCAATTCAAGAAATAAATAAACAATAATGGAACATGAGGAAAATATCAAAAACCTAGATAACGTAGATCTAGGTTTGCAACTGATGCAGCACGTGGACTCTTTTAGCATATTTACAGGTACTGTATACTAAGGATCAGCAGTTCACCCTTATTTCATTCGGCCTTAATCGAAAAAGGAGAATTATAAAGCTTTAGGAGATTCTACAACACCTTTCTTCAAACTATTCAATATATGATATATTAGCTGTGGGAGAGCAAATTATGATTCAGTGAACCCTGCGGTATTTCTTCCAAAATATCATAAAATTTATTGATGAATCGTTTAGAACCCTCCGTATCGTTATTTACATACCCAACGTTACTTCCTCAGAGACAATGTACTTTTCCGAGGTGCTAAGAATATTCTATATAGGAAAGAAAACAAAATCCCCGTTGCGATTAAGCCTTTCTTAGACAGCCTAACCAGCCAGCTGGGACCCTTTTCCCAACCTAACTCTAAACAGTTTAGGAAAAGTCATTTTTTATAATGGGCCTAAAGCGTGTACAATTGTGAATGCCTACCCACTGATTGCCAGATTGGCATATAGCATGTCTTCCTTCGGTAAAAATGAAACTTTGGCTATTTACTCGGGGAGATATTAAAATCATACTTTTCTGGCAATACCACTACAGTTACTACATTTCATAATTTGCGAATATGTTTTGCTCCTTTTGTAACGATGGTAATCAAATGGATGATAGCCCCAAAGGCTTATCCTTCTAAGTTTCCTCGGGCTCTCGATTCTGATCCATTTCTCTTTTTTCCATGTATTATTACTAGGTAGTAGTAAAAACTATTATTAATTATCATCAAAAGTGAAAGTTTTAAGGCTTATCATAAATCAGTTCGTTACTAGCGGAAGAGAATGACAACTGAAGTCATATGGAAAGAATGTTCGCTTGGCAAAGGTCGGTTAGTCAAAGAGGAAGGAAAATGGTGACGTTAACGGTGGAGAGAAACCCAGTGTAAACATCTGTACTCTTCACAAATGGTTACAAGGCGCCCAAAGTGCATGCACCTTCCGAAAGAAGTACACTACCCTTGAAGTGCCCATTACATGGCACCCAAATATGGATTATGGGTACCTCTGAAAAATATCCAGCATGGAGGGAGACAAAAAAGTGCCCCAGCGATGGGCAGTTAAAACTTGAACCACTACACCAAACAGATATTTAAAAAAATGAGAACTGATGAAAATGATTGGGATTTTGGACGGCGGGAGGGAAGGTAGGGAGAGTAATAAACTAACAAGAAGAATTATCATTGTATAAAACGAATCGCTTTACGAAGAGTATCAGTTTATAATCTGACAATGAAGTACATATAATTCTCAAATATTTTGGGACAAAACTTTGTCGACAAAGAACATACTTTTATAACAATGTTACTCGCTAAAAGTTTTTAACGCTTGGGTGTTCCAAAACCCAGCACCATCCATGGCATGGTGGATGACACTCTGGAATCGTATAGCTATCAGAAACACATTGAATATTGACTTTAAATACAGCTGTTTAACCAATTTAACCGATAAAATCAGTTTTAATTTTTCAATGGAATACACTTAGCTAGGATTATACTCTTTCTGTTGAAATCTCCATAGAGGAGGGAAGGTAACGTAAGTGCGATGACGTCACGCATTTGAAATATCGCTTTAAAGACGTAGCTTCATGTGAAATCAAGAATGTCTTCAAAATTAATTATAAATGCATGTTGTTGACGCATGTGCAAGTGGTTTACATAATGTAGTCCGTTGAAAAGCCATCACTAAAATTTGAGAAACAACTAAAACGCACGCTCCACAATGTAATAAGAAAGTGGAAATACAAGTCCAAAGACGCTAAGTCTTAAATCTGTCACGACACCGGTTTGGAACTGAAATTGTAGGGTAGCATTCATAAAAACCGCCATCAAAATGATCGGTACACATTTTAATATCACAATAAACTGAAATGCAGTCTCATAAAAACTTCAAAGTTCCATGAAACGATTTTATTTGCCTAACTCCGTGCTTTTTTGTGTATTCCGTGAATCAAAGAACCGCAAAAACAGAATGGGCGTTGTGGTGGTATAAAAATCACTCGAACGCTTACCCAATCTGTGCATGGAAATAAGATCACAGTTGGTTAATATATCTTGCGTTCCGACAACTTTTCCGTTTTCAACGCTAAAAAAGACCGAGGTGGTCGATGACTTTCCCAGCTACTCCCTCCCATCCTTTCACCGCCAGGCCTTTCCTCCGTCCGCGACTGATATATGGAAAATGTCCCCCTCTCTCACTTCACGAATACCTCGACTTGAATTATGCGGGGCATACATCATACGGGAAGGTCGCATATAATTTAGGTTACGGTCGACTCTCCGCCGTTCCGGGCTGGCCACGGACTAGATCTCATTAGGGAAATTTAGAATGCGTGCTGCGTCGGGCTACACAGAGTGCACTCCGCTAGTTCTTTTTTATTCGTTGAAAGGGTGGTAATGAAACTCTAGGGGAAGTTCATCGGACAATGTGTAGCATGCAGGACTTTCAGAGCTTACGAATGAGCGAATGAGCCAATAAGCAAATTTAACGAAATCTAATTCACTACTCGGCGCGTTCTTTTAAAGCTATTAAAAATGGTTAAAAACAAAACGCTACAATAGAGCCTATTTTTTATTTCCTAATTTAAATTCGTCCATGTCTCAACAATCATATAGGTCAGAGATAAGCACTGTTGGAATTCTTAAATCAACGGAAAACATGGAAATATAGCCTTACCTTTTCCTTAACCGAGTTTAACTCACAGAAAGCTGGTAATCGACACTGCTGACAGCTCATCCCCAAAAAGATTAGGAAACTGTCAACTGCATTCGTGACAAAGAGCAGCACGCCGATGATTTGCATAGCAATAAATTATTTTTGAATCGTCGGCATATTGTAGCTGATTCTTGGTTCGGAATATTTGGTGGAAAATTCTTTACGGTGGCATTGTTATTTGAACGTTGAACTTCCTATCTTTTCTCAAATACTATCATTGCAATTTAGGATCCGTCCTGTTCCCATTTCAAAACTCCCAGTTGAAGCACTATGCCATTCATTAAAAAGGAGTATAAGAATGAATTTTAAACTACCGTCCATCACAAAACGTAGCATATAAAGACCCAGCAATTTAAGGAAAAATGCCTTCTAAGCTTGGATTTTTGATCTTTCAATTCATTTAAGACTTTTCTTTTATGACAAAATACAATACGTAGCCTTAAATAAAACATAAAGCCATAAGGATAAATAGATAATAATCGGCTAAGCTTGAGCAAGATAACAGACAAAGGAATCGCGAAATATATATACCAAACGCATTAAAATCAGAATTTTGCCAGATTTTTAGCATGAATACAGAATTAGACCTCAACTCATTAAACGGAAAATATATAATTTATACAAGTTACCGCCGGAAAAACGTGGTTTAAGTTTCGACTTAAATTCCCTTTACTAGTCTATGCCTTAAAGGATCCAGATGTTATGTAATAATAATTCATAAGTAAACTAGAACGCAAAGATGGATGGAGAGATGGGGCGATAAATACGCTGGTAATTGGTAACAGAGAAGAAACGGACTGGACTTTATGCTCGGGATGAAGGAGTGACTTATGCCAGGCTGAAATTACTGAAAGTACTGAAATTGTGCAAGGTGGTCAAGGCCGTAAGATCCAAAAACATTTTGTGTAGGTAATCCATCTGCCGTTTAAAAGTGCTAAAAAGTCCTCAGAGGAAAAATTATTCGGCGATATATATATATTCGGGAAATAAAATACTTCAGCCACTTAAGCTTCCGATGTATCCTTCTCCACCAGCTTGTCCCAGTATCCTGGTTTTGTCAATATATACCTACTCTATTTCAGTCTACTTTAAGGGAGAGGTATTCTCCAATAATATAATGCACAAATGCTGACGCTTACCTAAATGTAAAAACTAGAATATTGAGGCAGACAACGGTCATTAAATGTCATTTCCAGTTGGAACTTTCGGGTGGAAACTAAGTGACGGAATAAAATTCACAAACAAAAAACATATTGCAGATATTATTTTCAGATAATTTAAAGTGTCACCAAACTAATGGATTTCTGCCTTTCGAAATAATTAACACCATATAATTGCATTAATGTCTGTCAAATTAGCTCAATGTCACACAATTATAGCTAAAAGTAGTTTTAAAAACCCAATTGAATTGATAGAAAATGTAATTGATTCGTACTTGAGGGAAAATTATACAATTTCCGTTACATAAATTGTCCACCAAATAAGGTGGAGTTATTTTTAAATATCATTGGAATAGCTAACAATATTTCGAGAATAATCTCAGTAAGGTAAATCACGCACATTCTTACAAATTTTTGAGGAATTTTAGAGCCCTATCACCCTATGATGCTGACTTCACCCTTTAGATATAGCTACTTTTTGTCTTCGACAGCTAATTCGACGATTAAACTAGCTGATAACACTTCCATATCTTAAGGTCGACCCACCACCTGCAACTCTACGGACTCAGCTGGTATCGGTAAGCTTGTCCCAAGGCCAACATATCATATTTAAGATTCATTTGAAGGGGTCTCAAAATTTTACATTCAGCTGCAACTTTCTTAACAATACGAAAATAGATTGCGGCAAGCAATTCAATTATCAGATTAACTTCAAAAAAGATTGTTTCTTAATCAGTCACTAAGATTACGAAAAATATAAATATATTTAGGGTGCAAACACTTATTAGATTGGCGATGTCAAAACTATGGTCGCAAACAAAGGTGAACAAATGAATGTGAAATAAATATAACTATAAATGAATAATTGAAATAAATAAAAATAAGCGAATGTAAAACTGCAGTGTTTCCTCTACACTTATAATGAAGAAATTCCACACAGTAAAGTCTGAGACTAACACCTTCATATACACTCTTTCCAAATCTTTGTGGTGCTCCTTGTTAGGAGATTCTCTCCCTCAATTTTATAAACGTTCTTCAATACAACCTGATATCATTTACATCCAAATTCCTCTATTCGTGTTGTATTATACTGAAATACCAGTTGTTAATATTTTAAACAAATAAACCGCTTACTATTCTCCCTCTGTGCCTCACGAAAAATGAAAGTATAGGTCATCCAGCTAAGTTGAATTTAATATAATTGGGTATTTGGCTAATTATTATAATTTTAAATTGGATACGAAAGAACAAGTGATGAAAGAACGTCAAATGAATACGGACTACAGGCATGCATGGAGAGAACGTATTTCGTTAGTTTGTCAATGGCAAGAAATGGATGAGAATCGAATAATAAAGCAGAATAATGTGAGAGGAGTGGATGATTTGACGGGACGGATTGACCAAGAAACTCTTGGATGAATGTGACGGAAGACTTTCGATACATATGGAGTATTCGGACCTTAAACAACAATTGGATGAGCAAATAGCAATTTTAAAGTGTCACTGAAATGGAAGAGGCATGCAAGGGTTGACTAATATCAAGGAAAAGTACAGAGTCTGCTCCCGAGGCCTGTCATTAAGTATTAAGCGGTTTACAACCTAAGCATTAGTGGGCGTATAACATAAAACTACTCTCCGATGGCACGTTTAGTAAATTGAACGGATTTTAATTTTTGTGCCAACTGAAAAAAAACGAGAAAATGATTGGGACTAGAGAAAGTTTAAATCGAGGAGAAATTAACATGACAAAATATGGGTAGGTGAATGGGGGTGGATGGTGAATTTAAGGACGTAGCTTAGGGGCAGGATTCAGTGAAGGTCATGTATAGTGTGTACCTAAGTGGAGGATGAATAGATAGGGAGAGGGAGGAATAAGGGACCAAACCACTGAAATCCGGTCGTCCGACCGACTCTCGGTTTCACAGTGGACACAGTGTAAAGGGGAAGCCCGCACAACTCCGAAAAGTTCTCAGTCGAATCCCTCATTCGCTCTCATTCCCAACCCTTGTCCTCTACGCCCTAGGGGTGGCGACTTCTAGTGATTTCGATGGGAAATATGGCTTTGATTAAAAACTTTGCGTTCCCCGAGCCCTCTCGGAGCGTATGAGGTTTTATATCGTCTGGATCCACGAATCGTCGAAGTCCCGAAGGTAAATAAGGGATCAAAAAGCCGGATGTCTCAAAGAGAGCCGTAATTATTCCCTATATCCGCCGTTCCTCTACCGTGCTAATACAGTTGTCAGCTGATCCCCCAGGGAATCAAGGAACAGGGAGAAAAAACTTTGACTTGTTGGAAAATCGAAAAATATCTCATTTATATCTTCAGAATAAGCGTAAGATACAGTACCTTCAAGCTAAGTGTATGTTGAAAATTTAGTCGAGAAAAACTTGCTACATATTTTGATAAATGTAAAGTTCTTTTATAAAGCAGCAATAATAACGTTTGACTAGCTCGGGAGTAAACGTAACTGTGTCCGGCGAGACGTAGTGGAAGGATATCATAATGAAACACTAAAATATATAGCACTTCTTCCACAGGTTTAATTTCTAAGGTACAACGCGTTTCAGCTGTCAAGCCATCATCAGGTACAAAAAAAATAAAACGAAACACTAAAATGATGATGGCTTGACAGCTGAAGCGCGTTGTACCTTAGAAATTAAACCTGTATAAGTAGTGCTATATATTTTAGTGTTTCATTAGCTCGGGAGTATCAAATTCAATTTGATTCTATCTGAGGTTCTAATCAGCAAAGTTTAAAAACTGCAAAAGTTTCTTAAATTCTCAAAATATTTTTTTTTCCATTTTAGAGACTGAAAAGATGGTCGGCAACTGATAAATTATTCAAGAGGGTGAAAGCAATTTACTTAACTTACATCTTTCTTGATTCTTCCAGTATTTTTATTCAATATGGTGTATGGGTTCTTTGGAGGGGTAGTTGCCTTGGTTGGTGATTTTTTACACCATTACAAATGTATAGTAAACCAGGAAAAACACAGTGAAATACATCTGAATTACGCTAATTATATGTAATTAGGTAGAATCCTATATTATAATTCAAATAATCTACATGGACGCTTAAATGGGTGTAACTTGTGTGAAAATGGCTTTTTTCTTAAATCCTGTATTGAATGCATTATGAAACATTTGAGAAAATTTCTGAAAACCACGTATGGAAGTCTCATATCTTCGCTAGGTTTTAGTGAAGGCATGGCTTTAGGCTCTGTGCACTTTTTGATGGCACTCTTTTTAGATAGTTACAGAGTTTCCCACAGAATACAAAATTGACCCAGCGCAATAACACATTCAACATTAGTTCTTTTTTATTTTTTAAGTAGTTTCCCCTAATATGTTTACATGCTCAGCAGCGCCCTAAAAGCGATTGTTCTGTTAGTTCAATTTAAATCTCATTCGTGTATTACCACTTGGTTTTCTCCTCCTCCGAGATAGAGCCTCTCCTTTCTTGTTTTGACTTTCACTTCAGCTCCTTTCCGTGAAAGCAGAGAGACGGGTCACTTGATTTACAACGCGAGCGAAACTGTTTGTCTGCGAGCGCGTTCCTTTAATTCGGTTTTTCTTCTCGTTCTCCAGCCATCATCCCTCTTCCGCTTTGATTTTTCGACCCTGCTCTCCGACCATCGGCATACTTCCCCCTCAAATGTCCGCTGACCCAAACTCCATCCCTCCCCGCCACGTCCCCCGCCCGCCCATCTTTCTTTCTTCCTCCCTTATTTCTCTTTTCAAAACCACTCGCTCTTGAATTCCCTTTCAAAAAGACTCCCATCGCCATCGCACAGGCTCCGTAGCCACAGGACACACGCTTGCACACACATCGACTCGCAGCGTAACCCGTTGGATGAGTGCCAAAGGGTGGGGAGGCTCTTTCGGCTGAGGGAGTCGAGGAGAGGGGTGTAAAGGGGAGAGAAATAGGGAGATAAAGTCCCTAGGATGGCAAGGAGGACGGGGGAAGAGGGCAACCCACACCTCCTCCTATCCCCTATCGGCCCAACGTCGTAGCTACCAAACTTCCGGACATCCGTGACGAAATGGACCTTCGGATCGAGCGGTAGAAACTTTCCTCCCGAGTGGGAGTACGCCAAGGATTCCTTCACTTCCAGAACCGAGCACTCTTACCTCTTTCTCCGAGTCTCCTTCCCCCTGACTCGGTTAACAGCACGAAAACTTTCGCTAGTTTCGGAGATTCGACCATTTACTAATTGTCATCCCTGTTGCTCCGAATTTGAGCGCAATTTATTTCTCTCAGGAGGAATGCCCGGAGGCACTATCCCAAACTTGAAATTCTTCTTCCTTCTCCGTTTTTGTGCTTGCGAAAGAAAAAAGAAACCAATGTCTTCGTCCTTGGAATGTCCACTGTAGTTAATTGCGCAAAACAGAACCGTGCAATAGCTTTACATTTTAGATTATCAAAGAAAAAAAGATTTAAAATAATTTTAGAATAATTAAACCGGAAGAAGTTGATACATCTGTTTGTAAGAACGATTTTCTAAAAGAACCCTTTGAAAAGCGGCATTTTAGATCAACATGCTTGGCCGAATATAACTTTTACTCCGAAACTCACCGCTAGCCTTTTCTTAAAGAGAGGCAACACTCGGACGGTTTGGATTCAGATCCAAAGATCAAAATCTAAATCAATTCTATTTTGCTAAACTACATCTTTCCCCTTTTTGGTGAAACTATTCAATCGTACCAGAAAAAATAATGAGCGGTGATATTTTTATAAGTACCTTTAAAAACTAATATTCGCTAAAACGCTGTGTAGCAACAATCACAATTTTTGACATGCATATGATTTAATGAGCTAGTGTAAATGGGATGCCTTTTGCATTTCGGATCAATGTCAAGCCGTTTCATTGAGGTATGGATGCTCATAGGTTATGGAAATACATAAGGTTCGATTACTACTCAAACTATTAAAATGCTCTCATGACGACCGGTATAAACAGAAATTACGAATTAGAAATGGTTGGTATTGAAAACGGAGGCGGACATATTTATGCATATAGTATTTTTGGGTAGTAGGACAAGATAAATGTAAGGCTTAAGCAATTTTATAACGTTTAGGCATTTAAAAATGTGTGAACTTCGAACCAGAATTGTACGCGCTCAACCAAGAAAGGATTATCCGAAGATAAACGTTTGTTAAAATCAAAGTGTAAACATAAAAATTGAATATATAAACAAAAAAATCTTCTTGGTCAAATATGAGTTTTGTAAACTGCGCATAACTCTCCAAAACGGTTTTTCTCTCCATCATTTACTTACTGGTCAAATTAATTTAACAGAGAGTAAAAAAAATACTCAGTGCAGTTATATAAAGATTCCATTTGGTACACTTAGATCTCATAGTATATGCCATCATAGAATTCAGAAAAAGGATTAATAAATGAGAGATATTTCTTAACGTGTTCCGTTAGAATCGAGATTTAAAATTGTGCCCGTCCGCTGAACGTTCCTCTCAGTAACGGACATATATAGCGGCACAGTACACTCCTCTCTCTTTGGAAATTTTTTTAAAGTAGTTAAATCGATGGTTGTAAACTAAAGTATCAATTTCAATATCCACATGTCAAAATCCAAAATTCATCTCTAAATTTGGATTCTCTCATCACAATTAGTTCAATATACTTTCAAAAAACATGTAAACCGAAATGAAAGGTCAGCTCCGCGCAAGATACAACCATAAGACAGTTTAAGACATATTCTGTCATGAAATTCATGAAACAGAAACAAAACAACTATGGAAAACAAAAGGAAAGATAATACGCTTAGAAACTGAAGATATAATTTAAGGGAGCGAGAATGAAATAACTGATGAATTAATGCTGTGAGTTTGCTCTCGTTTGCTTTCCTACGCACCAGAACTACGGATATAGACCGCGATTATTAAAAAAGTGATTCATTATACAGCATCAATTTTGTATCCCCCCAAAAAAGGGTCAAAAATCGTTTGCCGTCGAAGAGCAGGCTTCATTGGCATGCTGTAACAATATCACTAAATGTAGGGCGTACCTTTTTTTAGGACCTTTGACATTTAATTCTACATACTTTATTAAAACCTCATTCATATTCTGAGGGAAAAATTAAGATTTTGGAGGAAGGATTAGTTTCGACATTTTTTACCTCAGCTTCTATTTTAGGACCAAATAACCACTTATTGGTGGTAGACCAATACTTTTTGAGATATTTTTTCCATTAATTTAATAATTCGTGAATACGTGGGGACAGATTCTTTCGTAGAATCTAAGGCAATATCTATTTAAGGTTATAGCGATAAAATTCCAATTTCATTCAACAATTGTTTTAAAAAATTCATTACTCGATAAAACTATGAATTATTTAAGTAATGATGATCTATAATACATTTTAAATTATATCAACTGAATTTTCACGCGGCAGGAACCTTAACCGTGAATAGTCTACAATAGTGTTAAAATAGAAAGTTTATGCTCGGTTATCAAAAGACCTGTATTGTATCAGAATAATCGCATCGTATTAGGGTCCAAAGATTACTCTGGAATATTTTCCATAATTTTTCAGAAATAGCTTTTTCACACTATAAGATACATTGATATAACATACATCGATAATAAACAATATCCACCCCTTGGATAATTCAACCTGGCGGTTCCCTAGGTACTCATAGCTTGAATATTATTCGCATAAAATAATTGAAAAAAAAATACTAGTGAATATTTCATAATGCGATGGAAGTAGTCAAACATACATGAAATAATGAATATTTTTAAGTAAAAACCTGGAAAAATTACTCATTACACCAGGAATCAATATCAATCTCATCTGTCTACTTATCAATAATCGCAGCGAAAAAGCGAAAATTGTAATTACGGGCACTATTTCTTGATTGAAGCGTACATCAAAGGCACCACCGACAAGATAGGCAACGTTTTTGGGAAATATGATATCAAGGCAATTTTCAACCCACATGTGTAAGTTACACACCTTATTGGAAATGTGAAGGACAGGACACCGCTGCAAGTGGAAGGAGTATATGAAATTCCCTGCGGAACATGCGGCAAAAATACATCGGCGAGACTGGACGCACAGTTAAAACAAGACTGGAAGAACATAGACGACTCTTCATAGACGACATTCGACTGGGCAAACTACTAAGTCCGCAGTCGCTGAGCATGAAGCCATGCGACAAACGATCGACTTCGAGAAATCCAGAGTCATCGCTAAAGAGGACAGATTTAAACCCGGAGTCATCCGTGAGGCCATCGAGATAAGGATGAATAATTAACACAATTTCAATACAGACAGCGGCTTAAAAATCAGCAATACTTGGAACACAGTAACCCGGAAAAATTCTCTACCCCCTTCCTCATCACATCCTGTCCTAACTTCCATCCCCCTTTCATTGGATTGGATATTTGGGGAGGCGACCGACAGCTAAGGTCATTTGCGCCATAGGGGATAGGTAAGAGAGGAAGAGTGGATAGAAACCCGGCGTCGGCACTAGCCGGCTCTTAACGAAAGGCGCCACGGTTTAACGTCTCATCCGACAGACGGAGTACTCCACTTGACGTGCCCTTCACAAGACACTCTAGTAGGGATCGGGTTCCTCTAAAAACTACCGCCTCTGCACGGATTTGAAGCCTGGCCGCCCGTGTGGTAGGCGAGTACTCTAGCAACCACACAAAACCGATCCCCCATTCCCCTTTCACCTCTTCCACTTGAGCCAATATTATATAATAAAGCCGACAAATATAGTACCTGATATTCCCATGAATAAGTGACCAGCAGTGGGTCAGGAAACGTTGGGTCAAACCGATACCTCACGCGGCATTTACCCGTAATATTTTATTTTATTAATACGAGCACAATGTTTACATGCAACATAAAACTGAAAATAACGTGGAGAAAGCACCGACAACCTATAATTACCTGGATATATTTCATTCTTGTTTTGATTGTTTTATCTCCCGCTGATATGACAGTTCGCGAATTATTGCAATTATAGAAATAGAGGTATAGATATTTCTTTATATTAAAGGGACATTTCGTATTAACACCAATATGGTAATAATTCAACGGAACATGAGACACACCTTGCATATCTCAAGTTGAATATGTAGCCGGTATCCTGCAGTATGAACCGTGACGTACCTATTTGCAATCTGTTGTATTTGAACCCTAAATAATGATATTGTCGGCTCATTTTCTATTTTTTCGTTACGTATAGGTATTTTTATGGCCCTACATTCTTCTCTTTCAATTCCCTGAATCGGCATTCACTCTCAACCAAGCGTCAATATTCTCTGGCCATCCATCGATCCATTCTTCCTGACCGGAGGCTATCCTCTGAATATTTATTGCCTGAACTCTCACCTCCCTACGTTCCTCTCGCGATATGTGTACGTGTTATCTTATTTCCTCAGTCGACGCCAGTACCGTGAGCATAACCCGTTCCCTTCCGCGTTATTCAGCATTCTCATTATATCCACACTCAAGGAAGGAAATTTTGTAAATTAAATCCGAGATATTTTTGATTAAAATAAATTGCATCACAGGCAATACAAGATTTATGAACCGAATCAATCTTCCAGCTATGCGAGAATGGAGACGATTTCTAAGATATTCTTCAGTTCAAAATTAATTTTGGCAAGCTAGCTTTATTTTTTTAAATGAGCTAAGAAATAAAAAGCGGTTACCCAAGACTCCAAACTCATATCCCTCGGAAGGAGTTTTAAAATAAATATATGATCCATTTCTGACTAAAAAGTAAAGCACATAATTTTAGTTTACCACAACTCTCACCTTTTATAAAACAAACTATGGATTTAAATGTGTAATAACTCCGACTGTATTAAGCAGATTACAAAATTGAGGGCTCTCACACCGAAGTGCTTATCAACCATTTTCGTAATTTGCTCTGTTAGAGAGTTAAAGGAAGATCAAGAAAATTGAAGCATTCATCCAACTTAATTCGATGACAGATCCCTGAATCCATTACCATTCCCTGACACGTCACGGGTCACGAAACGTCGGGTCAAACCGATACCTCACGCGGCATTTACCCGTAATATTTTATTTTATTAATACGAGCACAATGTTTACATGCAACATAAAACTGAAAATTACGTAGAGAAAGCACCGCCAAGCTATGATTATCTATAATTATATTATATCTTATTATAGGGCAATAAATATTCAGAGGATAGCCTCCGGTCAGGAAGAATGGATCGATGGATGGCCAGAGAATATTGACGCTTGGTTGAGAGTGAATACCGATTCAGGGAATGGAAATGGATTCAGACCAGATCCTGCAGTTTCTAACGTTTTTAAACTCACGTTTTAACGTCAATGCAGCATCGAGCCCGAGGTTTCATCAAACTCCATTAAAAACCCCGGGAGGGGTCTTTTAGAATTCATATGGGTAGGTTTGATAAGCCTTAGGCAATTGAGATATAAAGGAAAGAAAGAGAGAATATCCTTAGGGACAGGTAAGAAGAGGTTTTAGCCTTTACGTCGCGATACTGATGAGGTATATTTATATCTCTATCGCGATTGACATAGCTTTTACTATTTCTATAGCTATTTGTCATAAATATTTCACTATATATTAAAGTAAAATTAAATTACCGGAAAAGAAAGCTAATTTTTTTCAGAATTAAAACCATTTACAATTTATATTCAAAGAAATACGCCAGAAGCTAAACGCAAGTGATGCACAGCAAATGAACACATAAATCACCAAAATATGGCTGAAGATGGCAACTTGTAATACAGTATTTTTTACCCCCCAATTTATCAGGAATAAATGGCCGCTTAATTTATAGATTATTTACCTAATTTGCGGAATATATGTTTGCTGCTAGAAATAATTTAATTGTTTTTTGATTGGTTTAACTTTAAATCCAAGTTACTAGATACAACTTCAACATTTCTCTATTTCACTACACACGTATATTAGTATATATACACACGTATACACAAATGGCGTATATTTTAGACAGCCAGTTACAAAAGTTTTAAAAGAAAATGCTTTAAAAATATCAATAAATATTATAAAAAGTGGTAATTTAGTAAAGTGAATGAAAAAGCAGTTTATTTCTGAATAAAATAGATTGATTCATGGAGAATGCACAAATGGAAAAATTCTCACATTCCATCAATATTTGGGCCACCTTTTGATGACTGAGCTACGCATTGAAACTGATAATACTTTTATTGCATTGGAAAATAAAAAAGGAAAGACCGAATATCTTGCAATTTTTTTCCTAATTTGACCCTGAGTCCTAATTTGACTTCTTTTTTACTGACTTAAAATAAAAATAATACAATATAACCTAGATAAAGAAGCGCTCAGATGTAACAATAGCATGAAGCTATATTGCAGTTGTTGGCGTAAAGCATCTTGAAGTAACAATTTTGGTATTTCCTGTAAATTAACTCGGAGAATAACGGTATCACGGCCCAATTTTATTAAAAATATAATTTTTTTGCAGTAACTATATACGTAAAGAGGATACAGAGACTACAATTTCCGAAGAATAAATATGAGTGTATACGATATAGATATTATCTTCGTTATACATTTTTAAATTAAGCATAAGATATTTAAAACTCAATTAAATCTAGGATCTTCTTCACCTGGAAAAATTAATAAAAAGAACAAACTATCTCACCATTTTAGTGATAAGAAAAGGAGAAAATAACAGGGTAACATGTTAAGAAATATAAATACGTAATATATAGTAAAACACTTATACTCTGAAACGAGCAATTACTGTACGTATTTTTTGAATTTTTAAAATCGAAAATCGCTCGAACAAAATGATGAAATTTGATGAAATGTGGAGACATTTACCGAGGAAATAAGATTGAAAAAGTTCTCATAGCTAAGAATAATCATTTTTTATTTAAAAATTACAGTAAAACTTCAAATTTTTGATAGTTTAGATGATAAGTATTCCATAATGTATTTTTAAAAGCTTTTGTTATTCGACTGTTTGCAACGCTTCCATATAGTCCTCCGAAAAAAAAGTAATTCAAATTTACCAGGCAGAAAGAGAGAAAAATTGTGTTTTAAAAATTAGCAGATACTACTCTGCCACATTTATTCTCCAAGAATTACATTAGATCCTAGTGAAAGTCAGCTCCGATGTACTATGCAAAGTAATGAATTTCCTGTAATAGCAGCATTTGTTATAAGCATTCATTAGGCTCAAACATTTGAATTGAATTACATTTACTGACTAGGATCTGTATTTATGCACGGCATGCGGGTCGTAACATTTTTTAGTCAAAGTGCTAAATTCTTTTAAAACCAGCATAACCTCGCCCAACATTGATCTTAGCGGGGAAAGAAGTATTGGATAACTTCAACCGCAATAAAATGCTACCCCAGTGAATAACGACGATGACAAAGATATCGAAAGTATTGATTTTCCAGGTAACTCAAATATATCAATATTCAATCGGAGTTCATAATAATATATCTATTTGTATTTATTAGTTTGTAACACAGCATGCACGGGTGTTTTATTCTTTTTAAATGCACAACATCTTGTCGAGCGGAGCTCGGTTCCTTGGCGCTAGGGTATAAAATTACAGATTAAGTACTAATAGGATATGAGGAGTGTACTCGTAAAATTTAGGGTATGAATTCATTGAATAATGTAAAACTGCTATAAGAATTCATCGAAATATATGGAAGCCAATTATTCATATCCACGCAAATGATTACATAACTTTACATACATTCAATTCATGGTTAGTGATTCTATTTGTAATAACTTGAATATCCTAATTTTGTAAGTATCCACGCCTATTCCCTGCCTGCAGAGAAATCAAAATGCAAAATATAATTAAGAATTATGTAATTGATCCCGAAGTTTGTGATATCAGATCATGATAAAAAATATCATCTAGCGTAAAACTAGAAATTCTTTATGGATCAGAAATCTTTCCACATGGGAGAGAAAAACCTCACGGTGATAACTAAAATTTAAATTTGCCGAGAAGAGGGAAGAGCAAACAAACCTATTCTAGATTCAAATTTTGATCGGGAAAGCAAATTCACTTCGAGAAATCTAAAATGCTAGTCATTGAAGTTTGCTTGTATATTCTCCGACGATTTCATTCCAATCTCTTTCCAGCCAACTCTTCCCACAGCATTTTTTTATGTTCTTCGCTTCCCCGATCTCTCGCCATCTCTCTGCAAAGTTTTTCCATTAGAGGGAGCGATAACATGGAAATTGGTTCCCATTAGGGCTCAGCGATGACCTCCTTAAGCCCTCTCCTCTCCCCTTTCCCCCTCCCCTTCGTACTCAAACCCTCCGATGGAGACTGTAGAGAGGGCTCACCCAACACTGCCTGGGCGCATACGTAACTAAACCATTCTGCTCCGCGGATTCCCTGGGAAGGCGCCGCTTTAAAGAGGACTTACTCGTTCGACGGGTAATATAGATAAAAGCCACGCTTTACTCCCTCCAGTACTCATTGATTTCTGTATGCTCCCAGCAATGTTCACAAAAAATCAAGAGTAAAATAACAATACCACATCCGTCTGGTATACATTAGAGAAGTTAGAAATACACGATAGCTCTACGTCCATTTTTGTAGAAAACCAGAGATACTCCACTCTGAATGCGATAAAATGCAAATGAATGCTCCTAATTTTATAACGAGCATTGAAGTAATTTATTCTTAACTTTATAGACAGAAGTTAAATGATGGACATTATTTAATGAAAAAAATCAGAAGAAAGAAGATATACATTATCTCCAGGAATTCGGCCGGCATATCGCAAATGAGATCGTCGTTCGTACGATTAAATTTAGTTATGAGTTCAACAATAACGTTGTTTTATACATGAGCGTAGTTGAATTCCAAGTTAAATATTATTTGTACTATAATTTTATGCACCAATAACAACGGTAGGTTATCTTTATTGCCAATGTTTGCAACAAAACAAGAATACCACAAAAAATAGTTTTAAAAAATAAAGAAAAGAAAATCATTCATTCATTCATTGGTCTTTCAATCCTAAGATTGGTTGACTGCAGCCCTCCACCCTTCCCTATCTTATGCTAGTTCCCTCACCTCCAGGTAGCTCTTCACATGTACTTTCCCCTATTTGGATCCATAAACTTATTCCTAGGTCTTCCTCCTGGGACTTTTCCCTCTACCTTCTATTATTTTCATCACAAACCCATTGTGCCCCAAGGTGTGTCCATTCTATCTCGTTCTTCTTTACTGAATGGTGTCCCATATGGTCCGTTCTTCTTCTACTCTTCTGTACACTTCATCATTTCTTATTTTGTCCATCCATTTCACCTTCAGCATCCTTCTCCAGCACCAGGTTTCAATGGCTTATAGTCTCTTCTGGTCAGCTTTACAAATGGTCCATGCTTCTGATCCATAGAGTGCTACGCTCCACACGAAGGATTTCACATACTGTTTCCTGGTTTTTAGTCCCATCTTCTTTGAGCACAGCAGTTGTCTTTTTGCCATGAACCCTTCTTCGCTTGGGCTATTCTCCGCTTGATATCCATTGTGCTCCTTCCGTCCCGCGTGATGATACTTCAGAGATAGGTGAAGGAATCCATTTGCTCTAATTTCTCTCCTCTCAGGGTGACTTCCGCATTCATCTTCTCTCATAGGATTTTAGTCATAGTCTTATTTATTTTCAAGTTGTATTCTTAAAGAACTTGGTTCGTGACGTTTATTGACCTTTGAAGATCCTCGCGATTCCCAGCTATGACTACGATATCGTCTGCGAAGCGAAGCATATTTCTTCTCCGTTTGTCTTTATTCCGCTCAGTCCAGTTTCTTGTGCTTCTCGTATGGCCTCCTCCAAGTACATGTGGAACAGTGCTGGAAAGAGTTTACATCCTTGTCTTACTCCTTTGTTAATATTAGCTTCTATCTGGCTTCCGTCTCTCATTCACATTGTGACGACTTGCTTCCTGTATAGTTGAGAGATAATTCTTCTGTCATCGTTATCAATTCCAAGTTTGTCCAGCAGTCTCAACATCTTGTTCCACTCAACGTTGTTGAAGGCTTTCTCCTTGTCCATGAATACGACAAACAATGGTTTGTTTACATATATTGTTTTCTCCACGATGACTCTCAGGCTGAGTATACCCTCCCTGGTACCCTTTTCTTCCTAAATCCAAAATGGTTTTCCGAGAGGTTGCCTTCAATTTTCCTTTCCATTCTTCGGCGTATTATTTGCGTATTTTTGATGAATATGACACTAGACTTAAGGTTCGGTGCTCCTCACATCTTCCTTGTCTTCTTCGTTATTGCAATCATTACGCTCCTTTGAATGTCATCTGGAAGTATTCCGTTTTGGTAGCTATTTCTGATTATCTCGTAAGGGTTATCCTTCGCTTTACTCTCGAGCGCATAGACGATTTCTCCATTGATATTATCCTCCCCAGGTGATTTGTTTTTCTTGAGGTCTTCTACTGCTCTATCAAATTCACTCTTCAGGATAAGTGGATCCCGATCTTTCTCGTCAACTTCGCTCTCGTCATTCAATGTTTTTCTTCCAGCGGCGTCGGCCCTCGGTAGATTTCTTCGATTAATTGCTTCCATCTATTCCCAATGTCTTCATCCTCTATCAATATATTCCCGTTCGCATCTCTGATGTTTTTTTTCTCATTTTCCTCTCTCCGAAGTGTTACTTCACAATACAATCTTCTTCTTTTAATACAATCTTCCCTAGCCTTCTTGCATTCTCTATTGACTTGGTTCCTTAGCTTCTTGTAGAGGATTGCTTCTCCTTTGTTTCTGGGGTTCATGTTTTTTCTTCTTTCTTCTATTAGTTTCCTACTCTCCGTCGTTATCCATGGCTCCTTTGTGTAGGCCATCTTACTCACCAGTTGCTCTTCTGCTACTTCTCTGTCTCTTATTGTCCTCTTCAGCTCATCCCATTTTTCTTTGATGCTCATTTCTACCTAGTTTCTTGTCGATGGCTGCGACGAAACTTTTTCTATTCCCTTCTTCGGCCAATATTTTCGTGTCCCATCTTGGTTCACGTTTTATCTTCTTGATTTTCTTGTATAGAAGGTGGCTGTGCATAACTACTAGGTATTGGTCACTGTTTATATCCGCACCGGTATAGCTCTTCCTCTGTTTGACTTTGTTCTTGTATCTGACTCTGGCAAGTATACAATCTCTTTGGAATCTGGGAATATCACCTGGCATCTTCCATGTGCACCTCTTGCGCGGATGATTCTCAAACAGAGTGTTAGCTACTACCATATTCTTTTCATTGCAGAACTCGACTAGCCTATCCCCCAAGGCATTTCTTTTGCCCAGTCCGAAATATCCTACACTATTTCCTTCTATTCCCTCTCCTACCGCTATGTTCCAGTCTCCCATGACGATGAGGTTATCTTTTCCCTTCACTACCCCGAGGACTTCTTCAATTTGTTTATATACTTTTAATTCGATATTTTTTAAAGTAAACTTTCGTAATTTGAATTTTACAACGAAAAACTAAAATACCGGAGAGAACATAAGCCAAAACAATTGTGAAAATAGCTTCTCTAAAGTTTATACTGTTATTAATGGCATTTTGTAAAAATTATACACTTATATTCAAATACATCTTTTTCCAAAACCACACATATTGCAGACTTGCAAAGGATCGTGAAAAGAGTAAGAAATTTCAAATTTAGTATTCGTTTAATTCATGCCGATTTTTAGACCAAAATACTATCGACTGCAATCCAAAACTGCCCTTATGGTACCAGTTAATCCGTAAAGACTTTGGATGGTTTACTAGTGATGGCATGAACTACATCGTAAATCAGTTCAAATATCTTAATAAATGACAGTATTGACTGGAAAAAGACACTAATAAAGTAGTTCTCGCAATCCTAAGCCATTAAAATAATTAATATAGAGTATAAGCTTATATAATTGGAATTTTTCTCCCCAAATTTAATAAAGATGCTTGGCATTACCTTAATAACAAATGAATCTCTTTATTGCATCATCATTATAATAGTTATTCGTTTTAACTACTTGGGAATAACAATATAAATAGTGAAAGAAGAGTTGATATATACTTAAGCACTGAGACAGCTAAATATGCACCATTTAATGGAGTGTAAACATTCAAGAAAATGCTCTATATTCTACAATGTTCCAAGGCTTAAATCAAATTCGCGACCTTAGGGTTTACATGGAGGCACATTGTGAAGCAGGTAGCCTCGGTCAGCGTTGGAGCTAAAGTATCTTTTATGGAGAGAAGAATACAATTTTATCCCATAGTCACTACTTCGGCGTTTCGAATGAGAGAAAAAAGCAAAGAAAAACTTAAAGGAGAACGAATATTCAATATAAATAAAGGGAAACTCTTGACCTTCCGCAGAGGCATTTACAGGAGGATTGCTAAATTAACTCAAAATCGAATAACTTATATTTATTTTGTTTAGTGAATTATAACGTTCATAAAATTTTAAATATCAGAATAACAGCTCGAGGTGCGTTGAACTAAGCACTTATTTATTTTACTCGAATAGTTTGAAAGTATTGAGTTATTTCATAATATTTCTTCGGCGTATAAAAATAAAAATCATTCAAAAATGAAAAATATGGTCATTTTGTACATGTTATCGACATCATTTTTATTAAAAAGTGGCAGATTTTTGGAAAATTTACTGTATCACCGAAGTCTGCATTAATAATATGTTACTCATATGGCGGGCAACCGAACATAAATAAGTGCACTAGGTTAGATTTATTAAAGTGAAAGAATGTAATAGAGTCGGAGCTTATCGATAAAATCATGATCATATATCGTTCTTAATTAACAGAGATTTATTAAGGCCATAATAAACTAGGCACAATACAGTAGACGCTGATGCGTGGATGGATTTTCATTAAAAAATTACGCCGCGTATAGCGGTTACTTGCTCAAATGACCGCCAAAATGCATGAAGGGAATACTGGAATATGGTCCGGGCTCTACTTAATTACCCGCGTTCTAGCAATTTCTGAACATTAAACAACTCCATTAAGAGCCTGGTGTCACGTGGTCTTTAAAGGGAATAACTAGTATTATGCTAAAATTGTATAAATCAAGAAAGTTAGACATGAAATGGACAACAAATAAATAATAATATAAAGTAGGAAGTAGGATGAGTTGGTGAAGTAGCTTCCAAATTTCAGGACCCCAGCTCTATCCCAGCGGAGGCAAATTTTGTAAAAAATAGAAGATTTTCAGTTAATCACTTGCGTTTTACGTTTTCTTTTGTATAGTGAACTATCGGTCTGATAGGACAATAAGTATCGCACTCCATTTGACAAGACAAATTGAGTGTGATACTTAAATGTTTGAAAGTATATCGTAGTAGGAGCAAATTCACATTAATTATCAGAAAAGAAATTATTTTAGACGAAAGAATTTGGGAATACTAGTCAAAACGGATTTATTATATCATTATTTTTCTTATTTTGTTTTGTTTTAAGAAAGACTTACGCAAAAAGGATGTCAGTCAAGTGAGCTTCAGTAGCAGCCATTAATTTCATTTGATATTGAGAATTATAATGATGAACTGGAATGCCATGACTTCGTTTAGAATACTCATTACGTCCAAAGATGCAAAATTCATGGTGTTATAAAATATGCATAAGGTGTAACAATTGCATATCGCAAATATTTAAATTTCACCCATTTGTAAAATTAACGTAGAGAAAAGTAATATCTCTGAGTTTTGACAAGTGCGTAGGCTAGCCTTTTGTGACTCACCAGGGGGCAGGGCGACATCAAATCGTGAAATTGCGACTATCAAAGAGAAAGCGTTAATTTATTTTAGATTATGGATGTGAAACTTAATTGTCCGAGTGTAGACTTGGCATTTTCAGATCAGATCTCCAGATCTGACTGTGTGTTACTTTTTCCTTTAAGGGTACTGGCAAGACACCGCTTGCATACCACCTTTTCCAGCATCACTTGAAGAGTTACTTGACAGCATCAACGCCGCTGAAATGATAATCAACGAGAATAAGATGCTCTATGTCAAATTGGATGTACGTATATCGTATGACAAATGAGGACACACATACACGTATTTGTAATTATGATGAGCTAAACTTGGAGAGTGCATGCTAACTATGATGTGATATGTATTATTGGATACGAAATACATTTTTACATATACCACTTAGTTACCCGATGAATCTTTCATAATCACCCTGTATATACAAATTGCACTCTCGAGACTAGTGCCAGTCCACTTCCTGCAATAGGAAAAAATAGGATTGAATGTCATAACAAAAATAATGAATACGGTGAATGTAGTCGTGAGCATTGTAAACTTGTTTCGTTATGGCTAAAAGTGTGGTCAGTATTTTTTTGTTATGCAGGGAAATTACGGGGAATTCAACCAGAACAAAGCGCTTGGATAAAGGATAAAATTTTAACGACTTTATTTATAAATTTGACATTGGGGAACATAAATAGCGGCGTAAATCAAGTTTTTTCCACACGAATGTATCACTTCAAGTAACTTCCGCTCCCACACTTGTTGACGAGAAATATTAAAAAACCACAATAGGGATTTCATTTCATATCCTTTTTTTAAGATTTACGTACCAAAGGATGTCCCAAAATCACAAGCCCTTCAAATAAAACTCGCGCGCAGATTTGGCAGAAAATGAAATTTAGTATTATTTTACTGAAAGCATTAAGCATTAGCGAGCAATGATAATACCTATGGTGACTTTGCTGGTAATTTTCAACATTCCGCCTATTTCCTACCCGACGCGAATTCGGTCAGAATGCAACTCTGTCAGAATTTACATTTTTCATCGAACTGTATTTAAAATCGACCAATTTTTATTTTTTTGGAAATTTGAAAAAAATTGTATGCATACCACGATGCACTTTTGAGCGGAAAGAAAGCAGACGGCTTCAGGTGTTAACATAATGGAACCGGCTACATAGTGCACTAAAACTTTGTGATACACAAAAACTTTGTGAGGAGGGCCGTTAACCATACCGCGTTTTGGCTATAGATTCACGAAATTATGGCCAAAAAAGATTAATTAAAATAATAGAGGACTGAAAAATGACTAACAAATTCTGAACCAAATCTGAAAAATGACTGAAATGCTCTGAAATATCTGTCAAAAAATTGATCAAAGAAATCATCCGCTAAGAAGATCAATATTTTTTATATCCCCCTTCCGAGTATGTCCTAGAAACAAATAAATATTGGCATGCTATAAGAGAATTTCCATTTTGATCAGAAAATAAATCACAAGGTTTTAATTTTCATTTTAATAATGTTTAATTTTAAAGCCCACATCTGAGTAGTTTGTATAAGTGAAAAAATGTTAGTGTACTGTCAATAGCAATTAGATCAAAACCTTTGAATAAACCTTTGACCGAGGCACGCTGATTATATTGAGCCGTTCAACTCCACCCTCATGGTATGAGGCAAAGTCGACGGAAGGCGCAGGCACGCCCGGAAGGAATTCCAACCTTTGGGAGGACGAAGGTGGCCTGGAGTGTTGAAAGGAACTTATTTTCGGGGGAAGGAGGACGGAGACAGGGATGTTGGCCCACCTCGAGTCCTGGGCGAAGTTTGCAGTTGGGTGAAGGACGGAAGGGGGGACATGGGGGGCGGGGTAGCACAAGGGATGGGATGCGGAATGAGGAGGGGGTGGAGAGTTTTGGAGGTGTAAGGGGGGGTAAAGTGTTCTGAGAGGCCGAAAGAGGGGTCGAGTCACCTGTTGCTTGGAAGGGACTTTGTAGGGGGTTAGCTTGAGAGGCAGGGAACGGAGAAAGTGTACCCGCGGCTGAGGGACGGGGAAGGAAGGGTAAGCGGAGAAAGTTGGTAAGGCGGGAGGAGAAAACGTGATTAGTACAGGGTACATTACGTGTATAATAATTATCTTCACTCAAGGAAAAGAAATACATCATAATAGTCTACTGATACAATTCAAGATCTTCCTCAATGTTTACCATATACTTCCCTATTCAAGAAAATAATAGCCGAAATAATTTAGGGAAATAATTCAGTCGTAAGTAATAGCAATGGAAAACGCACCAAACTATTTCAGTAATTTATTCGCCGCTTTACACGTCCGTATTCAATAAGGCACCATCATAAAATGCCATAAATATGGGCCATTAAGTTTCATAGCTAAAATCCGTTTTATCCTGGGGCTTCCGACTGTGATCTCATCAGAGTTACGGTGCAATTAAAGATTTCTATTACGCATAAGACTTCTTCCAATTTTCGTGAAATTAACATACATTTGAAATAAAAATAATTCATTTGATTTTAACAAATACTTTTCTAAAAATCATCATTATGTATAATATCTAATTCAACAACTTAACATGACACTGTATTCAGAAGAAAACCCACCGAATTTGAGGACCGAGATTTATTTTTATTTTGGGTTACGACCGTAAACCCACCTCAGTTGTATGGAAATTCGAAAATTCTCTTAAGTAGAGGAACTTTCAGAAATGCGTCCACAAATTTACGCTTTGATATGTCTCCCTCAATTTGCATAAGCCCAATTTCATTTCTACATTCGGCTGCCCGAATTTCTAATCTCAAAACATTCCTATTCCGCAACCAGGCAGTCTGTAACGTTTTTAATTCTCCGCCTATCCTACAGATTTAAAACATTGACATTGAATTGCCTAATCAAAAGTTCTGCATCCGTAAATGAATAACTAATCGTCTCCCATAAATAATAGTTATTGACTCATTATGGGTTAAATCATGAGTAAAATGTATTACAAGCTTCGGTTCTATTCAGATAAGATGGACTGTATATTATCAATGGCCCTAATGCGTAGAAACCTAGGAAAAAAAATAAAATTAATGTTTAAGTAGCATAAGAATAACATGAGAGAAACATAAGAGTTGCTCATCATGGGCTTTAAAAACATACACTCAAGCTACTTCCATGCTCGTTGGAACGTAGGCAAATATGAATTTGTTTAACCTGAAAGACATGTCAAATAGATCTTATCAATAACACACGGTGAGGAACCCTAAGAAAACTATAGTTCTTAGTGACACTGTTCTTGGCACTATAGTTCTTGACACTGAGGGCGGAATCTGGCAAGAGCTAAAACTGCCCTTACGGAGTCAGGCCATGATTGCACTTGGAGTTACGAGGATGCGGTATTTTTATTACTATATTGATGAATTTAGCGATAATATTACATTCAGTTTTCTATAAATGCAAGCGAGCTGAACAACTGTCAAGATATTTTCAACTACTGTTGATTTTACTGCCAACACATTACTAATTGTCTCAAGAAGTTATGGTAATGGCTGATTTTAAATGTAAATGTCAAACAGAGAGTAAAAACTAAAGTTACAGGCTAAAAACTATAACATGCCATCGGAAGCGTGTGTTAATCTAGTAACTGATCAATTGCAAAATAAAATGGTAGAGTTACTGTAATAGCTAGTGCACTAGTTCGTCAGCATACTTATTCTGCATCAAAAAATACAGAAAAGATATTATACCAGTTAGAACCTACGATTTCAGTGTGAATCCATTTTTAGTAAACTGGGGTTTGATCTATTTATAACAAATTTTCATACATTTTATACCTTTGACACTTCGTAGAAGTATATGGCATATTATGTTAATAAAATGTTTACAAATAATGAAGAGTCGTCAAACAGTAAAAACAATGATACTGTAATGGTGGCGCTTCCCACCAGTTGTTCTTTTCGTTTATGTAATTATGGCAGAACATTCCCTTCTCCCCTTTTTACTATGTTTTATGTCATATGTTGTGAAGTTATTTAAGAAAGAAATATGTGTTAGAAGTTATTTTTATTTTGTGGCAAGAAAGGTGCTGTGTCTGAGTGTTTTGTATGATTGAAATCGCCCGCGGTCGAAACGCCGTTGAAGCGCGTTTACCGTAGTCCTTTGTCAGAATGGTGAATTCGCATGGAGGTGGCGTACTGTTCCCAATCTTTCACGCGATTCCCCCTCCCCCAATTGCTAAGAAGAAGCAGAGAGCTGGGATGGACAGAAGGAAGACTGACGCGGAGTCGGAGAGTCGAACGCACGACTCGGAGAAGTAAAGATGTAGAGATCTTCGCAGCCGGTTGGGTTCCACTACGATGGCGATTCTCCGTCAGCCTGTGACGTGGAGAACAATACAACCCAATTGAGAGCCGAGCTGGCCTCCGGAATCGTCTCATTCTCCGCCGTCGAACTCTCCACCATCGAAGCTCCGATCGTCCAACCTCGACGACGAAAGACCAGGAAAGTACGATGGGAGATTCCCGCTACAGTGTCAACCCCCCTTTTTGAAATTCAGTGATATCCCTGTGTCCCTGTGAGATCACCCCCTAGACCGAGGAACGATTACTACCCATCAGAATAGAAGGATTGCCCCAGCATATGACTATCATTCCCACAATCTTCATTTTGTTTGATTTGTGGCGCCTCAGCGCCCACGATGTAAAAGTGTATTCAAAAGACCTGCTTGAGCCTATTGTAATATTATTATTAGTGTCATTATCCATTTTTCTTTGTAATTTGTCTAGAGTTAAGTTCCCTATTTCAAACCCCATTAACTCATTACTCTTAGTGTTCTGCTATAATTCACGCGAAGTGTCATTTTTTCAGTTGTCTTTACAATTCACGCGAAGTTTTGTTTTCTATTGTCTTTATGAATAAATGTTTGATTTTCGTTTGCCAATTTGAATTTTTGCTTTCAATCGTGGGATTGTATCCTGACTCCTCATCCCCTTCATCCCTTCCGTCGTTTCGCCTCCAAATATGCCCGTTTTGTGACGTCGCCCCGCCCTGTGACCTTCCTCTCTTACGCTCATTCAGTTTCGAAAGGGATCATCCATTACAATACAGAATTAGTTACACTAAAATGGAAAATACCCGCTTAATTCTTTGCAATCTATTTGGACCACTTTACATACCCATGCATGCTAAACGTAAAAATCTGACTCCGTAGACCAGGTATGAAGCAATCTCAGAGGCGTTATGCATTTTTGAGCCGTGCAAAAGGAAAAGACTCCTATGGAAGATAGAAAAAGTTAAGGAGGAGAGGAAGATCTGATATCTATACTGGTCTCCCCAGGGTTTTAAGGGCCCATTGCGAGGGATGGATGCTAAGAGCCTACTTTTGATGGTTGGGTTGAACTTGGGGGACGAATGGGAGAGGTTCTTGTAGAGAATAGGGGTTGGAGAAGCCAAAAGAGAATGGATATGGGAGGGAAAAGGGTTTTGGAAAGAATTTTATGGGATGGTTGAAAAATGCGAGGGAAGGAATGTCAATAAATGGAGGGGACCGTTTTGTCGAGGGTAAAGAATGATTCCGCATGAATTCAGCGAGGCGCGTCTTGGCGCTCATAAATGCATTGATCAACGTTGACAATTATGGTAACCTTATGTCTGAATCAAGAACATTATTATGACTTTTATGGCCTAATTTTACTTCTACCCTTAATTTTTATGATCGAAGGAAACATAATTCAAGCACTCATCACAAAAACTCATCTTGGTTCACGTATTACTTCTCAGGCGGCACATCCTAAATTTTCCAAGTTTTGCGTGAATTATACCAAGCTAATATTTAGCAAACAAATGCGCTCTACAAATGTTAACAGGTTTAGTAATGCCCATAAGAATAAGATATAATCATCAGATGCAAACCTCATCCTCGTGGTGTATTAATTTTATCATCCAGGAGATAATATTATCCTTTGCATGTACATAATCAAACCACCGATTTTACTGTAATATTACTAACTTTATTTCAACGCCAAAAATATAAGGACTTTAGTATTCCTTGATTTTCAAACTTATATTTAATTTTAAAAAGAAGAAATATTTTTCTCTTTCATGTAGTCACACTCAATACAAAGTAGTATAGGATTTCATTTCCGCAGTTTCTTTTCTGTAAAAACAGATTGGATATAACAGTATATTTATGTAGAACTGAAGCCATTTTAGGGAAAATCACAATTTTGGTGGCCAAAAACGACTTATAACAGGATAAGTGAATAAGTTTGACGATAATTTGACGTTTAATGTTACTATTAAGGAAAAGGCATAAAAAGGTACTGAAAAAATGCTTTTCTCTTCCTACGAAAATAATTATGAAATGTTTAAATTTAAATCCTATTTAGCTTAAATTGCTTGCCCAAATAATTTTCTCAGTAATTCACAACAATTCACTCATACTGCGTTCATGAAAATATAGTTACGAATGAAACAAGGAGGCAAACGTTGAGATATAGCCCACTCACTGTCCTATTTCGGGGCTGATGTCTTCTGGAGCCTAAGGGGCTAATGAATCGTCAGTTAAGTAATCGTGTGCATTCACAAATTTCAAATTTTTCGAATTAAATGAGGGATGGAGATATGTGAGGATTCACTTCTCACTTATCGCGAGGAAAATAAAACCTGTTTTGCATCATTAACAGCTTTTGACAACGTCATAGGTCCCATTTTTGTCCAAAAAATGTATCAAGGGGAAACTTTTTCCACTTCCTGGCATCCCGGATGAAACCACGTAATCGGACGACTCTGAAACTTCGGCACCGAGGCAATGTAGTCTGAAGCGCTAATTCTAGCGAATAAATGTATAGCCAAATTATAGGAACAGAATTTAAATGGCGAGATGAATTAGCGCAGTTAACATTTCGGCGATGAAATTTCGTTTTCTGTGGAATAAATGATTCCTGACGCATCTCGAGCGGGATGAGAAGAGACTAAAGGCTTCTTTCTCCACTTTATGTCCTGAGTGCCTCATTACGACCGTATTCTGTCTTCTACCAGCCAGTAGATGCTGTATTTCTCTCCATCTCGTTATATGCCTGAAGATACTCAGTTCTTCTCTCTAAAAATATCTCCCATCATCCATTTTCTACCTGAATACATCTCCACATCCTGTTGATTATCCTCCGACTGGCTAAAATTTTCCATATAAACCACGTGGTCATCTATTCTGACCGAGTAGCCAAGCCCTTTTAAAGTTTCAAAGACCACGCAACGAGGGAATCACCGAACTTAAGAATCAATGGTTTCGAATTGCAAGGCTTTTACACTGAATTAATATAAATTTAATGCCTCATTCTTCAGATAACAGAAGAGTTTAGAGTCTTTAATCTTCTCAGTATCATAGCAAACATGATACATATGATGCAAGCGAACTCTCACCCTATTAAACTGCAAACAACATAAAGGTAATGAGCCCATTCGTCCAAAATAAAGAACTTCAACGCTAAGTTTTTTTTAAATTTGCATTATAAAATCACAAATCATAAATCAACAAATATTTTAATCTCTTTTGAGTTTATTTCTAACACTGCATTCTGGGGTCATTTATAGTGCGAACAGATTAACAGAGCACTGGGCGCAGTTGTGTGATCTTACAACAAAATTGTACTAATTCAGTTCAACATTATTGTTATTTATGGTCTTTTAGCACGTAATCTGGCCATATTTAGGAATAGGTGAGTTTTGTACTTCTGTGTAGGGTTTCATGGTGTATTTACTTTACCATTTATTAAGTGTGATTACGTAAACTAATGATGATTTAAAAATAAATAAGAGCGGAATTTCAATGGTTCAATTAGAAAGTCGGCCAGTCAATGAACGGAAATGGAGCTGATTTTTATAGAATAAGAGAAAAAACGACCAATAACTTAAAGTGGGAACATGACAGCATTATTTATAATCACAGATGAGTAGGGCATTACGAATGAATATTTAATCAGCAACGAGTGAGTCATAACAGTATGCTTACAATTAATCAAGAAACTCAAATAAAAATTTTGTTATTAAAACAAGATCCTCGCTTGTTTTCCGGAGAAAGAGGTTAAAGTAAGAGAATCATAAACACAGTAACGATTTACGGAAAGATATACATTGAAGCGAGGGCTAAAATTATATTTACCGGTCCCTAAAATTATTCCTCCGTATTAGTTAAACATTCGAAATATGCTTGACCGGTATACTCTATGCCTCTGCTCATTCTGACAGGCGTAAAAAACATCCACAGGACGCTTTCATTTAGAGCCAATTCTCTTCACAGTGGGCATGGCATAACGTTATTTTGGTTTGCAGATAATTGTCATTTATATTCATAACTGAGAATAATTTACTTTGCGTTCCACAAAAGTGAAATTTTCTATTAAAATGCAAATGGGGAAAATAAAGGAAACAAATGAAACATGGGATACTTGCTCACGATGACATTACGGAATTTGAAATTACCTTTAAAATACATTCTCCGAGTTCGCAATGAAGTCCAAAAAATACGCTTTCCCCTTTTCCGCCTAAAATGTGTTTCAAAGCTTAATTTTTCCACACACTGATTTCCCAATAGAGGTCACAAAGATATTACTCAATTGGATTACCTACTATACAGGTCATACTAGAGTGAAGCAGTGATATCTGAAAGTGTAACAGGGTGCAAGGTTTCCGGATTTAGAATTTGAGAAGGTCGGACACGGATGAGCTTGAATACAATTTGTAAAATGCACCCCAATGCTGTGGTGCGTCATCATATTCCAATCTTCGATTTCTTCTAGTTCCAACATAACAACCTTCAAAAGCTTCACACCACCGGAGGCTGATGATCAATCACGGACATACGTGAATACTATCACTGATAAACCTATGCATGATGAATGAATCCTGTTCTTTCCTTTTACAACACATTATCCAAGAGGCTAGCATTAAGCTAAACTGACTATTTACTCCGTAAAAACTGTTTTATATTTATAACCATTGAATTTTTCAAGTCGGAGTGAATTTTATAATTTACTTTCCTCGGCACCAATTTGCCGAGTCATCAATAACAGCAAGAGCGTGCAACAGCAAAGCATGTGGTCAAGTGTCAGCTGTAAATGGACCGTTACGTATTTCCCGTGTAGCTTCACACAGAGCACCACGACCTTAGTGATAGACAATGCTTCAAACACGAACTTCGAATTGTTGGAAAATTATTTTCCCCCAAAAGGGAAGCAAGGAATGACAATTTTCAAAAAAATGCTCGATGAACTATTAGGTCTCAATATTGCGCAATTTTAGAAGACTCACGTTCGATGAATAGAGAACACAAGCAGAGAGTCCTGAGGTGTCTCTTATTACCGCTACCCAAGTCTCCGATAAAATTTGCATTCACAGTTGTGAATTGTTTCGAGAAAAATTCATTCCACTGCGATTGACTAATGGCCGCAGTTTGGCCATGGTCGGCATACGAGATCCTAGAGTTATGTTAAATGAAATGTACGTATGATAGTTTATATACTAGCCCGTTTTTCTTTTCGCTGTAGCTTCTGATCTACAGAAGATAACAACAATGCCGAATTCATTCATCCACACCACAGAAAACGCGTTTTATTTCATTTATTTACGCCAATTTAACATTTTCCATGTTTATCTTAGTTCGAAAGGTAAATTTCATCAGCATTTTATTCAATTTACGGCCAATTTGAACATGTGTTATTACTAGTGAATTTTTCTGCCGATATCATATAATTCGGTCCAGTTAGTTGTATAGTATGGACCTGAACCCAAAATATTCCTCACTGCATCAAGAATGATAGTAACTAATATGCCTTGTTACTTTCTTCAAGAATTTTAGGGATAATTACTGCCATTTCAAAAAATGACGAGTAAATTTTGACAGAAAAATCGCTTCTTTCTATTGCAGTTTCAACAATTTTTAAGCATAAAAAATGTTCACTTAAAACTAGTTCATTTCAATTTACTTCGCGATTATTATACCTCTGTCTCCTATCAGCAGCTGTATCCTAAAATCTAGCAGAAATTCCCATTGATTCTCCACTGGAGGGATAACTGTTATAAGTTAGTAGCGAACTATCTATATGAAGAGGAATCTTACCATTCACAATCTTATTTAATTTACCAAGTGAAAAGAGTGAAAGAAATAATAAAGAAGAAGCTTTGCGCTTAAGTGAGAGCTAATTTTGAGAGAATAAACGCTGGTAAAGCTTATGAATAAAACCATCAAGATATGCATCGAATAGTATGGCATCCGGTATATATGGAGACGATTCGTGGGAGACGATAGACCTGTTACGATAGCGATGATAGAACTGTGCACTTAGCTAAAGAGTATGAGAGATCAGCAGGAAAGGAAAACCTTGGAACAGAGTAAATTTTCAGTTAAATGTTAAAGTCATTTTACAGAGTTACTTGACGGCAAAACAGAGAAGGCACAATAAAAGGTGAAGAATTTTAAAGTAGAGGAAAGAGAAAACATAGCCTTATGTAGACAGAAAATCTTTTACAAAATTATTCGCCGAGGAAGAACGAGGAAGAATTAAGGTCAAAAAACTTCGTAAAAAGTATTGATACGTATCCCGTAGAAGAAGACGACGTTAGAATGAGAGGAGTATAGAACAGTTAGCGCAATTCAGTCACGGAAAAAGTTCGTCTTCAAACAATCAATATAGATGAGTGAGTAGGTAGAATTCATAATTGGGCGGAGACCGGATTGGATTAGGAGAAGGGAAGGGAACAGTTGAACTCGGAATGCAATTATACGATGAAAATATAGTAATTGAATAACGTATAGGCTTACATCGTCGATTTCGGAACTGACTTTGAGCTTGGTTAATAGTCATAGTGTAACAGCTATTTCAAGAATATCAAAAGGGCTTGAATAAAAAGAAAATGGTGTCGAGACATGAAGGGTATGAAGACATGTACCTCTGACCAGTGGCTTCAAATGCTTTCTGCAACACGTCAGTGTATTCCAACTATATATGATGTTTCCGCCAGGAATAACAAGCTACAGGGGTCTGATGGGGACAACACAGTAATTGATGACAGTCACTTCTTAATTTAAAGCCTCCAAGGGCAGATTAGAGTATTACAAACTAGAGAAGGGGTTCACGAGAAGTTTTTTTCTTGATTCACTTTCTATGCAGAATAATCCGCCTTCCCTCAACAATTCGGTAGTCGACTGTAATTGTCAAGTCTCCCCGCTGGCCTTCGAGAGCTTCCGAGGAACCCCAAGATGATCACTGCAATTTTCAAGATCAACCTAGTCCGAATCAACTTAAGGCGAAGGATACGTTTCGCCTGTTTCACGGAAGATGAATGGGCCTAACGCACTCATTTTACCCAAATATAAAAAACAACATGCTGCACTTATAACGAACAAGATAAAACCCTGAAATATTTTCTACTCTGGTGCCTATCTGACGATTTTGCTCTGGAACGCGGGTTTTAAGAGACGAGGTAAATAATAGCAGCATCCTTTCTTTCCGCAGGATCCTGACTACGGTTCACTGAAAGAAGCAGTCACTCAATCACGGGATGGAACTCATACGAGACTATGACGATGAAGAACAACTTCTCAAAAATGATCACGGATTTATGTGCTTCCAATACTTAAGGTTCAGGACAATAGTCGTACGTGTTTGGATAATGTGCAGAGAGAACTTCTGGAAGGAAAAATTGAGAAGGACGGTAATCGCTTGGCATTTGCCCGGAAGGTTCCCGGGTTCGCTCCACGGTCAAATGGGTGAACCCACTCTCCCTCTCTGAGCCTGAGAATTTTTCTGACACCATACGACAAAGAGACATGTGAAAAGCATTAAAACAAGGAGTCAAAGCTCATCTGCGGGATTTAGTCCGCTCAGAATTGCTAAATAAAATACACAAGACTCGGGGGACAAAAGCATATGGCTACATGGAGGTTTTAAGAAAAATTCTGGGCGCGACAGCTAAAGACTGATGCGACAACTTATCAGCAACCACTTTATATCATTAAAGGAAAAAAATTAGGAAACAGAAGGTTATTAATGCGGTAGAAAAACTTAGTGGCCTTCGGCTACGCAAAGTGTGACGCCAGGGTTGGGATAGCGTACAAGTGGGAGGTTATAAAATAATTGTAATTCAGAAGGAAATACGATAAAAACACGATAACAGAGCATTTTCCCTCAGGTTTAGTAATTTTTTTGCGATATTGTCGGATAAGGCCGTAGATTTGTCGCTTAATGAGTCTTATTGTCTTAAATGTAATATATTATATTCAAAAGCAGTAAAATAAGTTTTATGCCGATTTGTAACTTGATTCCCATGGCTTCCATAATACGCGCTTATTGTTTTAAGCCACATTGGGTCCGTTATTTATAAGAAAAATGTTTTCACCCCTTTAAAGGACACCAAGAATCCAAAGCGGACCTGTGTGGCATATTTCATTGCTATATATTAAGTGACTTTGGAGATAAAAAGAAAATGAAAGGAATTGTTATGCAATTCATGCTATCAGGAAATAGATTACGGATCAGATGAAAGTGGAGTGTGCTTCAAACGTATCACCGTTAAAGTTGGATGGTACGTTAAATAGTAGACTCCATTTGCCCTTTCCTTAGGGAATAGGCGAATACGAGCACCGAGTTTCCCTCAACTCTTCTATTTCAAACTTAGTAATCCATACCAAGTTTCGAACTTAGTAACCAATCAACTCACTCATCCTTAAAGGGGTAAACTACCTCAGTCGTCTATTGCATGGCCGAGTAACCGAATGAAGAATGGAAGAAGATTGGAGAGGAAGGCGTTATAACATTCCGAGCGAGCGAACACGCCTCAGATCGACCAGTTCCCCACAGTCCGAATTATTCTGAGCAGAAAAAATAGAAATTCAACTCAGATCATGCGGAAGAGATGAGACGAAACCACTCGCGGGCGATGGGAGGAAAGTTAACTTGGCGGCTGAGGCAGCCGCAAAACCCCGCCACTTTTACCTCCCCCACTCTCCCCGCATGGCTACCCTTCTCGTCTCCCCATTCAAATATCCCACTCACACGAGGAGGCATCGTACATCCTCGAGCTATGTAATCCCTTCCCCCTCAGCTGTGTACATCTCGCCGGAACGAATTAATCACGGCAAAGCCGCTGCCCACTTGGGCACTCGACTCTGGTCCCGAATGTTATGTACGCTTGAATGCAGCGCGGCGGGATATCGCTCCGACGCCCAGCAGTGCACTGCACCTCGGCTCAATATACTTATACATTTACATCGCTCGACTGCCACCCCACTTGTTTGCGATACTGGAATCACGACTAATAATTCTGACCCCCCGCCCTGCCTATTCCGTGCGTTAGAGTTGGTCGGGTGAAGTTTTGAGATTTACATCGATTGAACGCGCGATTCGAGAGATGTCATTCCTGCACCGCTCAAAGGGAGACCAATTAACGACATACTTGACGGGTTTGGAAATCGGCACTGCATTACGGTGAGGCTATCCAGTACGAAGGGTCCGGCGGGCACTACATGTCCAACCGCTTGAGGACTGATGGTAGATCTGAATGCCCAGGGAATTCTGAGAGGTATATTCACATGTCATGCAAGCATTTTCGAAGCCATGCTTTGACATTAATGGCACTAAATGATTACTGCGGCATGCCAGTCGTTTTAAAGGCTAATCCCCTACATCATTCATAAAACTTCGAGTAGGCAAGAAATACTTCAACGATTTCAGCTCAGCTTAAGTGGGATGCTACCCATTCAATGTTGTCGGAAATCGAAGATTTGTTCAATAATTATCAACCAAATATCATAACTATGCTTATGATTACCAATATGCATGTTTAAATCCTTCCAGTTAAAGCATGTTTAAACGGACGGATTCCAATATAATTTCTCATATTGTATTTATCATCTTTTCTTATTCTTATGTCTCTGCATTTTAGCATTTTTCATGAACCTGTTATTACGGTGTGCCAATCTTATGCCCTCTAAACTGCATTCTCTTGCATTATTCATCTATTACCGGGCCAATCAAACTCTGTACTGACAAGCTCGTTCAATCTAGTTGACCCATCGGTTAACTGCTATACATTTCATCTCTCATGAATCATAATTTTCGAGCAAATTAACACTTCGCAGCCTATTTTGACTCCATCGAAATCTTTCCAAGCAACCTTACCATGCTATCTCATCCCCTCTCAGCAAGTCCCCTCTAGACAAATCAAATCTCAGAATAATAGACACAATAGAATGTCCTAAACGTTTAGTTCGAAAAATCCATATAAGCGCAATATTCTGTCCTGAAAACCCAGAAATCTCATATACCTATGCTGAGTAAGCACACATTTTTATTCGCTTTCCGTTGATAGAAATGTAGCTTATCCTTAAGACTACGATGGAAGCTCAATCATAGAGGATGGAAAAGCTTTCCAAAAGATCTCTTTATCAGCTGGCTCGGGTAAAAATGTGTGCATACACATATGAGCTAACGATATCAGAGATGATATCAGAGCTAAAAATTTAGGCTACCCGGCAAGAGGAAGAAAGTTATCCCTACTGAAATATCTCTAAAGTGGAACATGCGATTAGCAAAAATGTACAAGAATATTGATGACGCATTCAATATTTCTCTGACCTCAGCGACTATGGCATGTAAACTTACTCCCACGTGGAAAAATTTGGGGAACGGGAAACAGTGCTTACTCAATTCTCGAATCAATAAGAGAGCTCACCTTAATCCATTTCGTTCCTTCCCACTTTCTCTTAATCCACCTCCAATGGAACGGAAAAAAATATCGTTCAAGCCTAGTTCGCACCGTATTCCCCTTTTTGGCACTCCGTCCTCCGGGGAGTAAGGAAGGAGAACAGAAAATGAAAGAAAAGAGAAGGAAAAGGTTGACAGGGTTCAGGATGAAGGGTGAAAGAGGGTGGGGAAGAGGAAAGAAGTACCAGCCGGAAACGCTGGGAGCGATTTATAAACAGATTTCCTTCCGCAATTCCTTATCTACCCCGCGCCAGAAATATAGTGGGGAATTGGCTGGCTTCGAGTCTTGGTATAAAGCCTTCCTCGCATTTTTTTACATAAGTAAATATACGTTGCCGGAATCATCATCATCATCATTCTGGAAAGTCCATCTGTCCGTTCCCTTCCCACCAGTTTCCGGGACTGCGGTCATGTCCGGGAAAGATTCACGAGAGACCTGGTATCTCCTTCGCGCGGACTCTACTCGGGTTCCCTAATATATTCCTGTCGTTATCTCTAATGTACGTGTGATTCTCAGAAAAAAAATCACTTCCCGCACATCACGTTTTATGATGCTCCCACGAATAAAATGTTCATGCTATCTTTTAGTGGTACTCTAGATAATTCCGTAAATGTTTTCAAAATAAGAAAACTTCAGAGCCTAAATGCTCGACACCAACCAGCATTAACTAGATTTTTAAGGATTTGTTGGCGAAAGGACAGGTGAAGCCTGTGCTATAACTTAGCTGTGGTCGCAAGCCTCTCACCTAAGCGAGCAGTCACTTGTGAGACTTTTTCATACTCTGATTTATAGCAAATATCTGCATTATTCTCAGTAATCATATTAAAACAACTATGTTCACAGGACAAATATCCTTAAATATGCACGTACACATCACTACAACGAGTGATCACACAGTTATCGTAGTGATAACTCCAGATAAAGAATAATCTAGGTCACCGCTGAGGTTATATTTTAAATTTTAATATTGAAGCCACTAATAACCTTCAGGTCTTTAGTAAATGTCAACCTAACAGTTCCCGTCTTTGATAAACAGTTTAAAGAGTAAATTTGAGGAATTTAGCATTCATTTAAACGTGATAAACAATTAATTGTAACCGTTTACCTATTTAATTTACCTATTATTTCTTTACTAGACGTTACAACGTTATAAAGAGAACGAACACAAAGCACCATAAATAAATATGTGCCTTCACGATTGAGGGACGATATCCGCACTACACCACGATTACTAAATGGGACGCGAGGCTTCTTCAAATTTCTTAAAGGAAGAGAAGTATAACATGCGTCCAAAACTGTCGCATTGAAGTCCATGTTTACGAAACAATATCCATTATTAAAGCACCTTCCAATAAGATACGCGACTATTACTTAATACAGCCGTCACGAGTTCAAGCTTAAGTTGGAGTTTAATCATCGGATCACAGGTTAAAAAATTATAGCAGCATAAAAGAACCATTTCAGCTCAGAAATCAAATAGGGTCTGAAAAATGAAATATTTGCTATTTTATCAAGCGATTTCTGAGAGTCCCCACGGAGTAGATTTTAAATATTATTTCTCTGCTTTATTAGCAATCCATGATAGAGGAAAATCATCTCGAAATACAAAACGAACACAGTTAAGCCTCCAGCCTCTACCTACCCGCTCCCAAAGAGAGCAAGCTTTTTCATCAGCTCGTCCGATTTCATCTCACTCATATACACAGCGGCACTCACCACTTCCGCAGTTCCTATATTTTCTTTAACCCCTCTCTCACTCATGCCTCATTCGACCAGACGCCCATAGCTCCGACCCAACCCACTTCATACATACGCCCACATAAGTATGCAGACGCACCGGAATATATCTCAACTCCACTCTCACTTTTCCCTGCCAGGTCCCTTTGCAACATTCTCCCCTCACTTCACTCAAACTCCAAGAACTAAGCCATACGCGTACGTGTACGCCGTGTTTGTGCGTTGGTTGACCATGTGTGTTGCTTCGCTCTTTCGCAGTGACGGATGGGATGAGAGAGAGCAGGAGACCTCGATTTTGGTGACTGGATTCTCTGGAATATGCATGAGCCGTATCCGAATACGTATGTACGCCGCCCGTGTGTTCGAGACAGGATACGTAATGCGTGTGGGCGTTCGCCTTTATAAACGAGATGTATGTGTTTTTGTTACACTCTAAAAAGTCACATTTTGACGAGAGAACTACATGAGAATGGACGAAAATGTAGAAACTGCTTTTTGGTCATGAGAAGACCTTAATCGAACCGACAACACAAAAATATTTGAAATCTTTTCAGGCTTAACTTGGTGGAAATGCGATATATCCATGATAAAATATAACACAACAATAGTAATATTAATTAAAGTGTGGATATTGCTATTGTTGTGTTATATTTTATCATGGACAAAAATATTTGCTCAAAGAAAATGATAATAATGTGATGAGCATTGGAGAAATTATATTTCCACATGATGACTGTCTGTTCATCACAGTTTTTTCATTACAGTATTACAATTTAACCTTACTCGGCAGCGAAAGGTCATCTTTCACATACTGCCTGCCCCATTAATGCAAAGAAAAGCATTTGGACAAAAAAGAGAATCTCCCATTTAAAATGGAGCCGATCCCAATGGTGCTTATCTTCTTCGAATGATCGATAACCGACATTTCCATAAAGGCAGGCCATTTCCATTGTTGCTCTACATTTGTTCATTCCAACCCTTGCTCCACTATGCTGACGGCTGATGAGTTTGAAGAAAATATGAACAATGAAGTAGCAGGTCCTCGATTGCATTCGCGTGGAGACTGAGCTGAACGGATCCGAGTTATGGAGTGGTTTCGAAAAGCAGTGATAGTGCTATAGAAACTTGATGCATGAGGCGGATACTGACGATCATATCGAGAAATAAATTGGAAACATCATTTTTATCCATCAATTGAACCATTGGTTTGCTCTACCATTTATTGCTTAACTCTTATATAGGTCAACCACTTAAATATTGCTTAGGAAGCTTCACAAACACCTTTCGCAGAATCTAGCAGATTGGATCATAAGAACGCAACTTTTAGTCGACGACTGCAGTGGTCTAAGCTGAAGTGTTTGCAAAATAGCGCAAGGATGACAAACCTAGAAATAGGTAAACTGATCTTTTGATAGATCAAACTCAGATTTAACACTTATTTTCGAATTTATATCCCGATATGATTATAAATTAAGACTCTTCTGTTTCGATTACTGTGCATTTGCTCCGACGTTGAATTGCATCGGCTAGCCCACACGGTCATGAGGACGAACTACTATGATCTTGTGTCTCAATCTGCTTAGAGCAGTGAAAATCAAGAATATCATTGGGACACGCTCTGTATCAAAGAGATTTAAAAAGTTAAGCGCAGATAGGTGACTGGAAAACACCCAAAATTATATGCTTTTCTAGTTCACCTTACCTCTCGGGAGCGAAATTTTCTACCCCTCCCAACCCCGTGGATTCGCCCCTGGGCAGGGAGGTAATAGTATCACTCGGTATGCCGGAGTTGAACCGGAGCAAACCCGATGTACGCTAATTTAAACTTTAATATAAGCAGTTAAGACGGATGAAACAGACCTAGTAAACCGGAGACGAGCTAACAAGTGAAAAATATGAGTGGAAGGCTACAGCCCGTAATTATAAAAAAATAGGGAATGGCTTACGATAGTGATCCGTTCTACGTTCGCATTCCACTTATGTTACGGACCTCTTCCATCATATCATACCGAAACGAAACATACACACCGACAAGCATCTCATGTTCTCCGCATCCCATTACTTCTGGATTCTGACTCTGCGAGAACCCACGTCAGAAATCTCCACCTCTCTGAATTATTATTCTTTCCCGCTATGTTGGCACACCCGCACCACCACACACATTGAACCAGAGCGAGGAAGTCAGTCCGAATATATTCGTTTGAAAAGACAGGAATACAAGGAACAAGGGATATCCGCCTAACTCTGGCAACTGGCGTCCGCGAATGTTTCCCCAGAATGCACCTCGGAGCTGAAAGAAAAATCCTCATTCGAATGTCCCACCATCGTAGCATATCCTTGGATGACTCTCGAACTGCGAACAAAATCTTCCGGGATTAAATAAAACGGAACGCTGGAAAAATGGTCGCACCACGATGATTTCACTAACTGAAGGCGATATATTTGGCGACTCACTTAAATTTCACATGCACTCCATCATTTGAAAAATCGAAATTCGATCCGAATAAACTTTTTGATGACGTCTTTCCTGTCTTGACGCTCACCTTCTGGATCGAAATCCTGGCATGAATGAAACTAAATACCTGAAGAAATAGGAAGATTGAATATAACAACAGATGTAAATGAAGACCCCGTGGCACAGTGACAATACAGTAGGTTTCCGACCGACTAGTTAATATCACACAAGTTTTAGCGACAATTGTCGGGATATAAGATATGTACAGTATCTATAATCTTAAGGTTTAACTCTCTATAGGTCACACACATCAAGATGAACATTTAAATAGTCGCCTGCAAACTTGGATTTATCTGGGTAAGCTTCAATGGAGTATTCTTAACGGTAAAAGCATCTCTCACTTATAACATATATACCAATCCATATCAATTCCAAAGAGTTAAAAAAATATTTGTAAGCTTGCTAAAATGTAAAAGGTGACACATCTGATACTTTAGAATATCAATCATTTAATTTTTATCTTTACTCGGTAACTACTACCATAACTTATATCTAAAGAAACAATGGCTTATTCGCCAACACTTTTGTTAGCAAGCCAAGTCTCCAGTTAACTAAAATAGCGCCCTGTGCCATGGAATCAGCGCGTTATCTTTAAACAAATGCCGATGCTATGTTTGAAAGAACTCTAGGAGCGAAGGACTTGAATTCTTTGGCTGACGATTTCAAATCGTATTCCAATGTAAAAATTTTCCTCATATTCACGAATAATGACGGCACGAAGAAAAGATTAAAATTTTTCCGTTTACAAAAAATGTTGAACGGTTCGGTTAATTTTCAAGAGCGAATCCGGAATACCAATGGTTATCATTTATTTTCTTTTCATAAAAAAATATAACACGAAATTCGTGAGGAAAATTCGTTCGAGGGAGCAATGCTCCGCTGATTCACGTCTCACGTCAGTTTTTCTATCCAACCCGCACGTTCTCCCACACTTGACCTGCATTTGCTCTGCTCCCTCCTCCTCATAAAATTCAAGTATCATTCTTCTCGTATTAGAGGCACGAGAGTCTGCCAGCATAAAAAAGTTTAACCTTTGGGGTAAGTAAGATGAGGAAGAAAGCAAGTGAAAACGAAAAAAGAACTCCACGCGAGATCATCTCACGACACCAAAGATCCACACAATAGCAGGAAGAGATGCATCGAGAAAATGGGTTTTTAATGCAACCGGTACGGATCCTGAACACTTTTCCGCGCGATAGAAAAAGGAATATAGGAAAATATATAACGAGAAGAAGAAATTTCAGGCTTCAGTTTTTTTATTTTGACGCTTTCTAGTCTGGAAGGATGGGAAATTATATGCGCTCCGATCGAAAGTCAAGAGAGAGGGCCCGACATACCTCACGCCGGATGTGACTGGGGTCTTTGGGGTCCTTTTTTCGTCGGTTTTCGGATTAAACTCGCGCGGGTGAGGGAGGGAGGGGGCGGTGGGAAAATCATACGTGACTCCCGAGTGAGATCGAATGGCGTCTACGATTCTCTTCCATCTGGCTCCTCCGGGAGTATTGGTTGTTTGGCATCGGAATATAGAGAAGGGAGACGAAAGACGGTTTTGAACGAATGACGGGCGAGGAGGATAGAATGAGAAGTCAGGGCCGCGGGGAGATGAGGAAAGGGAGATGCGGAGAATGACGAAGGAGGGAGGAGGAGCCGAGCCGTCAGGAGGAGTGACAATCGACGAACGGCACCGCGTGAGTAATGGCTTCGAGGATTCCTACTCGCAGCTATTCAATATATGTTTTCTCTCTCCATCTCTCTTTCCCTCTCATATATCGTGCCGCTCGACCACTTCATCACTTTTGGAAAAGTCGTGGGAAGAGTGGGAATGCAAGAAGGGTTGAGATGTGCCCCGTTTTGAGATCGCAGGTGGAGCCATCCTCCAATCTTTGGCAATTTCACTCATACCCTGCATAGATTGCCCATTTCCTCTCCTGTCTGCTTTTTGAATTATCCTACCTTCTCTTTGGAGACGTTTATGACTTTCATACCTGTTACTACAAAGCTATAAATGAGCTATATACTTTCAAAATAAACTTAATTGTCACGAGAGCTCATGAGAAGGGAGCAATTTACTTTTACATAAGTTTAATTTTAGTACAGAGATTTTCATGCATGTACTCCATCTCCATTGCAAATGTCAAATCTATACCATTTGTATCAGTTCTCTTAACCGTGTAAGCACTATCAAGCATTAGCATTAATGCTAAGAAATAGGAGTGCTTTTCTCAACCTCATCATTTTTTCCACGCTTAGGTAATTCTCATTTCAATTTGTGCCTATTTTCTGAGCCACCAACTACATGGACAAGTCAAAGATTTCTGTACTAGGTTTTTACAAGGCTTGTTTCTTTGAATATTTTCAAAATAGTTAATTCTTTTTTCATTTGTATTGGAAAGATTCACATGCATAAAAATCGATGCTCAGAAGACGAGAACAATGTTACATTTTATTTGACTTTTTTTATAAACAAAACTCAAAATTTTTATTTTAATAGCTTACCTTACCCCTGTCGTTATTATCAATATTTCAAGCTGAGCCATCATTATCAGGCGATGGCATCTTTGCAGCAAAATTGCGGTACACTTCACATACCTCACTTTTGTTTTTATGCTTTTGGAATTTCATTTTCCTCAAGTATCAACTTATCAGGAGCTTTTCGTCTTTTATTCATCACTTTACAACCTAGTTTCGACGTTCACGATGTTAGAAAATAATACCAGAATATTTTCGAGAACAGAAATTTAGGTTTGGGGTAGAGGGCAAATAAGACAATGACGATTTAAGAGTTCATTGATTCGGTCTATATAGCCACTGCAAGCAGAGGGCTTGGAATGGAATCCCATCGGTGATGGAAATCTATTTGCCGAATGCAGTAGGGTGCTGTGTGGAGTACTATGCTCTCTGTCTGCAGGATGGAACGATAGGTAATTCAGAACTAGACACCTCTCGTTATAAGCAGCAGAGTAAAAACAAAAATCAGGTCCCTCACCAGTTTTCCTTTAATCCCATTCAAACTACACATATACTATTGAACAAAGCACTCGATTCTATCATTAATGTTCTCCATAGTTGTTCGCATCCAACAGTAACACTAGGCATTCAAGTGACAAGAAAAAATTGTGAACTATGAAAAATCGAGAGATGAAAGAGATGGTCCAGGCTATGAAACACTTATGCTAGCGCGATGAGAGTGTATAGAGACAGATTAAGAGCTGTATTGATGGCATGAATATAGCAAACTCTTAAGAGTTACCGAGCAAAAATTTGCTTGGAAGGATTACTTTCAGGTATTGTTCTCACTCCCATCTTTAATAAAAAAATACCTACCTTCATTTGCTTAAATGACTCTTTCCTTCCCTTGAACTTGTCTTAGAAATCTCCTTTAGAACCTTCCTCTTCCTCATGCTCCACACCAAAACCTCTCTCTCTAAGCTCCACAATGTACGATTTCCTATAACGGCCCAAAAATAAGACGATGAAATGCAGACGATGCATCTAATGGTAGTTAAAGAAAACTAAGAGGAGAAAGGGAGTTGCTAGTCTTGCGAAAACGAAGTACCATATTCAATTCAACCTTTACCACTTCATCAGTGAGAAATGGAATACACATAAAAAGCAAACTCACTAACAGAGAGCAGAGATTTAAATGAATTGTTGTGTAACACAGTTGTGTAACATATCATGCATTGGGTAATTGGGATGAGAATCAAATTCTATCAGGGATACAAACGCAAAACCACAGTTGTAAACCAAATCCGGTTAACGTAGGAGAAATAAGACTTAAACATATATGCTTGCAAATGCACAAGTAGACGAAATTCTCACAGCAAAGCTTCATTTACACTGATGGGGTACAACAATTTAAGAAACTACCATTACGTACAGAGACGATGCAAGGTGTGGAAATTCATCGAGTTGGGACCTTTCCCCCGATATGTTGAAATCATCGTTAAAAATGTGGTCCCAAAGGAAAAAGTTATATTTTTTATTGTTCAAGCTAAGAGCGTAGTAATTTTATTTTGTGGCAAAATTTAACATAGAATTTGAATAGCTTTTTAAGTAAATATGATCTTGATTTATTTATATTAAATATAATGTTATTTTTAAGGGCTTTCAAAATATAGGGAAGACAATTATTAAAAAATCGGCTATAACACCACAGTAACAACTGCATAAACACACAAATATGACGTCTCTGCTCCCATCTTAATTATACTCAACACCCAACAACTCCCACAAAACAAAACTAGGTCACTGACCTATCTAATATATCGAATATTTCTCTATCCAAAAATTGAAATTTTCTTCAATTGAGGGTATATGTATTTACCTATCTGCGCCAAAACTCTATGTTACCGGTAAATATTTGTTTATGTTTATAAAGTAAAGCCCGGAAATATCATAAACTACAATATTAATAGGTAATGAGTTTTGCGGTAAAGTCGAGGATGACTCAATGGCTACATAAAACAGTGCCTCCTTTAAATAATAATATACTTTGGGGTCGTCCCAAGGTCCTCAAAGAAGAAGCCTCTCTCGGGTTGCAAGAGTGAATTTTGCAGATAGGAAGCCCTCTCTGCATGCCATTTTCCTGTCTACATTCCTAGTTACGTAACCGCAATACATACAGATTCCAATATTTTTTAAAACAGGAGAAAAGGAAATCCACCTGTGTTTCAGTTTGTGCAGTAAACTTTGCTTCCTTACCCAATGGGTAGTATAGACACATACATACATACCCATCACGCCGATACCTTCCGGGGTAGGCACAGTCAAAATGTTTCACTCATTAATACATAATTGTACACCTAACTCTGCTTCAATAATTTCCTCCATACTGACCTATCCTTGCAAACCTCTTTTGCCTCATTTACCCCCATACACTGTTTCATACACGCCCTCCTGTTTTTAAAACTCCTAATATTCTTCCTCTTAAGAATTTCCTCAACCACATTCAAGCACAACTTTCTCAGCCTACCTCTACCTCTCACACCATTCATTCTACTCTCATATGTGTTTCGTTATTCGACTCTCATACATTCTCTCAACATGGCCAAACTAACGAAGCACACTCCTTTCATACACGTCCATTACTGGAGCATTTAACCTACATTCATTCAAGACCCACTCATTCCTGACCCTATTCATCCTACTTTTTCCGCAAATTCTCCTCAGATAACTCATACCCACGGCAATTAGTCTACTCTTATGTATATCCTGACATACCCATGTTTCACTACCATATAGCAAAGTGGGAAGAAGTACACTTTTTTACACGGCAATTTTCGCTTCCTTAGACAAGCTCTCATTCCTTCATATGCTCCACATGCTACCAACCACTTTCCTTGGTTAACACTACGATTCTCATCACTCACCGATGTCAATAACGTTAATTGTAAAAATTATACCCATTTACAATCACTGCAAAAATACTCGCGGTACCATTGAGGCAATGATATAGTCACTTGGCCTCCGAAGAAATGGAAATTCTGAGAGGGATATGGACAGTGAGGAAATGACCAAATCATACCCGAAACTCATTCGAACTTCCCGCAACCACCCACCTACCGCTACGATATTGCCATTTTTCTGGCAGTGGAATACCACATTTTAAGCTGTTCCCAGAATTGTTAATTTTCATCGTAGAACGACGATTAAAAGATGTACTTACTCGTACAAAAATCGGGAGTAAGATGAAAACATTCATTTGTTGTTAAATGACGTAGTTTTAAAAGTTGAAATAATTGTGAGCACGGTTAGTTTTGGGGAGGGGGACCCCCACTGCGTGGGTCGAGGAGAGAGGCCGGCGATGGGTCTCCACGTCCGAGGAAGGGTTGGGGATTAGGATCTTCCGCGAGATTGGCCCCACCCAACTTGAGACTACCTGAGATGTGGCCCCAGAAAATCGGGTTTCACCTATGCATCCGTGCTTTACACCCCGATTTATTACAAACAAATCTCTCAGAACCCCGTTAACTCTTACACTTGCCTTACTATTGTCATACATCGCCATCATAACATACAATAACTGCCCATTCTCTCCATAGTCTCTCAAAACCTTCCACGACTTCTTTCTATTTACTCTGTCATATGCCTTCTTCGTCTGCCAAACGCACAGTACACTTTCTTTCGGACACTCATACATTTTTCTATCACTTGCTGAAGTACAAAAAGCTGGTCATTGCATCCTCTCCCAGGCATAAACCCACACTGCACACACCATATTCTGTCGAAAGTAATATTCCTCACTCTTTCGATTAATATTTTACTGAACACTTTTCCCGGGATTCTCAATAAACTAATGGCCCGATAATTATTACATTCGGTCTTTCCTCCCTTACCTTTGTACAACGGAACGATGATAGCATTCTTACAATCCGCTAGAACAACAGAAACCTGTAAGCATAAATTGTAGAGTTCACGCAGCCTACAAATTAGTAATTTACACCTACACTTCAACGTTTCACTGGATATCCCATCGATGCCTGCAGCCTTCCCATTTTTCAATATTCTCACAGCCATTGTGACCTCCTTCTCACTGATATCCTTTTCCATCATCACATTCTCACATACCACTTCACGTTTAGCAGTAAGTTGTAATAGAGTATGCAAGGTTACCAGCCTTCGCAGTACCCTCTCCACGTGCAGCTGTCCCCGATGACGGTTACGGCGCTCTACCGGTCAGTTTTGGCACATTTTCGCCAGTATGCCACAAGAGAAACCAAAGCATAGTAATACCCTAGGCCCGCTTTCCCTATTCTGCTCAAGCAAGGATCGCTTCTGAAAGGACTACATTGAGAGCCAGCATACTGTTGCCCGCGACCCACCACTAGGAGGTATATGCGGTGTACTGACACACCGGGTCACAGACTCAGACTCTTCATTGTGAATCTTAAGTTGATTTTGCGGAGACAACTTACGGCTTAGGTCATCAAGACAGACGATTATGTAATACTCAGAGAATTGAGGAAGGGTAAAGGAAAACTCGGCGTCATCCAAAATAAGTGCTAAAAAGGGTCCAAAGTTGAAATAAAAACGGACTTAAATGGCGTTTTTAGACGACACCAGATAAACTCCCAAAAATTGCACCTGGCCCCTAAGAAAAGAAAGGAAGTAGGTACTCTAGGTACCAGAACAACCTTACCGTAAAATAAAATTGCATTTACCTCTTCTGCAGAGTTGAATCTTTTAAATGTTGGAGGATGATGTGAAGTAGAACTGCTGGTACCCTATTTATTTTAAAAACTACAGGTTTCCAAAGGAGTAAGTATTTTTGACACCATTAAGCAACACATACCTACATCTGTTTAGGTATTATCAGGATTTCAAAAGACAGCAATTGGCAGAAACATCTTTCAAAATCCTTCTATTTATCACCAGCACTATTATCATTCATAAATACATTGGTGCTCTATACTTCTAGGCATACGATGGCTTTCTTCGAACGCACTCGTTTTTTGGCATTCCCTGAATTTCAGTCATCATATATTGTCGTCCATATTCATGCAACCCTCATTGTACAGTAGAAATGGCAGGTTTTGGAAGCGGCTGCGTCCTCAAATGAAGCGGAGATACGGCTGATTCTTTCACCGATCTCTTCCTCCTCCTAGCCAAAATTTTCGATTGCCCATGGTAAAATAAATACTCCAATTTTCGAGCTCATGGCTATAAGCCGAGCGATTAACAGAAGAACGCATTTTATACAATCGCACTAGGATAACTTCCACGTAGAGTTTTCCTCCGCGTGACGAAATTAAGCTCAAACATTTTGCGGCTTTCAATAAAAAGCAGCTGCAATGGGAATCGTCACTGAAAAGGCAGACCTAAATGTGATCAGAGCCAAGCTTTTGCTTGAAAAACATGAAGGCGCGTTCTGAGGGTTAAGCACGTGCTATAGAGAAATCATCGAGCACGTGTCGCGGTTTTGATAAAAAGTCTATGAAATTAATATTGACGTCCATTTAGAATAACATATGTGTGATTGCTAAAATTAAGATGAATACGCAAGAAAATTCACGGAGCATAAAATGGCTTTTCTAAAAAATGAAAAATGTTAGGTTGATATTTTGTTCAATATTTGTGAGTTTAGGAAAATATTGCATTCTTACAAGTTGACTCGTGACCCGGTGGCATGAATACTAAAATTTATACTCACATTTGTTTTTAAAAAAAGGAAAAAAATCATTTAAAAGCAAAAGAAAATTACTTGACGTCGGTCCTAAAACCCTGCAGTGCTTCCTGAATCCTCAATTTACTAAGCTACCTATTTTCTGATACATTTTGTGCTATTTAGTCCAGAAAAATGTCCCTCTAAAGGGACCAATTCTGGACAAAAATTCAGTTTGCATGAGGACACCATACGTGGGTAAAATTATTGTGATTTTCAAACGGGTATTGTGGTATGTGATGACCGATGTGCTGGGTATATCACAAATTAGCATATCATAAAAATATACACATTTGGGGAAAGAAAATACAATGCATAACATTAGCGGTCTGTGAGACCGGCGCCGCATCACTATCAACGTAGCGACTTAAATCACGACTTAAAGAGATAAATCAGCTTTCATTCCAAAAGAATAAAAGTAAATAGCGTAAAAAGAATTAATGAACGGACGCCGAAAGTTCCACCTTTCTATTTTAATTGTTCATTTTATTACATGAGAATAATAAATATTATCCTTTTAAATAATTGACCATCTCCACTAGATGGATATGAATAAACCTCTGGGGACACTCCACCACTATTCCAACAGAGTCATTTCCCGCTTCTTTTTTTTGTACATTATTTCTCATTGGGAAATGGGACGAGGGTTCAGGGAACAGAGATAAAAATAGGAAATCGGGCATCGCGGAGAGAGGAGCGGCAGGAATATTCTTTTTTTTTCTTCCATCTCAGCTCGGTCGCTCCTCGCCCACCGCGTTGAGGCACGGGGCCAATTGATCAACGCTCAAGGAATGTCGAGATCGTTCAGAACTGTATAAATCAAACATGAGCCGCGGCACGGAAAGGGGGTCGCATCGGAGGGGAAAGGATGGTCCCACGCTTCCATTTTTCCCTTAACTTTTCCCCTTTCGCGAACCAAGGGGAGCTTCAGACGTAAGGCTATTTCTCTAGCGGCCCGTTGGGGACTGGGAAAGCAATTCGTTAGAATGAATACAGAAAGAGAACGGGGGAGCATTTATATCATCTCTTTCCCACACATACACTAAAATTAAATTTTTTCCCCACTAAAAAAAACGAGGAGGTAAGATTTTTTCGCCAGAATATTATAATGGAATATATATATTCATCACAGATAAATTTAATTCTCGCAGATGCGTCATCTCATTTATACTCTCCGTTTCAGTGTTAACGTAAAACATTGCGGGCACGAGGTTTTCATTTGATAGCATTTTTTCAAGTTAAAGGCGTGATGCACAATGACCGCTTGCAAAGGATACGGATTCGAGAGTATATAAATAAATGGTTAAAAATAACTGGTACCGTAAATAATAATGAGCAGGCATAATGGTTGTGAAACAAAATGGAACTGAATTTTTTTCTCTAATTTGGTCGTTGATAGCAAAAAGATAGATGCAAAGTTGCACATTTTCCCCCTACATTTGAGAGAATCGAGTATTTAAAAAGGTGCTTGCCCTACGTGCCCAAATATATATTCAATCGAATAAGAATAGCTCATAAGGAGCAGATATATAAGTGAATTATAATGTTTTCAATAGTGAAAAATAAATAATTTTCGAGAGCAAAGCTAATACCTCCTCATGCATTTCAAAAGAATTCTCTATTGAGTAGTGAACTTATGATTCTATATACCAGTTTTCATACATTCATTTACACATATAACTACAAGATAAGTTAAATATACACAAGCAGACTACCGCATTCAATGGTCAATTCAATAAAGTTTATGAGTTATATTTATGTCGGCTGTACTAATTTTTTTCACTTGAAATTTCACTAAGGAAACTTAATCAACAAATATTTTCAGAACTAAATTTTAGTGCGATTTTATGCTAAAAAAAGAGATAACTTTGTTCTACCTTCACTTTGCGAAGTGAGGTGATGATGGTACATCAAATGTTTTCGTTAAAACTCATAAGCGGTAGCATTATTTCACTTTAATCTCATTAGCATGTTAGAACTCAACCTTCAAATTCTGTGCACTTGGAAAACAGCGTACCAAACCTCGGTCCGTATCAGTATGTAAAGCGATGACCACTTTTGAAAACCATAGCAGTCCTCGAAGAATCATTCGATGGCAATCGCTTTGATTGCCTCTTCAAGGGTTTCTGGGTGATAACCCATTAGCCTCCACCCTTGGGCATAATTTGAGTCTTTTCATTAGGGGGTAGAGATAACTAGAGAGTCCGGGGAATAGATAGGTTTTCAGGTCTTTGGAGAGAAATTTGCCACCGCAGATATGCTGCTAGTATTGTATATTTTTCATTTAATGTTCTCTTAAGTCAACTAAATTAAGTACAGTAACTAAAACTGTCACTTTAAATGTTTTTTTTTTCGAGTTTTCAGCATTAAGAAATATTTTTTCCATCAAGCATTTGGAAGGGGAAGACAGACACCCAAATTACCTGAGCCTATGCCTCCGGTTAGTTTTATTTGCTAAGGCCGTGGTATCTAAACAAACAGAAAAACTAGAACAACGAAAAAAGTAATAGATAAGAGAAGAAGAGATATAGCTGCCCACGCTCATTGCGAAGTCAAAGTACTAAAAATATATCTATTATTTCCGAAAAAGTTAATTAGTGAAGCAGAGATATTATTTTGATGATATAATTAATAAAACGTCAAAAATTAAAGTTATGTACATTTTCATGAAATCAATCTTTGGATAACAACCATCAGTTATCAGGAAAAAATGGCTAAATGCGAAGCACTTCCACATATTTCTTTTCGTAGAGGTGAAGTTCTACGTGTGTATCAACACGGATGGAAGGCAGCCCGCTTCATCCACACGAAACAAAGGAAAGTAAATCGGTATTTGAGGATTTCAAAAATGGAGAATTGATTTTGCGAAAGGAATGAAATTTCCACGTAACGGAGAGTTAGTTTCCCAAGCTAATCTTAAGTAATCCCCTCTCCTACTTTCCATTTTCTTCTTCCTTCTCGAAGGCTAATTGAATCAGAAATGCCTCTTTTTCTCCGAGAATATGTCTCCCCTTGAAGGACGAAAGCGGAAAGGCTACGGGAGATGGCCGGTGACGTTTCATTAATCTTCGAATGAAAATTCCTGTAATGTGATTAATGCGCGATTTGACGAAATTTTAATAATGGCTGAAATGGGACGCCGTTTAATGTGTTCATCCGGCACAAAAGGAAAGAGAGACTGACACAGTGAAGAGCCGGAATTATTTTTGCACGTTTAAAATCTCATTGCTCTCGGCATTAATTTCGTTAGCCCGTCCCTGAGTCATTGTGAGACGAAATGACTAATTTCAGTGAAGAGCTCTGATTGGCTCTTAAAACGATATTGGAATATGAAGTAATAATTGCACTGATTTTAGTTACGTTGAAGTGACGTTGGTAATGGAAACTATAAAAAATGGCAATCTAAATCCTTCACTGAAGACATAAAGCTATTCTAAGACTTAAAGGTCTAGCAACGCTGGCTATCACTGAGATTATTTTATAATTAAAGCAAGATTGCGGCTTAAAAACAAGGAATAAGTAAATAGAACATACTGGAAGTTTCCTCCGCACGGCGCTCAAGTTGTCATATATAGGAACACATAAACGCACTTCACGTGAACGACGATGAATTTTTTATCAGCGTCAGCACAACGCTCCTTGACATTAGATATGATTCCACACAAAATAATCTCGATCGAATCTATTGTGAGTATTTAATCAATTCATTTAAAATGCGCATTTAAAAACGATATTTTTTTCCATTTAACATACCTTTAGGATAGATAGTGTGAGAATAGGCAGCAACACACAAGGAGAGGGTCTAGTTTTCATTTCACCAATACACCATCTTGAGCTCTTGGACGATTCGGGAAAAGCGGACTTACCTATAAAGACAAAAAATTCAAAATTATAATCAGCATGTTATAGTAATTGAACGATTTATAATAGGGTATTCCAAGATTTCATTTCTCCATTATAAGCGAAGGAATGCATAGATAAGTTCTTGGAGATACGTAGCTAGATAATTTGATAAGTTAAAGAACTACGGAGTATTGATACAGAAAAAAACAGCTTAGGCTATTTCATTTATATTTGACTTCACCAGGGCTCAAATTAAAATTTTCAAGTTAAAAATTTTCTACAAAACAGTTCGCCAATGACAGTTGGCATCAACTCCGCAGAGTATATCAATCATTAGGCAGCTTATGGGTTAAATCATCGGAACAAAAATACCGTTACTAATTACTATAATAAATTAAATGGGTTAAAATCTAGATCATACAATTGTTATTTATTACCATAATACAAACAAGTTAATACAATAAAATCATCAAAATATAGTAGTAATAAACTACAAAGCAATTCGATAAACATTACATAACTCAAAATAAAAGAGGCCTATTAAGGCTCTAAAATGTAGAACTTTGATCAGAGGGAATGATACATGATAAAGTTATTATAAAGATATATGAGGTGTAATCAAGGATGATTTTTGCGGGGGGACTGTTTACATAGATGAGGAAAAACAAAAACGTCCTCAGCATGGTAAAAATAATCGTATAGATGAAATGAATTGGATTTTTACAAAAGAATTATATAAGCTTCTCACCCCAACGTATGAAAAGATTTATAATAGAAATATAATATAATATATAGAGTAAAATATAAAGAGGTATAATTTTCTCGGATCTCAAAGTAAAAAAGCGGGAAAACATAGCTTTACCATCACTGATAGAAGGATAAAATGAAAAGAAAGAAGAAATTTGTTCTTTTTTCACGCATATGCAACCCCACCCTAATATTTCAGATGATCTCTTAGGACAAAGATAGTTGTAAAGTTACATTCTCATCCTGACCCATTATTTTCAGGGCTATAAGTAAGTTAATATTGATATTATATATTTATGTAACCCAGTTAAAGTTTCAGATAACATGATTATACAGTCTGCTAAGTTCCTTAATATTTTAACTAGAATTAACTTTTTAGCAAATATTTTTGACTCGAAATGTAAATTCCATGTTCATTTTTGCTCATTCCAAATTTTTTAAATGACATTTATGCACGACAATATGCGATGTGCATTTTAAGAAAAAATTTACCGCATGCAACAGGTTAAAAGCGCATCTTAAGGTAAGACTCCTCAGTTCTCTCAGTACGTTAAGGACTCAGTTACATGAGTCAACAAAACAAAAAAAGGATATGCTGTGCAAATCGCATCTTCTTCAAAACTATCCTTATTCGACGAGCACGTTCGCCGTTGAAATATTCTCGCTGACTCGGAATAAAACTGCGAACGAGTGCGATTCCTCACGCGCACGAAGATGCCACCATCTCCTGGCAACCGGGGCAAGTCGTGAAGCTGGAGAAGCGCATTTCTCGGGCAAGGAGACGAGAATGAAAGATTGCGCCGATGTGTGACCGAGCGTGTGCGGGCGCGGATCCCTCCGCTCTTTTGTTTCCTCTGCTCTTTTTTCTTTTATAATTTTTTTTCTGCTCCTCCTGTCTCCATTTAAAATGGCCGCCGCGTTCTCGCCATTCTTCTCCCTCCCAGGCGCTCATCCTCCTCTTGTCTCGACTTACAAGGGAGAGATTTCTTTTCACTTCCTTTTATGCTCGGCAGGAACGGCGCTATTAAACGCTTACCTGGATTGAATGAAAATATCTAGACGTCTTTTCCGAGAGCGAGGAAGCACGTTGCTGCAGCCCTTGCACCGAATTTTTATACGTTTTCTTCGGGGATGGTACTTTTCAGAGCGATGATTTCCTTGATTAAGCCGAGCGCAGCTGGTTACTGTAATGAAGAGAGAAGTATTCCTGAAGGAAATTTCCCTAGAGCTGCAGTACGTGGGTTTATTCGTATTTTGATTAATTGCAGGGAATTAGCAATGGAGTTGATTAAAAGAGGTAAGCAAATATTTTTTCTAAGCTTCAGTGAACACTTATCCTCTATTCACGGTGATTGTTTCAGTATAAATAAATAGTTATAAACTTGTGACTAGAATCAGCTAGTTTTTTTCACTCGCGTAAGTCCACTGGAAGAGATAAATGTACTGATATTTTAAAGAAAAATATTGTTCTAAATCGCCCCCTGAATCGTGCCACTATTTCTCACGGACTATAAGCTGGACGCGGTGGAAGATTATATAAAACTTGTAATTATTGCTCTCGATAGAACCACCCAAGCAAGATGGGTAAATGGTAGAAACCAGACAAAAGGTTGTTCAAACGATGCTATTACGCAAAAATATCGATGGGAATGGCAATGAGAAGCTCACCAATTAAAAATCTCAACTTAAACTCAATAAACTCAGCCATCAAATTCCATTTATTATGGAGTCTATAATAGAGATTTGAATCCTGGCTACAGCACTGTAGAGCTCACAAGAGCTGATGTCATAGTAGGCAGTGGGTTAAGTCCATGGTCATTTTCTGCTCAGCAATCGCGGTCGATACAATTACTATCACAGAGAATAGGGTAAGGGAAAAGAATTGAGAGAGGGAGCAGAGACCCTTTTATTCTAGAAATAACTAAAAAATGGGTTGTTTAGTAAAATTCGACGGATAAAATGAATCACACATGAAAACTAAATGAAAGTATAAATCATTTTTAAACTGACACTGCTTTAATTAACCCGAAATTCCCAATGCTTCACATGTGGGAAAATGCATGCGGTGATAAAAAAGGACAGGATTGTTGGAAAAATCATTATTCTAATGAGTTCTTCATCTTTATTATGCTTGACCCCTTCAGTATATTCTCCTTAGTTGGTCTGTAACCACTCCTATAGCTTCTACCACCTTTTGAGCACTTTTCGGAACGTTTCAGAAGAAATGCTCATTAAGTCCTTGGTACAATTTCTCATAAACCAAAGAGTCAAATCGATGTCTTTCAAAGTGGATTTAAAATTTGGGTCGAGGGAAATGACTGCCGGAGTCACATCTACAAGGAGTTGAGTAGGTGAGTATCTACCATCGTCTTGTTTTCGGACTTTTCTTTACTCACAAATAGAAGTGTAATCCGATGCATTGTACAGTGTCGAGCACTAGTGCCGTGAATGCTCTGACTTCTTCCACATTACTGCGTGATTTAACCTCTTCAAAACTGTACATATATTTATTTTAACTCTTTTCTACGTAGACTACCTCTTATCTGAATGTTATCCGAGCATTTTGCATATAAAATCACACTCCGAATTAACGTGAAACTTGTCTGTTGACGAGAGAGCCTGTCCACTTCGAGAATATTCGTCAAAGTCCTCCCTATTTTGACTCCACTACATTAATCATGACACTGAGGCTGGCACATTGATTCATTCTCGAAGGTAATTCGAAGCATTTGAAGAATCTCTGTTGCACTTTTGAATAGCTTTTAACAAAATTAAACACACGCGTTGCTCTTCAAAATCTTTTATTTTCCCTGAGGAAAAATTTATACCACTGACCGCTGTGGGCACTGGCAAGCGCTGCTTTTGCGTAAGACATCGCTTGGCACAAAAAAACTTGCCTTGCGTAGATGTAGAGCTAAAAGATGCTGCTTATTGATTCGACTTTGCTCATTTTATTCCATCAAGAGGTTTTCCCATAGCACGTCCAGTTTGGAAATTGTTAGGAGACGCCTTAACTATTAGCAAAAATAGGACCAAATAAAAATTAACAATTTTTTTTCCTTTTTATTTCTTTAGAAAGTTTCTTCTGCATTCAAGAAACATTTTAAATCCCTGTTCGAAGGCCTATAACGCTAGAACATGCGTACATTTTTCACAAAAAACACGCAAACAACCATTCTGCTTGTTATACTAAATGAATGATCTAATAAAATTGAAAAAATGAGTAAGTAAGTAATTCCGTAATCAACAGCAACATTGCCACAACATCACAGCTAGAAACAAATGCAAACTGTATTTTCCAAATGCCAGCTTATATCATCAGCTACCTGCTTTGATACACACGGTTTGACCTATAAACCTAGAGTGTAACCGAGAAGTAATTAACTCATCGACGCCAGCATAAGGGACTAACGTAACCATTGCTTGAATTGGGAGAGAGAAGATGGTTTTCGATTTACCAAAACATGGCCATACCGAAACGATCGTGATGTCATCGACGCCGTCGCCTGGTTGTTTCAGCAAAGTGCATTAAAATTCTCTCAGAGGCCATCATTGGGAGGTAAGAATGGATTGTTTATCAAGGAGATTGGTAAGGGTTTTGGAGAGCGGGGTTAACGGATAAGGCGAGGAGGCATCGGATACGTTGTTTGTTTGGGTTAAAAGGTTTTCGGAGGGGCATTCCCACGCACACACACGGGAAACAGCCTACACGGCGAGACTCTGAACATATACACACGAAAGCAATCCACACTCACAGCCACATAACAGACATCCATGAGCACACTTGGTCGTTCTCGGCCGGCCGGCAGAGGGTACCCTGGCGGAGAGACCAGCGACCGGGAGGTATGGCACACGCGTTGCCAAACTGACGCATTTTGGCCTGGAGACTCAGGTTGAAAGAACACGTTCATATATTTAATTTTCAGACCTCCTGACCATAGTCAAGTGCATAACAAAGAACTGTGAATATAATCCAGATAGGCTCAACAAAATTCATGCATAAAATGTAGGTATATTTAAATTAATTCATGTGATTTGGACGTCTTTATTGAACTTAGTCTAGGTACTCTACATCCTTGTAACTTATGAATGTAAACATTTAATAAGCTATTATATAACAAATCAACTTTCTGTTTGAAGTTTTAATTAAATTTAATATCAACAAAAGGTATGTTTTTTCAGAGTAATAATGTAATAATTATGGAAACAAGTTATTATTAATGACTTTATGAATTCTACAGTGTGAGCTTGACAACTAAGTGTCAACGCCCGGATCCCATCTTAACGTTGACACAGTTTGTGTAATCATAGGGGAGCCTTAAGACAATACAGTGTCGAAACTCAGGTCGTTTTAGCACATTCATAAAATGGGATTCCATAAATGAATTCCCCGCGGTACAAAAGCTACACATAAACAGCATGTAACAATGTTCTCTGACATTTATTTGGATAATGAAGCAGCAAAAAAAGGCTTAATCTGTTTCTACGCATGTATATATCAGTTAAAATTTTGATTCGGTGTTCTGGCTTATGGCGAGTTGCAACAACAGATATGTAATCTAAAAAGTTATGGGACCCACAGTCCATGGCAACCATTCAATAAATGTTGCAGAAACATTAGATAAAATTTTTGGTTTGATAAATTACGGCATGGAATCACGAGTTCCATACGTAAGCAAGATGGCAGATGTGCAATGAACTGCTTGGAGACTTAATTACTAGATAAAATGTGTTTCGAGACGAATGACCATTTTGTTTACTCTTACTGACTAATTATTATGCGCACTAGTCAATATTCATAGGCAAAACTTTCATAAATTTGATCTGGTGGTAGAATATAAGGTCAAATATTCGAAGCTATAAACTATTGGTAAATAAGTTATGTAGCTAGTAGGCGTGTTCCTGCAACACAAATGTTTTTATAAGATCTATAACTTGATGGATCTCATAACTATTGATTCCATAACTAAATGTTCTTGCGACCGGCCATTAGAGAGCAAAATCTCCAGTTCGGAAAGGTCTAACAGTTGGTAGCCCTAATCGGCACCATCCGAGGATGCCAAAACGAGCCCGTTCACTCCCCCCCTTGCCCCCCACCCCCTCCCATTCCTCTTCCAAACAAGGCCTTTGGCCTCGCGGTAACTGCTCCTTGGGCGTCGGATTTATGGACTTGTTTATCTCCCGTGATGAATGGATTGGTCGCTCCGTCGATGCAAGAAGCATCGGGATTCGGTTTGAGCGCACGGTGTGAAGAGGAGAGCTGTAAGGGTTATGGGGCCAGGGACTTGCAGCGGGGGTTACCCGGGGAGTTTGCAGTTGGGGAGAAGGGGGAGACCCTGGGGAGATTAACCGCGAGAGAAGGGTAATGATCGAGGGGTAATATAGGGTTTGGGTGTGAGGTCAAAAGCACGCGGAGAGGGAGCATGGGCTATGGGCGTATCAGTCGTCAGAGAGTGTTGTGCTACCATAGGTCGCACGGCGCTTGCAGTGCGATCACGGAGACTACCGATCCAATTAAGTTGGTTCCTCTGCAAGATGATTTAAAAGACATTTTATACGCATCCTGCTACTTTAAAAAAAACATTTTCCTCTACTGTTATGTAAAAAGAAAATGCTATCTTTCGACGCTATTTTCTTCGCATAAAAAATTATAAATTAAACGGCGTTCAATGGGAGAAGGGGAAAATAGTATAATAATAATATATATATATAAGATGAGTAAACTCCCGAGAAAGTAAAAAAAAATAAAATGTAGGTATCTTATTGTCTTATTTTGTAGCTGCAATGTAATATTTGAACTCATTTGAATATTGGATTGAGCTCTAAATTAAAATTACTGCGATATACAAAAACAAAACGCAGTTATCTATAGCAATGACGTCGCAAGCAACTCCTGTGGCTAAAAAAATTGCTCATTTAATAGAACAATCTACATTATTCTCTCATCTCTTTCATATAAATGATCTTGATTCTGATTGGTTAAGTCTTTAATTGCGCAATCACGGCTGCGAGGCAACACTTCCGAATTAAACGCGAAAAGAGTATTTTATCATGAAAAATGAGTGGTTTGCCGCTATTCAAAGAAATGCGGAACTGGCAGCGCAGTAACTTTTACGGAGTCAATCGCTCGAGGTCGCACAATTGTGTGAAATTCACAGTGGTTAAATCTCACATTCTTCTGACTCATTCCTTAAAGACAAAAATTCTTCACTCGTGAAAACAACTCATTCCTTAAAGCCACAAAGAAATTTACAATGTATTCCATTGTACCGTAGGCCTAGGTAGATGAATTGCTTAGAGCAGTCGGCAAAAAATCTAAGGGTCTGGGTCGAAGAATTCCAGTCAAGACGACCAATATATGCCCGTGAACTTCACACGCTTTATGTGGTTTGCTGATTTAAATAGCATACTTTAGCGATTAGGTGAAGGTTGTAACGGACTTGAGGCAGTGTGGGCTATGAACTTTCACTCCAATAGTTAAATTTATCGTCACGAATAACACGGAATTACGATGCTGTCTGAAGGTGAGAGCTTGTTAATGACTCTGCTGCTCTCAGAGGTAACGAAAGCTCTAGGATAACAAATAAAGACCCAGAAGAGCTGGTAAATGGATTCAGATGAGTGATTTGTTGAGTACTTAAAAACTAAAAAATTGGCAAGTATAAGGAATGAGTGTATGCAGTGGTTGTAGGAATGGCGTACCATCCATAGGTTCGTAGCCCAAAGTGGTGATTCGATTAGCACTCTCGAACACAGCGTGGGCTAGCTATTTTACTATGTTAAGCGCACAGAAGTGATAAATATAAGAAAATTTAATAATCAGTCAGGTGTAGTAGCTGGCTTACTAGTCAAACGGTCCTGGTTCTTATCCCATAAAAGGCGGAGAATAAACGAAAGGATACCAATTGCTACTTGGATTCTGTTTAGAGGCAACACGTTGAGAACATCGTTCTTAGGATACGAACCCAGCCTTAGATCACCATTTTACCATGAGGAATGAGTTACTTGTTGCGTAGAAGAATAAAGAAGGTTAGATAATGGAGTTAGGTGTACTGGATAGAAGACTGGCTTTCACTTCATGGAAACCAGGTTCTGACCCCAGGGTTTTCAAATTTTTTCAGAGTAATACCTTACTTGGATGCTATGTGACAAGAGCCTTAAGTACAAACTTCTGTCTATCGGGTGGAGCAATGCACTTTAGACTTTCTTGGGCCTTTCCTCAGGTGTGGGTTAGTGCCAGCACAGTCAATCAGTACCCAAATATTTGTTATTTATAAAGCTAACCTCCTGTCCTCTATGGTTCAATTGACCTAACATGCGGGTCATACAACCATGCAATTTGAAAATGAATGAAATATAGGGGTAGAATTTTATCCATTATTACAGGCATTCATCTGTTTCCTTGGAACCTAAGGACATACTGGGTAAAGAAGGTGCATTTTGACAAAATACCTCCCGTGAAGTTTGAACACACTTTTTGTGGATATTCTAACGCATAACGCAAGTCTAGGCCTAAGCAACGGAAAATATAATTGGAGTTTGGGATATACCAAGGCCCTTACTACCCCTAACAAGCTTATATTTTTAGGCGTAATTAGATGTTTTACAAGTTCACTATGAATTCACTATGGCTGATACCGTAAATTACCGAATAAATTAGCCATTATTTCGGAAAAAGTTTCAAAAACAATCCCTTGCTATTCAATCATTTACACTATCCTATTCACTGGCATTTTCTAAGGAACGGAATGCTCTCAATGCAACGTAATAATGCTGACAAGATGTACCATCACCAAGCCTCACACAAATGCGTGTATTGCACCATACTATACATACCGTACCATACTCTATTCGAAAGAACAGAGGGGGAAAAATGGAGTGAAAATAATCATGAGAAATGAAATAGCAAAAAGGGTAAAAAAGATAATGTATGTAGATGATAGATTAATAGCAGTAAGAATTGGAATGGTGCCAAGGGATCTACTCATTATAAAAGTGTATATGCCTACATCAGCTCATGAGAAAGAAGATATAGATAGGATGTATGAGAAGATTGAAAATGTATTAGAAGAGGAAAAGGGCTGCTGTGGGGTGATTATGGGAGACTGGAATGCTCTGGTTGAAGAAGGTATGGTCAGGGGTATGGAAGGTAAGGTTTATCAGTGTAGAAGAGGGAAGTAGAAAAAGAAATTGAAGAAATGAGAAAAGGGAAGGCAACAGGAATGGATGAGATCCCTATTGAATTTTTAAAGTGCTTGAATGAAGAGGGTGTGCAGAAAATTGTTAAAATGTGTAACAAAATATACCACACTGGTGAATGGCCTCAAGATTTTGTAAGAACAGTGATGGTATCAAATCCTAAGAAGCCTGAAACACGGAAATGTACTGAACTTAGAACGATGAGCCTAATTACGCACGCAGCCAAATTAATAAAAATGTTGAGAGTATTGAACAAGAGATTAATAAGCATAATGGAAGAAAATGCAGGGGAGGAACAATTTGGTTTCCGGAAAGGGAAAGGAACAACGGGACGCCATTGGCCTGTTAAGAATAACTGGAGAAAGGCATATAGGGAGAGGAAAAGGAATGGCACTTTGTTTTATTGATCTGGGAAAGGCTTTTGATCGGGTTGAATGGAATGAAATGTTAGAAATTCTAAAAGAGAAGGGGTTGGTATGGAAGGAGGGAAAACTCATTAGAGAATAATATATGAGGCAAAAAGGTCCATTAAAAATAAATGAGAATACGATATAATGGGTGGATCTTGGTAGAAGAGTAAGACAGGGATGCTGCCTGTCGCCAACCTTGTTCAATATATATGTTTAGGACATGATCCATAAATCTTTTGATGGGAGAGAGGAAGGAGTCAGCATTGGAGGTAGGAAGATACGAAGTATAAGATTCGCAGATGACATGGTAATATTAGCAGATGATATGCAATCACCTCAAAGGTTGATAAAGGTTTTAGAAGAAGGAATATGGGATGAAAATAAACCTAGGAAAGACAAAGGTGATGCCAGTAAACTGTGAAAATCATACGAAAGTGACAATAAATGACGGTGTAATAGGAAAAGTGAAAAGCTACCGGTACCTAGGAACGATGGTGATAGACGACTGGAGAAGTATTGCAGAAATAAAAGGAAGGATAGCAATGGCAAAAGAGGCCTTCAGCCAGAAGAAAAACTTGCTATGCAGTAAAAGCCAGGATCTGGAGCTGAGAAAGAGACTAGCTAAGTGTTACTTATGGAGCGTTTTCATGTATGGATGTGAAGAGTGGACATTAGGTAAGAGGGAAAGGAATAGAATAGAACCTTATGAAATGTGGGTGTGGAGAAAGGTAGAATAAGTAAGATGGGTAGATAAGATGAGAAATGAGGAGGTTTTGAGCATAGTAAAAGAAGGAAGATCGCTCCTAAAGGAAATAAGGAAAGGAAAGGAAACTGGTTGGGCCATGTCATGAGAGGGAAAAGTATAATAACTGTGGCACTTGAGGGTTCGATTGAAGGACAGAAAAAGAGAGGAAGGAGAAGAATTAAATTGGTGGATCAGGTGAAGAGCAACAGCTATGATGAAACAAAGAAGAAAGCTAGGGACAGAAGCGGATGGAGACAGCAGAGGTGTACGGGAGCTGCCAGCAGGCAGAACACCAGATGATGATGAGAACCATACTATTATTTATGAGCGTGGCGAGCTCACTCCGGCATTATCTATCTACTACTGAGAACGATAATATTGTGAATTCCAGAGAAAAAAATCTTGAATACTATTTTATAGAACTGCACTCACAGGTTAGAAACTCGCTAAACCCTTGTATAAGAGAATATTGGATACGCTACCAATTTAACAACACATACCTAATTATTGCAACTAATTCATTGCTAAGACTCAGAAAAATATAATTATCTCCAGATCCCCGGAAATTAAAGCCAATTGGTTGAATATTAATTATCCGCCGGATTTACATCATTATGAGTGCCTGGGGAAAACAAATTAAAATCTCTCTGTAAGTCTGATATTCATTAAAAGGGAAATTTGGCAAATAAAGTTTTAAAAATTTGAAAACTGCTTCGCTTTATCCGCTGAAATCTACATTACTGAGACAGAGGTAATGGTGGATATCCGGTATCAATATTCTTCCGGGAATCGACAGAAACTTTTATAATTAAATTTACATCACTATAAAGAAATTAGATCGAGAGGGAAAAAGGTCTTGATAAAAAATAAATATCAAACATAAGCTTTGTTATTTACAACATAAGCGTCGTCAAAATAGCATAAAAATAAGTAGTGATTCGTTGCATGTGAAGCAACGTTTCATCAAGCAAGGCCTCATCTAAAGTTTACAAACCTGACAGCAAAGATTTGGCGTAAACGTTCTGTAAAAAATGTGGAAATAAAATAAGTAAGCACGGGTGATTCTATGATTCTACGTCAATTTGCTAATTTGTAATATTGGTACTGATAAACCACGCACCGTGATATCTAAAAGGGCATAATTGACATTATGACTACCATTGCTTACATTTTATTTCATGTCATCATCTAATAGTAATAATACTTAAGATTCATACTGTTTTCTCTACTTGCAGTCTAATTCGCCAAACGTTCTCCCGAATCAAAATCTGTAACTTTTATCAATACCTTTAAGTAATGATTATGAAACACGCCTAATGTAAACGATTGGGGCTTACTCTAAACATTACTATCTAAATGATGCAATGCTTGGCGACATTCCTAGCCATAAATGACAGAAAAGGCTCGTGGAAAAGTGCATAATTGTTTTTAACTCTCCATGGCATATGGGACCGGATTGTGCGTCCATTGAGCCGCACGCGTATATTTCCGGCATTCAAATATTTTTTTTCTCTCTCGGACTTCGCATTAAAAATGAAATTATTTCCCTTTTTCCGAGAGAGATAACATCATTATTTGATGGCAGTGCGATGATATCAAACGTGATAAGCTCAATTTTTAAATCCTTATAATTAAAATGCATCAAATAGTCACATGTTCGCGTGTAGCAACTGTGGTCGAATTTGATTTCTACATACGTACACTCCAAACCATCAGTGGTGAATGAAAAGAAAACACAACGAATGATTTTTTTCGAAAGAGGTCTTTGACATTTCGCTCCTGATTTTAAAATAATTTTTTTCCATCGAGGTTTCACCTGCTGAGCGTGAAATTGACCACCGTTGTTTAGATTTTCAGACATCATTGGCGAGATAATGTCGGGGATATCGTTTCCCGTGAATGTATAGCAATGACTAAAAATCACCAGTTGATGAACAGCTCCTGCATGCTTCACTCGGTGCCATAAAGAAGCGACTAGAGGGACGCATCTCTCCGGTAATAGATTCATTTAGACTTAACCAAGTCTTTACGCCGCAAATTGTGGAACGTGATTCCTCTATAGCTATTAATACATAATAGTATGACAACACATAGGTGAAGCGACAATACGAGTGAAATCTGAGTGAGCTAATTTTGAGCAATTAGTTTCTTTGAGCCTGCTAATTTTGGTCTGTGACGGGTTACTAAATGTCAGCTTTAACCGCGGAAATGCAACATCATACGTCCTTAGAGTAGCAATTATACAGATTAAGACTAAGACGTTAGATTCTATTAAATAACTTAATTAACTGTGTAAAATATTTGCACAATTAAAGGCTTATAAAAATTAATTTTCATAATTAGAAATAATATTAAACTACTCAGCTAGAACTCAATGCCTAAGAAAAGACTTGTTCAGACAGCGCTAGCGACAATTAAATGAGAACCATCCTGTTTTACCAGAACTTGAAAACGGGTTCAATTCTGCCAGAGAATCCAACTCATAATTTTCTTTAAAGATTAAAATGATGGGATAACCGTTGAATTTTTATTTCCAGCCAATCTTGACAAATTTTGGATCAACATTAGTTACTTTTTATGCCTTTCATTTTACTTCAATCCTTTTCTTAGATATCTGAATAAAATATCACCGAATGCATCACAGGTTTTTTCTACAACTTACACCTTCTGTGGACCGCGAGAAACAACTGGTCTGTGGTTTGCTCGGTTGCCTTCCTTTTCTTCTCCCAACATTTATCCATTCTTTTGCACTCATCTCCTTTCACGATACCAGCTGATTTAATTTGCATTTTAATTAATTTATCCTGGAACCTATAAAATCCATCAGCTTTCCTTCGATCAATCTAGTATATATTACAGATATCTTAATAATGTTTACCAACTTCGGTCGCTGTCATGTTCTTCGCTTGACATTTTTTTGCTATCGTTTCTAATTTGACTTTGGAGGTGATTATTCTCAATGCCAATTATTACACAAAAGTCAGTTTCACAACCAGGCGTTACACACTTGATAGTCAAATAGTTCCACACACGAGCGATCAGGAGTGTCTCGACTCGCTTTCCTGGCTACGCGAAGGCGACGTTGGGGTAATTTCACGTATCTACCGGAGAAATGCCCAGCTTCATCAAACATGTATGCTGCAGGTATTAAAAAAATGAAGAACGAAAACAAATCAGGTAAAATACTTTGATAAATACGAGTAATGGCCACAGAACCGACGATTAGTAATATGGCCAATAACGAAAACGAAGATACCAAGGTAAGCTATGGGCGCGCAGATAATTTTTTTCAATTCTTGATTTCTTAGCCAATAGCTGTCAGCGTTCGTAGTTATCAAACCCAGCGACGTGATGAACGCTTTATGAGAATATCTTGTACTTTTTTCACGCATTAAATTGCGTACACTTAAATTTAATTTTTGTGAAAATTAATTTGACCTAGGGATAACGCTAGGCGTAGAGCTATTTGTATTGCTAGGCGAAAAATTAACCGTAAGACTAAATGCTTGACGTAGAAAAAAGTGCTACAAAAATTATCCAATTTAAAATCTCACCCAAGTTGTATCTTAATATTAAAATGTTGTTCATCTCTCACCTCATAGTTGCGGTAAGATTGCCATTTAATATCCCGTTGGTTAGAGTTACGTCAAGTGATACCCTATGGTTCAAGCAAGGTAAATGCTGGGAGTAAGGCATCGTCCTATAGTGGACGCCGCGCCATGCCAGCGAGAGCCTGTGCCACTGATAAAAAAACTTCCATGTAAAGGCAGGAACATTCTCTGCTTTCCGTTTGGTTTTTAGTTATTCTGTCCATTTTTCAGCACATGTTGACTAGGTTTGGCAGCAGTTTCACTGGAGTTCACCCCAGCGTTTTTCAGATCGACAATAACGGATTGAAATCCCGATTTTTCACTTTCCAAGAACAGAATCACTGATTAGTTTTGGCAGTTAGGGAATCCTGCATACCTAGTTCTCACTGAGGGGTTGTTTCTCAGAGGATTCTCTTCCATGCACTGTTGCAGGGGTAATCGTCCTCACCTCTCATGTCCTCGGGAGTTTTCGAGATTTCAACTTCTTTCATAAACTTTGGATATTGTCGCTTCTATTCTTTCATTTTTCCGGCTTCCTCAGAATTATATATAATGACCGCGATCACTCCAGGCATGTTCAACGATATAATAAAGTTGAAGATACTTATCTTCGCTTTCCTCTTTTGTTCTTGCCAGCGGATTGCCCATAAAGTCTCACCTATGAAAGATCTTCCGCATGGGCACGGTACTTAGTGAAAGCCCTGCGGTATTCTGTGATGCTGCGAGCTCGAAAGTTGGTAACACCTAGAATGGAAACTTCCCAGGTATACTTCTATAGGTAGATACAGGTATTCGTGCGATTAGGTCAACCTGAAGCTCCCAACACTCTCTTCCATTCCCTTTTCCTATGAGTGAGTGATAAAGAACATTCCACATCGGGGGATGTCCATTGGTTTCCAGGAATGCCGGGAACTTCGCCGAGCAGAGGGGCTGGGTAAGGGATTCCGGGTGAAAGATACCCTCGGCCGTCCTTCCATTCCCCCAACCCCCTCAAGCTCCCTGATCGACCTCCGGAAAGGCTCATAGTCCAACCGCACTGGTTCTTCCCCTCCTCCACAAAAGAGGATTCTAACATCTTAATTCATTGGGTACGAAGTAGACCCGCCCACCAAATGGAATTCCGATTCGCCTCAGCACCTTTTATTTCTGGTGAGCGGATTTTCGAAATAGTGACCCTTAACAGTTTCGTTTCGTCATTGTGGCGAGCTAATGGACTCTTCTCTTCTCCCTCGAAAAGGTTGCTACCATTTGGGATGGGAAAAAACATGCGATTGTGATGTATCGATGCATTCCCTAAATCTACACCTCCAACTGATTTTCTACCTAACGGACAATTGAAATTGGTAGGATCTTAAGTATTATTGCTTAGTGTGATGCGATCTCTTTATGACATGGATAAGTAACTCCGAAACTGACACCTTAAATATGCAGTGAAAAAACTCAATTTTCGACAATATCGTTATATAATATTTAATTTGTATAAAGCTTTGGCATACTACAGAGCTAATACTTGTTACAGTGTATATAAAACACGTTTTACCACAAGTTTGAAGTATTTTAGCCACACTTAATGGAATCCTATAATTTTACACATCTGAACACATAAGCTGTTTTAATTACTTGTACGTATACTTCAAGCACTGTGGAAAATTCTGTCTGTAAAATAATGAATACTTTCCACCAATATAGGTAAAACGATTAGTCACCAGAGGAAAAAATGAATTTTACTGATGTAATAAGAGTTCTTAAAATTGTTCCGAGTTCCAAGAACTGAGTCCAATGGGATAGTAGTAAAAATACCATCATGATGATAAAATGTGAAATGTTGCAATTGCAAAAATATGATAATGCAACTTAGTAGGTATCACTGATTTAAAAATGTAGCAAGTCCATGAGTAGGAGTATATTCTCAGGGTTATGACATTAATCACGAGTGGTTACAATATGACACCAAGAACAACGTACATCACGGATGAAACTGCAGGAATTATAGCAATGCTCTATATGAATCTCGAATTGGTCGTTAGTTACAGGTCAACTGTAAGCATTAAATATTTCCTATACATTCGGTGGAAATAATCGAGGAGTACGATAACGTGCGAGCGAAAGACGAGATGAAAGCGTGGGAAAATTTTACACAGATGATTAACCACCACCGCGGAACACAGGAACGACTCTTCACAAGATTACGCAGCGCATGCAAATCATCGTGTACCTGCCAGAGCTCAGACCATCTATCACGTCTCGCTCCCTAATTCACCTGACAAAATCGTTCTTTCAATCCCACCTGTCGCGAAATTTCAACACCTTCTCCGCCGTGCGAACAACAAACAGGAACGTCGCCCCCGACAACAACATCATCTCCATCACAACGCCACTGCGTCTCCCATCTGGGATCGGACACATATTCCCTTCTACTGTCCGCCCACTCTCCTCCCTTTGCCATTCCCCATATTCCGACCCCATCCAGCGCCCTGCCCACGCGACACTTCCTCGTCTGCAAGCGGCGACCCCTTCCTACACGTGCCGTGGGGGAGATCGAGAGAAGGGGATGCAGAGGGCGGGCGGGTAGGATGTGAGAGGGAGGGGGTTAAAGGAGGAGGGAGAAAGCCACACCAGGGCTAGGCGATGCGATGATAGGATTTTGATACCGCACCGCGGCATAAATTTTGTATCGCTAAAGACGCGAAGCATCACACACCGCATTGCTTAATGTAGTCCGAGCGAGATAGTTCCGCAATCATAATAGAGACCATATTCGAATTATGCGTTTTAATTTCACCAGATGTAGGACAGATCAATTAAACATTGCATTATTAATGGTACAATAATATAGTTTTATATGACAGAAATTATAAGTAATTAAATGAAAATATCTAAGCAAGTCTTTAATTTCACTCTTTTTTTTCGCGCGTGGCGTTAGAAACTCCTTCAAAACGGAAGGTTTATTGTGATACCCAAGAACCTACTGCGGTGACAATATGATTAATTTTCAAATATAATTCAGAAAACATACAAACTACACGCTGTTAGTTTTTTTACGACATATAAGTGTAAGAAATACCTAATTTTGTAAAGAATGTCTCTCTGGAGTGTATAAACGTACCATTTCCCATGTAAAAGGGCTGGAATTTTGGAAAATATCTCCGAAAGTAATGTAGTAAGGAGTTAAATTTTTGGCGTCACTAGAAGGGTGAGATATTTTTCTTTAACATGAGATCAAATTCATTGATTTCTAAGTAAAATGATATTCCGCTAAAACTACATTATATGGAATTACATTGCTTATTACCTCATGATGGTAATAAAGGTCAAAATTTGCAGGTGTAAGTAAGAACAGGGACTCTTAGCTTATTTTTTCATGGCAAGAGAGGATAATAGTGAACCTAGGTTAGTTATTTCTTTGTTTCTTCAACGGTTATTTAATTCAATCCCACCTTAGGTCTTGCAAGCATTTAGAAAGGCAGCACTATAAAAGCTATGAAAATATTAGAAATTAATTTATTTGTGTTAAAATTTCTCTTATCAACGGGTTAGGAATCTAGTTTAAAATGAAATAGAGTAAAAGCATCTTGCATGATACTTGCTAAGGCTCCAATCATATTGCGCGATACCTTCCTCCATTTCTGCATTAGGTTTTCCCCTCTTTTCCCTTATATAGAGCCATATACATTTTAACTAGTCTAGGAATTAAAATACAATATTCCTGGACAATAATAATGAAAAAATTAAAGCGTAAAAATAATGAAATTTTAATAGAAAATAGCGTACAAAATTAAGTGTAAAAATAAAATGACGACCTAAAAACATGTACTAGACACACAAAATCTGATGCGTTAACAATAGCTTCATAGTGGTTATATGAAAATTAGCAACCTTTATGAAATTGATGATCAATTATACTCTTTACTAATGGAACTGTTACATATGACATACATAAAAAAATAAGGGTGATTGACTTAGATTAGCTAGAGTTTTACGTAGCATACTAGGGGATGTAGGCGTTCATCGAAACCATTTTATTTAACCAACACATGACCATTGCCGTTTTAGAATGAAAAGCTTATGAAATAAGAACAATATTAGCATGCATAGTATATGATATGCAATCAAAAGGAGCTTGATGAGAAACGAACTCATAATCGTTAAATGCTTGCAAGCAAAGAAAAACAAATGGAGGAAAATACAAATGCGCAAAACTATGAGGCGGAGTTATTGATTGAAAGTATAATAGAAGCATTGCGATCGGGTGTGGTATCAACACTATTGGTAACGGAACAAATAAATATCGCAAAAGCCTACGTTTGAGTACCTTCTTCGCGAAATTACGATACTGACGCAATGGGCTATCGTTTCATGAAGAGCGATACCCAAATAGCACCTTTTTAGGTTTGATATGCCGTATTTCAGAAGGGTGCACGGTGTCGAGGAACGTGCGCTTGTGCTGGGAGCGTAAGGCGCGCGTGATGGAGAGACAATGTGAAGCGGGGAGGGATTTCACGCGGCAGACGTGTCGGTTTGGGATAGCTTGCTGGTTGCCCACGAGGGTGGGGACGGGCACGCCACGGCAGGTAGGATGTGCGAGTGAGATGACTGGAACGGAAGTGACGTTTCGCGGTGCCATGGAGACCGTCTCATGCCTACCAAACGACTGGGTCCCCCGAAAATCCTTCCCCATGCATACGCCCTCATCCACGGGCGTCCTTCCACCCTCACGGCTTCCACATTGGACCATCCCCTCACGCGCACCCTAACCCCTTGCCGCCACTACCCATCTCACTGTCTCATCATGTTTTCCTGAGCCCCTCTTTAACAAGTTTAACCGACTGAATGCTCTGGAAGACTGAGACATTGGGTCGTGAGTGCATCCGAACACGATACGTGACCGACCCGAGGATAAAAACCGTATCCGTTCATTACATTTCCGGCTCGATGATTGACTAGAAGCGGACTTCTATCTGCATCTCGAACACTTACTTATTGGTAATAATTGTCGGTGGCAATAGATGGTTTTTATCGTTTTTATAATATGTATTTCAATATCTTTAAAGCTAAGTCAAGAACTCAACATTTTCATTCTCAAGTTTTCATCCTTAGTTCTTATTGCTATTTATTTTATCTAAAGGATTGAAAACACTAATTACGCCTCCTACAGATTTTCTCATCGATTGACTACGGATCCAATGAATGTTTTGTCATTGGCCACTCTTTTACCGTTAGTACCAGCTGTCATCAACCTGAAATTTGACGCAAAACCCCATTTCATTCTTCTTCTTTGGTCTACTGCGTCGTATCAACTTTGCCTATTATTTTTACTCACAATTTCGTATATTTTCTCAATATTCCATCTACCTTTAAAAAAAAGCTATTGGTAAATTTTCAAAATATTTTTCCAATGCGTGATTGTTACTACGAATACCCACCTAGTAATAATGAAAACGTTTACCTTTTACTTTAAAAGTTACCAGGTATCGAAGTTCTATCGTATTTAGAAGGCATATCAAGCCGGTTACACATAAATTACGCTCCATCATACTAAAATGTTTTGTTAAACACTCTAATACACATGTTTTCCGAAACAAATATTCATATTTTGCGCTACTTCTTTAATCACTTGAGGAATTCGAATTCGAAATTGCTTCAATTCAAGTAAGCTACAACAGTTCGCAAACATACAATAGTTAGCAAATATTCCCAAGACAGGACACATACTAAATAGGCTGGTAGATTATTTCATCATATTGGTGCTCTCACGAGCCCATCATCTTTCTGTTCACCAAATTATAGACATGCTTCGTAGAAATTACAGTCACAGACAGCTTTACTCTCAAATATGGCTACTTGACATGGAACTTATCCCAAAACTGGGTAATGAAATTAAAGGGAACTTAATTTTAGTTGGATCATATATGTCACAGGTCCTTTATCGAACCATAGATCATCAACCATCCGTATTCTCTAATGAAAACATTGCTTATGGAGTGACCATTACAGTTTATCTCCGATTTCTCGACTTGATGTTAAATGGATTATTCGCCGATCCGTGTTCAGTGTTGTTCTCTTGTTCCGCAAATCCTAAAGCACGCGCAAAATAATTAAAGATGCCGGAAAAAATTAATTAACATGTTATTACAACCTATAAAACATATATCTGAAAAAATAGTACAGTACAGAACATTATGTAGCAAGTATCTCCATAGACTACTACGAGTCGATGCCAATTGGAAAAGTCGTGAGAGGCATCTTTAAAGCTTCACATGCTAGCAAAATAAAAGGTACTCTTTAATCACTCACAACTTTGTATTTTTAACGATAAAAGGGGAAGCCTATGCAGATTTATGTTGTAATAAAACTGATACCTAAACTATAAGCCAAGCCCGATTGACGTTAGCAGCTGGGTTTATGAAACAGAAAATATGTTACATGTAGCTTTTTGGGAACAGGAAAAGAACGAAGTTACTAAAATTATTATTGACAATTTATGGGCATTATTATCAATATTTTTTTCATTTTTCTCTCGCCCATCATGCTTTTTTTCTAAGTCCTTACAGCATTTATAAATTGATTGAGTTTTTAGCTGGTTTCAGTGTATGCACTTGAAAGTCGGCTTTCGTTTGTTGAAGAGGCTACATCGTGATATATTTATTACACCTTAAAATAATAGCAACACGGGCTAATAATACAATGAATGAAACATAAGTTAAAGGGTGCTTACCATGCATAAATCTTCTCAATTCAGGTAAACCTAAATAAGAAGGAAACGTTTCGAGTAAACGCACAAGCAATTACATTAAAATATAAATTATTTTTTATACCACCAAGCGGCGTACAATAATACGATAATATCAGGTGAAATACATTAGCTTAGTAAAATGTTTACCTTCAGTATGCTCATCTCAGTCCCAGTACTGAAGAATTATCACTGGTGAAAGTATTTACTTCGGCATAAAAGGTGGGAGAAGAGAATTTTGATTTGTTTTAAGCTAAGCCGTCACGATCGTTACTCCTTAAAGAGAGGTTGGTGTGACGGCAACCGAGCAACCAGTGGTGTGTTATAGGCGCAGTTCGTTTGATTCCTCTCATCGCCCTTCGCTGGAGTTCCCTGGGCCAGAAAATATTTTAAGGGAAAGGCAGGTAAGGGGCAGGCCAGGTATCCAGGTAAGATTTTGCAAAATGCCAACATATTTGAGAGTGTAAATCAGGGACTGCGTAAGTAATCTCACGGGAAATAAAATTTTCACGCAACTAGCACCACAAAAATGAACGTAAAATGATGTAGTGTTAAGATTTTCACTTATTTCCCGAGACATTTTGCAGTGATCGAGTAGTAGCCCAATCTAATAATATCTTGTTATTTGATGACAGCTCACATTCTGTTACAAAAATGCCGTTCTGCTCTGATAGACGTTTTCATGTAATATTTATATATATAATTCTTCTGTACGTGTGCATGTCATTGAACTCCTCCTAAACGGCAGGACCGATTTTGATGAAATGTTTTGCGTATTTGAGTGGGTCCCTGGATGGTTTAGATTCACAAATGGATCCGGTAGTAGGCGCTGCTATCGGATTCTAGGAAATTTTTTTGGCGACATTTTTGCGGCGACTGTAAATGGTGCCATCATCTTCTATATTGAAGCCAAGGAGGATTTGCTGATTTGTTGATGTTTATGTAACTAAGTCAGCGGACTGAGATTGTAGTGGACATTGATAAAAGCTCTAATAAATTGATTTGATAAACGTGGAAATCTCCTCACTTACCCATCTCCACATTCGTGACCCCGACAAGGAGAATAAATAATCAACATTTGGTGAAAATGGTTTTGCCGCGCAATGACGAGCCTCATCGCTTACGTGACGAAAACACCCAGCTCCATCAGCAACTAAATGATTCTGATTCAAGACGTAGCCACACAGACACCGAGCAGAACCTGCCTGCGGTTCGTCGCGTCGCCGTAAAACTACCACCATTTTTGCCCGAGAAACCGAGTCTTTGGTTTTCACAGGCGGAATCTCAGTTCGTGCTGTCGGATATCACAAGCGACGAAACGAAGTTCCATTACGTTGCCTCACATTTAGATACTCGCGTGGCCTGGGAGGTTGAGGACATAATCACGAATCCTCCGTCTCAGAATCCTCATTCGACTCTACGATCGAAGCTTATAGAACGTCTGTCAGCCTCTGAGGAGCGGCGAGGAGTTCGCCGCTCCTCAATTCTTGCGGCATCTTCGCTCCCTCGCCGGAACGACCGCTCTTCCGGATTACCTCTTCCGGCAACTGTGGCTGAGGCGATTGCCCCCGCACGTCCAAGGAATCCTGACTGCCCAGGCGGAGTTATCCCTACACAAGCTGTCGTAGCTCGCTGGCAAGATCATCGAGGTATCAACTCCTCATATGGCCGTCCATGCCGTTTCTCCCAGCAGCATATCGACGGATATAAGCTGTACGAAGCCATCGAAGTCGTGGAGCTGTCGGCTTCACAAGGTCATCGTTTCCGGTCGCGCGATCGTCGGAGGTCAAAATCGAGAAGCCCGTCGACCTCTCGAGGTGGTAGATGGTTTTGGTACCATAACCCCAAATTTTTACCCCCACCCTCTCCCCTAATATTTTTAAAAGGAAATAAATCATAAGTTTATGAATTATTGACCGTTAAAACCTTCTGAGAAGTTCATGAATAATTGATCATCTGAGAATAATTTATAGTTATCTTTTGTGTACCATTGGTGGCGCTGATGTCGAATTTTGTGTTATTTGGCGTGCACATCAATACATGCGCAAGTCGTCGCACTTGCGTCGTAGCTTGGCGTCGTAGCGAAGGTTGAAATGTCAAATGTCACTTAGTATGTAGTTTATCGGAAATTCGATTATCAAAAAAACGTTTCCTGAACCCGCTAATAGCTGGAAAGCCAACGTTTGGGCAGGACAACGTCTGTCGGGTCCGCAAGTTTATTGTAAAATTAAGGAATTAAGTGTTTCCATCTGAAATCACGGTTCCTACTTCATCGTTACCATTATTATTATCCATTACTGAAAAACTGCTATAGAAGGACAATGGTTACTTATCCAATAATGCACTTAATCGTTCAATTTTAACTGGAGATTTGAAGCTGTTACGATAATTGGACGAATGAAGATCACGTTTCCGCTCCCATGAAAGCAGTTGAAAAATGACAATAACGCGCGAACTTTACGGAGAACCATGGTCGCGCCCCAGGCAATGGAGTGTCAGGTGTCCATGTACATTTCTTCCGTAAATAGCGCATAGAAGATGAGACACACACTGCTGTTTACACAGAAAGCACTCATGCCTACAGGAAATATCACTTTGCGCAACGCTAATAATTACTGGCTGTTGCTGTAATCGAAAATAAAGAAAATGGTTTCGTATTTGGTGCATGACGGTTTGACGAAGCAAAAAATAAGTTTATCACAGTGATTCTATGTCCCCGCAATGTTCTTTGAAATACTATTCCTATGATTACGGATCGCGCCTTAGTATGTTCAAAATGCCTTAACTAGCATCGAACTGAAAACCTTTGAACGGTGCACCCTGGAGAAAAATTGATGAATCACATTTAGGTTTCTAACTACGTATTTTAACGATAATTTATAACGGTATTTTGTCCAAACAGGTACCACATCAATAGTATTTAGAAATTTATATACTTCGGAGGTAAAATTGGATAAACTGATGTTATCTTAGTAACTGTCCGATTGTTTATAAGAAACCAACTCAACAAATGCCGTACAATGTGGTTAGTTATGCATGAATGTATTGTTTAAATACGGGAGTTTGATAGAGATGTAACGTATGAAGGCTAAAAAAGAAAAGGGAACTTATTTCCGATAGAAAGGTGCTTTTAAAGAAACCAAATTATGATCATGATTTGTATGTAACGAGTACTTAATTTATTTCACAAAATTTTAAAACATCTTGAAAAGCTGGACTTAAAAGTCACTTTTGGCTCATCTTTCGTGTGCCTCACCATGAAAAAACAATATCCGTTTTCAATTTCACAGTACCCAAAACTTTAAAAGCGTAACTTATTAACTTCGCCACCATATTAGTCGCCAGGTTGCATATCATCTCCGGGTCGATAATTAAATTTATAATTTATAATAGGCCTCCTCTTATTCAGATGGTTCTAAACAGCAAGGAAATAGATTTTCTGACTTGTTGAATGAAATACTATTGCCTGGGCGTCTTCTTTGAACCATCCTAGACAATAAGGTGGCACATTAAAGACTTAGTAGTCCTGATAGGTAAAGAGGATGTAGAAATTAGGCTGAAAAAGGGTATGAGTGAAGAAAAATGCTTTGAGCTTGTTAAGTGCTTGCATGGAGCAATAAGATGATGGGAAACAGAGGAAAGTGCTGACTTACCATAGCTAAATTGAATAACATATGGAAGTGTAAATGTTTTATAAATTTTGGCAAAAAAATCACCAAGAATACAATGGCAGATTACGCAATCGAATCTCGTCAAGTAGGAGACCAGAAAACTCTATGTATCACCGAGAAAGTTTCAAATCTCCCATGCATCTAAGGTTTGCAGTCATTTAAGATATAACTTATGATGGTGTGATATAACGTATGTAGATAATTAACCTTAATCCAAGAATCCACCAAAAGGCTTTAATGGATATCTACAACGATATAGAAATCAAGCGATCAAGATTATTTACAATGTTTTCATACCAAAATGGAGAGAAGAAAGAAGAGAGGGGAAAAATCATTGCTTTGGACAGAATGAATACCATAAAGGCCACAAATAAGGTAATGTTAAAACAGAAAGAGCGTAAATAAGGAAAAAATTTCTTCATGAATCAGTTTTAATACAAAAATAAAAATGAAAAACTGGAAATGATAATAAATTTGATAAATTGACTCAACTTAAAAATGTGTAAGCCCTGACGAAATGATAATTGAAGACGGGCTATGAAACTCGCAGATAAAATAAAAATTATTTAAGAAAGGGTGAGTAACCGGCCGTATCAAATTGCCTCAAATAAAATAATTTTACACTACAAGAGTCATTAGTCAAGAAGCATTGAAAGTTTAAATTAACGCAATAAATAATTTAAATTATTGAAAAAATTACGTATATTTAACTATAAACGTTTTAAAATAATTGAATTACGCGATGATCATGTAATTGTCAACGACATTTAAGTATCCACAATTTTCACTCTCACTCCAAAGAAACGAAGTGTACTCACTGTTGGAATGGTGAAATAAACGATGAAACTGAGTAATATAATCAATCTGAGAGGAAGAGATGGATGGAATAGTATGAGTAAACAATTCTTAGAGCTAGTGAAACATATGCAGGTAGCCCGTAGAGCCGAAGAGGGTTTCGAGTGCGGGAAGCAAAATGCATCTCTGAGAGGGTGAGATGAAGAAGAGAGAGAGGTTGGAGGAGAGGGAAATGGAAAAAAGAGAGGCTAAAAATTGAGAATTGCATGGGTGGAATGGGAAAAATAGAGTGTCAGAGGAAGAGAAAAAGTAGCATATTCCCCCTAAAAAAAACCTGGAGAGTTTTCCAGAAGGGTAAGGCATTCGTACGCTGAGTTATGTAGAGTGCATCTCGGAAAGAGTGGGGTTTGCTATCCGTAGGACATTTTTAAAAGGGTTGAAAATTTTAGACAGGGACGTATCCATATTAAACGGAAAGAGGTTATTTTTAAGGATTCAGCAAACCCAGCAGAAACACAACAAGCAAAGTAAAAATACCAAACGCGATATCATTGGCTACATGTTTACTTTTCCCCACATGTTTTTTTATTAACCTTGACCGATAAGTGCTCTTTTCTCGCTAAAGTTATTATTATGTATGAGATATATAACTTTATTAAACGATAATAATAATAAAATTTGCCAATATTACTTTTAGTGGAGTCTTATAATTTTATTATTTTATAGCTGGTAGTTGCCAGAAGAACACCTCATATACTCATGTAATAACGCCTGAGATACGGAATTTTTTGCATGTATCACCTCAAAAAGACAATTTATTAATTGATTTGAACCTGCTCTGTGCTATAAAACCAATGTCTTGTAACTTAAATGAAAAAGACGCATTTAAAATAAAAGTTTTTCATGCTAAAATAAAATTCAATATAAAAAATGTTCACATTATTGTAATATTGGAAATTTTTTATATCCTTCGAAGTACATAGCATTATCGTAAGATGAAATTCAGGTAAATCAGAATAAAATTTTCATGAAAGAATGAGTCAATTTTCCTCTAGGTATTTCGATTTTGTGAGAAAAATCAAAGGCACGATACCAGCTAATTAAATAGAAAACTGTTTCGCCACGCAAAATGTCTTGAAACTAGGAGTTATACTCACCAGTAGAAGCACATCCACAGAGAACCATACTCATGAAACTGATAAACAAGTCAAGCGAGATGCATAGTCTATATTGCGTGTTGTGACAACTTAATTTCAACCCAGAAATCCAGCGTTATCTGAGCGTGCGAAATTCTGTTATTCCGAACAGAGTAATGACTTAGAAATATAATGGATTCATGACGAATTCGAGGTTCCTGAATAAAAGAAACTACGTTAAATAAAAACTTATTCCCATGGAAATAAAATGGCATTACCATCACGCCACAATTTCACTCCATTCAAGAAATCTACAATGTATTTAATGAATTATTTTATACATTAAGAATGTGAAAGGCACAAAACGTAAAATAGCTGTCATCGACGGGTTACGACGGAGCATTCATCACATGGAAAGGGGCTATAGAAGGACTTACTCAGAAGTCAGTGGAGAGGTCTTTTTTAACACATCCAAGCACTACTTGTAAATAAAAGCAGAAGCTTAAAACAAATAAGGTGCTTGAACTCGCAAAATTTTCATTGCCAAATAAGTACGTTCACCCTCAGTTAAAGAGAGCGTCTAAAACTAAGTCATGATGGAGAAAAAAAGTGACCCAGCAGAGAGGAACGCACTCGGCCAAAATAGAATAACGCAAAAGAGTACAAAGCCGCGATGCAAGGATACGGGTCAAGTGGACGTACTTGTCGGCCGCAGTTTTAGTAACTGTTTGGTAAGGCCCAGGAGGGTCGTCGCTAGCCACTGGAGGGCAAGAATACGGCGAGAGGGTCGGAAAATACGGGTCAGTCTGAAGTTCAGAGCAAGAATCTTCCGTTCTAAACAGGTCGCGTCGCTAACCTCTATGAACTCAAGAAAGGAAGCAGTTAGGTGGAGGGTAGAAAAAAAATTTGGGAGTGAGAAGTGCGCAAAATGCTTAAGGCCGGCGGAAGTCGCGTTGTTTGGAGGTATACATGCTCTATGGAGTTCATATTTGGAATAGAGCTCCATGTGTATCGTTATACAGAGGGGTAATTTATCGTCAACTGTTGGGTTCGTCAGCCTAGGACAGTGATGCACTGCTTGAGGCCTGTGCATGACCATTTGACCACCTAGCTGAATCGACCGACCCGACGTTGTCCTGCATTGAGACAGGTGACGTGTGACTAGGCAATTTTATTAATATTCTGAAATTAAATTAAACAGCAGGAGTTGTACTGTCCACTTATATTTAATGTATAAAGAAACACTACACGTGTTTATACGCACGTAAGGGCGTCATCATCAGGTCACTACAGTATAACTCCTGCTGTTTAATTTAATTATTTAAATGCTTTTCCATCATGTAACGCTAGGTATGGTTGAATTCATTCAGAATTCTTGGTTAAAAACATAAGTTATTCTGAAATGGCTAAGGTCTGTTTCCATTAAACGCAAAGATAGGAGACCGTGATTCCTCTTATACACGCACCAAAACAGAATTTATGCGTTCTATACTCCAGTTTGAACGGCGGGTTATAATGGGAGTGAGACGAGGTGAGCTAGAGTAATGTGTGACATCAAGGATAAGAGGTATTATAATAATAGCGAAACTTGGTGGCAGGGTCCGGCGAAAAACGTGCGGAATGGGATTGGAAAGTTGGAATCGATTAGAAGAGGGGAGTGGGAGACCAAATTTGAAGCCAAGCGGGCCCAAAAAGGCAAAACCACCCTAAAAACTGAATCAGTAATTTTTATACTGCCAATTTAATTACTACTAAACTACGATAAGTTAAAACTAGATAGCCTCAAACCACGTATTAAATCATAGATCTATTCAGGGTAAAAGGAATGCCATAGTTTGGAAAAATAATGCCATAAAAGCAGCAGTAATTCCTTTCAATCATTAACACCAAGTACTCCTGCTTATCAAGTACTGCTTTATCGAGAGATTTAGAAAAAGCTTCTTGTACAAGTTTTTGAGCACAAATACGGGCAACGACCATAATGTAGAACCTTCAGTTGACATTTTCACTAATTGATAAAAAATCTATTACACTGTATGGCTGAATATCTCGTAAAAGCAGGTCATTAGAAATGATTAAAATGGCAATTGTATTGAAAGAGCACTGCTTTGGATATACTCTGCAACGTTTGACACACGGAAATACTTCAGACAAGCAGTTTTTAGATATCAAATTGGCGATCATTACAACAGTCTCTACTCCTGATCAAAAGATTTACCCTGAGAAATAGAGGGTGAGTACCAAGCAAAAAGCAAAACTAAGATGGGAAGATGAAAGCGAGTTTTTCAAGGGGGAAACTAATGCAAACTTTACAGGAGGAACAAAAAGGGATATTAAGAAGAAGACGAAGGTAAGGAACTTGACGGGGAGTAGAGGAAGAGAGTGGAGCAGCAGACGCAGCGAAAAACGAGGGAGGATGAAGTTTAACGGGTTAGGTGTCACGCGCACAAAGGAAGAGTGGAAGAAGCGGGAACATGAGGGAGGGAGGAAGAAAGAGAGCCGTGCTGGGAAGGAAAGGTGCGGGAAGGGTTGGGAGAGTGAACGGTGAGGAGATGAAAACCGTGGAAAAATTGCTGAATGAAAAATGATTTGCGGCTCGAAGGGATCTCTGGTGGGACGGGATCGGATGTGGAGAGAAGTGAATATAGAAAAGAGACGGAGTGAGTTGGTATTGATATCTCCTCGAGAGAGAAAGAGAGACTCATTCGACCGAGAGTGAGAGGGAGAGAGAGAGAGAGAGAAAAGGATAAAGAGAAAAATTAAATAAAAACGGATGAAAAAAGAGTGCAGAGTGAGTGGGATAAAGAGAGAGATGGAGAGAAAGAGGGAGAAGGGTAAGGAAATGACGGCGATATCCCGAGTTGTTGGGGAGAGTTTTTCGCGGCTTTTGTGGACTTGAGTGTGTGAGGGCGGGAAGTTGAAAGTAGCGAAATTGGGAAGGCCGTGATCGCAAGCGTTGGCCGCCGAGGGGGGGTGCGGGGACAGAAGGGAGGGATATATATTTTCACCCGTCAAGGGCTTTGGGCCGGGTGAGGATTGTTGCGGAGAGGAGAAGCGAGATTAAAAAAAAGGAGAGACGAAAAGGACTTCCCCACAGCAGCAGAAATGGGGGAGGAAAATTTTTCGGGACCGCCCATTTATATGAAGCTCGAGGATTTTCTTTTCTTCTTTTTGGCAGGCGCGTATCGGGGTGAAGTGAAAATGTTTTGTTTCCCCGATTCCGTAGTCTCGCGGCCCTTTTTCTTTCCTCGTTTATTTTTTTCTCCTTTTCTGAAATTCTCAATGCGCTGAGTTTTCAAGTTTCCACCCATTCTCGGTGCAACTTTCTGGGACGGCGTTGGACATTTTTACCTTAACTGAAGACTAATGTCCACTCATAGAGTTAGATATGACCGGAATATGGTGACAAAATTAGGAGGATAGTAGCGAAAATCGATCTAAATATAATCCCTATTCGTAAAACGCATCACTTAACACGTTAATATCTCTAAAACTGTAAAACAAATGATATCATGCCTGCAGGAGAAGTATAAATGAAACCAGTTCAAAAATATTTTAACGGGTTATGGGAATTATCATAAGTGATTATGGTGGGATAAATATTTTTACAATAATCTTTCATAGTGCCATATGCAGAAACTTACAAAAACTACTAGAAAATTCTCTTCTTATCTTGACCACTGCATTAAATGAGGATTTTTTTCTGGAGTTGTGATTACTCGGTTTATATAACTTCAATCCCTTCACCGACGTTTCATCAAATATATTTCACATCATCAATGCTAAGACGTTTCAAATAAAGTTGATTGAAAGATAACAAATTATTTATGATCAGATAAGACATTAGTAATAGTTATGATTACTATAAAAATTGTCTGATTATAAAGTCTTGGCAATCTTGTAAACAGCTTTTACTAAATTGTCTAAGCCCTGATGATGTCACATTATTTGACGGAACGACGGCAAAGAATGATTGAATTTATATCAATCGAGTGACCAAAACTTCATAATAAACATTCTCATGTATGGAAATGTTTAGCTTTCACATATATTAAGGTAAAAAAAGGGTAACCTTTTAGCTTTAACCGAAGACATAGGGGTGAAAACATGGCCATAGGAATTACACATGCATGACTGACCATTCAATCAAAATAATTTTCATAAGGTTATCTAATAGCGAAGAGGGAGTCTCGATAATCTTAACAAATAACTTACCGATGCTGTAAAAGTGACAAAACTTTAGTTTCTCCGCACTGTAATACACAAATAAAATGTTTCACGGTAGAAGAATGAAGAAATAATATTCGAAAAAATAATGGCGGGGATTACACATGACTTCTTCGGAGGGCATGATATTGATTGAAAAGAGAATTCGGGAGGCATAATTCAATTTCCTTCCCCAATGGACTCCGGCCTCGACGCGGTGAAAGGCTTGCGCGTTCCGATGACCCCCATAACTACTCTGATGGGAACTGTGATGATTGCTCCCGATAGTGTCACACTTTCCAGATGGATCGACGGTTAGGAGCCGGACAAAAGGGGATTCCACGGAGCATCTGCCCCTCAGCTATATTCCTAGAATGGCCTGAGGCGCAAAATTGATGGGAAATACATTGACATTAAAAACACAATGCTGACGGAGAGAGCTAAACCGTAATTAATTTCTTCATCTTACAGATTTTTCCCCTTAGAGATGGAAATATTATTTTTCCCCAAAAAGTTATCATAATTTAGGTACGAAATGCGTATGAACTGATGTTAAAACATATAATTTAACCTGTTCTTCATTGTAATTGCAATCGTATTAAATTCCGAAATATTTCTTTAAAAAGACTTCCCTAATCAAAAACACGTCGTTCTCTGAGATACATTCGATTTTGCAAAGATCATTAAAAACACCTCATTCCATTAGCGCCTCCTTAGAGTTCGCAAAATGACTGCGTCTCGTATTTACGGGAGGCGAGGGTTTAAACTCCATCCAAATGAGTTCTTCATCAACTTTTTAAAAGCGGTGTATAAATTAATCTATATATAATTCAAACTGGATTAAAGTATGGAACACCCATTCCAAGAAATAAATATACTGTCCCAATATTTGCAAAGCTGACTATAGTATAAACAAAGTAATCCTTTGACTAGAAAGGGAAAATCTTATTGTAAAGTGTTTCTGTGCTTGAATTAATATCATAATAACAGGTAGTCAATAAATCATCAAAGTATCCTCTAGAAGCAGCAATAATGAGAGTATCTTCCTGGCTTAGCGACCGAATTTAAGGTTAATGACCTCAACACAACACCTGTTTTCTTCCATGAGATTTTTTCAAAGGAAACGGAATCCATTGACTAGTAGCTTGACGTTTGAGTTTTAGAAATGCAATCAATATAAGCGCAGAGAAAAGAGTTAACTTTGTACATTCTTCTCCCCGCTAGGTGCGTTGAAGATGGTATTCAAATGATTTTAGTTGTAAACTCGTAGACATTGGTATTAACTTAACTTCATAATTATTCAACCGCATTATTTTTACGCTAGAACTATATTTACAGACTCCCTGCACTTTATATTTCAACAGTAATTGCTTATTAGATTTTCCATTGCAAAGCGATAACCATTTCTGAAAACCGTGAAAAACTTCATTGCATTCACCTTGATCGCCTCCTTACCGTTTTCTGTTTCCAAGTTCTCATTGTGAATAACATTTTCACATAATTTAACATGCTTTGTAAATTTGCAAAAGGGTTTTATTACACCAATTTAGATTTTGAAAACATTATGCCCTTATCAAACTAGGTTCATTTTTGCGACCATATATACCTTTAAACGTAGAACGTTTGACTGAAACATATATAAACTCAGAAAAATGAAACTTTGTATTTTGAAAATGGCATAATTTTGATGAAATCTAAGCCTAAGTAATTAAACTATGCAGAAAATTAACAAAGTATCTTTTGTCTTGAGAAAATGTTATTAATACTTCATTTCTACCAGGCATTGCCTTATATGAGGTTAATTCTCTTTGATAAGCCCGCAGTATCTAGAAAAATAGTAACTAGAACAACATAAACATGTAACTAGTATAAATATTTGATGTACAATAATTACCGTGCAAATTGCACTTTTTATGCATTTTCAAGGTAACATAAAATTGTAAAACATATATTAATTCTTAAAAACATTATTGCCCTTAAATAGTTTCTTGAACAACTGAAAATGATTACTCGCTGATATTAACTGACCAGAACGCCACCACAAGTGAGGTTAGTTGATGTTGTATTGATAACGTGATGGCACTGAAGACAAAGGTAGTGTAAAGTATTTGAGGGAAAACAAGAAAATTTGGTTTAAGCACTGTCTGACAATACCAACGCCTACGTATCCAACACATGGACCAACCGTCGTCATCATCAACTCTATTCCGTTAATCCGCTATTTCCATCCAGATTGAAAATTTACCACCTTCACCTCATTAATAAACTTTGTCCTTGTTTGCGGTACGTACTGCCATAAAGTAATAGAAACAATTGTAAAAAAAAGACTGGTATTTCAAATACGTTTTTTAGTTTATAATATTTTCGCCGATATATAATTTTATAGAGTAACTTATGTTAATATTTCTTAAAAATAGCTAATCCAGATTATATTTTATAATGATAGCAATAAAACTATATTAAAAAATATGGTAGTTAATAATATACTAACATATGCAATACTTTTGGAAAAAAATAACTTGGATGAAGTTCATTTTCAATAATACAGGACGCTCGCAAATACTTAATAAAATACTTGTCCTCCTTCCAGAATGCTTTAAAGATGAACTAAAAAGGGCCATTCAAAGGGTTAGGAAATTAATATTAGGAGGAATTAGATTACTCTAGACCTGTCTTATATGGTCGTAAGGCCCTCATACTTATAAATTATGTATTTGCCAAAAAAATTCAAAAGAAAAAATCTTGATGCATCAACATTTTGGAAAGATATAGCGATTGTCAAGCATCCATATATTTCTGTGTACAACGCAAACAAAATTGGCAATTAAAGGCTCTTAACACACGATGACGCGTCTTGAAATTTAACGAATAACAGAGGCATAAAAAATAAAAATCCCTGGTAACACGTATGTAAAAGCATGATACCCGACTTCGGGATTGTAGAAAAAAATGATTATCCGCTACCCAGGTGAATTCAGAGGTTAGTTTATCCAGGGCAAAATACGACACAACTCATGCTGAAGGTATTATAAATCATAATTTTACTTCCCTAGTCATCAGTGTATTCTCGATTCTCCACTCACCACACGTTGCATAGTTTGAGTGGCATATGATTGATACAAACAATAACTGATTAACTACCAATAAATTACCCGGAAAACTCATTAGTCAAATTGATAGCCAGCCGATTTAAAATTTTAATCGATGCGTGATGGGCGGCTTTCTGCGGTAGTAAATAAATAGATGATACAGAAATTAGGAAACTGCCGCCATCTAGCGGATGAATTGTCATCCATGGTCGATAGAATGGAGCTACTCAGAGTAAATAACGCTGGTCAGCCGCCCGCATACCGGCTCCGTACATTTTTACTTCCACTAATTGGCACAGCATTGATGTCACTCCGTACAGGGGGTAACAATCGAAGCGGAATCGACCAGCTCCAATCATAGCAAGCAAACACCCAGGGGACAAATTTGACGCCCGAAAGAGACCGAGTAAAACTTCACGGCTGGTAAAACCGCACTCCACTAGTTATCGTCTGATGCACAGTTTTTAACCTACTCGCCAGGTGGGCAGGCTTCGTTTAATGATCCTCAGCTTCGCTGAGCACAGTGAGATGTCTGCCAAACGGCAGTTTTAATGCTAAAATTGGTGCACTATCTTCGCGCGCATTATTACGGGATTGAATATGCCTCGATGGACTCACAAGCTTCGATCAGTCGTGATTCTCATTAAACTCCAAAAAATAGAATGCTCGTCCACTCAGCTACCTTAGACTTTCAAGGTTGCTGATATTATGCGAGAAAAATACATCAATATATGGATTTCACGAATATAAAAAAATACGAGAGTGTCGAAATTGACTTTGACCGTCCAATTGAATTAAAATTGGTTTTCGATTGCTCCGAAAAATAAAAACGAAAATGTATTCCTGCTGAAATTTGAAGTAACTATTTTATTTTCCTTGCAGTAGCGCTGAAAGATGGATGTTAAAAAGTGTCACATTCATTGTAAATAATTCCATGGAATCATAAATCAATGAATATTTCACGGAAATTTTCAACTTCTACAAAAGCATTTCTACAGTTCGCAAAAATTTATTAGGAATTTCAGAATAAATTTCTAAAAATAAAATAAAGAGGAATCTGCAATGCTGCAGACAAACAATTTTAGGTTGAATCTATGCTTGGAACACTGTGAAAGTTGCTCTAATCACTCACTTAAATCAAAATACTCCAAACATTGGAAAGATAACGAAAATGAAAGACAGCTAAAAATACCAGTGATGTAAAAATTACATCTCTAAAAAAACTTACTTAAGTCATTTCCCAAATTTTCCCGTTGAGTCCCATGAAAAAAATTAAGGCTAACTGGACACAGCGTTTTAACCAAAAGTGACTTGAAGCGTCGGTATAGGAGAAGTAATTTTTTCTTCTCCGCTGCAACGTCAATCTAGACCAGAAAATCTTTATAAGCTTGGACGCTACATGAGGGTTTAGGGTGAGACCAATGCTCACGAATATAGATTGAGTCGGAACGTTTATTATACAACACCAGTTAAAATTAACAAAAAATAACATTCAGTCGTTGGAGAACCTTAAAATTCATAATCAACGCCATAGGTTTAGCCATAAGGTAAAGCCATAGGTACGAGAAGTCAGGCTCTCGGAGAACAGTTGCCAAGTGTCAGGACGGTGTACATTGGTCGTTTCGGCATATCCTCGGGGTAGAATTTATAGAAACTGGATGATAATAAATGAGACTGGTTTAAAAAATAAATAGGATAAATATTACCATGTCCTACATGAATTCATGGTGTATTATTCGAAAATGAGTCAAATAATTAGCATATCCCATATACCATTAACGCATCATAAAAATTCTTTCCTGGGAAGATAAATTGGTTCCTGGGTGAAAAATTGATCTCCAATCCGGCATACATAAATTATGGTAGATATTGAAATTATAATGTAAGTTATTATTAAATAGTGATGAAAAAATAAATTGAGCAAAATATAAGGTAGAGGACACTTGGTGATGCTCAGTCTTTATAAAATATTCACTGATTTACTTTACCTGGAACTTGTGGATGCTCAGAAAAATCAACACCAACTCTCCTACTGTCCTAAGTCAGAAATCGATAGTTTCGCAGGAGATGTAATGGATGAGCATGAAACAGGATGGTGAGGTAAACACCCTCTTGTATCGCCGCCTTATATTCAAGGTGGAGGTTACGGATACGAGATGCAGGGCAACCTTTGACTTGAACTCGTCTTCACTCCGGCTGCATTAAACTACGCCAATCAACCGATTGCAACTCAGCATACCGCAGTTTAACGAGTTAATAACTTTTCATCTCCAATGGCATATCAGCATCGATGAAATACCAGTAATTTCTTACCTTAATGGAATATCGTGTTCGTCATGCTTAACGATTTATGCATAATCTCTTGGAATCACTCCTTTTCCACCACCAAGATTTGGTGGGCGACCTAACCTGATATCAGTCTCCTCGACCACCTAACACGCCCCATGTTTGCGATTGAGTTTCTGGCTTCAGCTGAAATGAACATGGATGCGAAATGGGTGAAAAATATCAAGGCCTGTTTTTTAACTTCAACAAAAATACCCCGGGCACTATTTAAGGTGTTCTCGGTGGAATTAAAAGAGCGCGGCCAAATGGCAACAAGTGAATTCAGTCCTGCGTGACACAGGGGGAACCACTCACAGCACGTACACAGAAGGCCGTCAGCCTTGGGTTACTTACGACCCTAACCTAGCCCAGCCACCAATCCGAAAAGCGTCGGAGGTGTTCGCCATAATTGCCCAATCTCTCAAGAGTACTTGGCCGATAAGACGGCAATGAATCCTAGAGAGGACTTGAAATACAAATTTTACAATCGAAATAATAATCGAGAAATTTCATTAGCCGGTAAAATACTTAGTACAAAGATAAATACTAACAAATCTCAAATACGTTGTAATGAGCCCATTGCAGTGCATGCTGTTTAACATGAATATCATTAACGTGTGGCATATTTCTTTGATAAATATTCACTTGGAAACTTACGTTACGAAAAGGAACTATTTAAAAATGAAATTTTATCCCCAGGGGAAAATTCGCACGGTTCCGTAAAAGGTGGTGAAATAAAAACATCCGCGGCGGAGTATATTCTAAATTGGTGGATCAAAATCACAAAAGTGGGTTTTTTCGTTCGATTTTTGAAGGGGAAAATTAATTTACGCGCAGCCACAACTTCTTCAAATGAAAACGTAACCGAAAAGGAATGAAGATAGAGAGACAGAAAAGGGCAAAAAAATGTGTGTAAAGAAAAACGAGGCGACATTTTCCTTCTACAAGACTCATAACTCCGACCACTCCATGGAGGTCTTGAGAGAGTCGCGAAAATGAAAAAAAAAGCGGTGAGAAAGAAATGAAAGAAGAAAATGGAAACAAATTTTTAAAAACGCTGAAAGCAAACGCAGCAGAGGCCAACAAACAACCCTTACGTCCTTCGCTGGAATAAATAAGCAAATGGGTAACGAAAGGGAGGTAGGAAATGGTTGAGGGAGAAAGGAGTGGCGTTTGGCACAGCGCCCTCTAACTCTCAACTCGGCGGGGGGAGAGGGAGTTTACGTAGCGGTGGCGTCACGGGCTCAAAAAAAAAAGGAAGACAGGCGTTTCATTATTTTGTTATTTTCTCCAGGGCCCTTTTTCGGCTTCTTCCCCCGTTTCCAATGCTCCCTTGCCGCCCTCCCGTCTCTCGTTCCCTTCCACGCAACACCTCCCTCGCCCACGGAACACACAAGAACACAACCTCCTCCATCCCTTCCCAACCCACACCGCCCCCATCTCGCAAAGACACTCATCCGGGAGCTTTCCTCATATTTCCGTTCGTTTCCATATTACAAATGCAGTCGTTCTTTTTTTTTGCCCACTCCTTCCAGCCTCCCATCCCGGGGGCCTTTTATTCCACTCGCTTTTGTCCGACTGCCTGGGTGAGCAACTATTTTCGAGACCCGTCTTATCTCGCCAATTATCACCGACGCTGAAAAAAAGCGTAAAAAGGACGGAGCTGAGGAGCGCACTCACATAAAAATGGTGGAAAAAAGGAGGGATTACTACAATATGCAACGGGTGGACATTTGCTAATCTTATTATAATACGCGTACGTTAATATTGCAGAGAAAAAGTGAATTTCTTGAGTCCAACTCTTTCATTTACATAATTAGAATATGCGTTTAATGGTATAAAGCGAATAGCGCTTTCGGCGTGGAATTTCATGTTAAGGAATAAATGAATGCATCGATAGTTCCAAGTACACTTTTAAAAGTTAAAATGATTTCACACCATACGAAATTAGATACGTTGATACTTTATTATGTAGCCATCGCGTCGTTTTCAGTTCCACTTACACATACCTCATTGATATTTTGTTTCTCGTATGGGCTAAATGCTAATATGGCATACACAAAATTTGAACATTAACGAGTTACACGAGACTACCTACATTCCGAATGCAATTTTATAAAAACAATCTGATTCAATTTCCCAACTATTCGCTACAAAAACTTACTGCATCCTATTATATGACAATATCATATGTTGACTGACGTATTGACGTTTTTTAGGAAATTCATTGTGCCTCAATTCCAAATCATTATCCTTGTATCAAAAAATGCAGCGGGCAACAAATTCAACCGAAAAACCCACAAGTATTGACACAGAAAACAAATCCATACAGTAACTATTCCACTCATCTGACCAAATTTAAATAAAATTACAAGCCTTATCGATACAAATAAATTTTGACCAGACGATACGGAATACATGCTATGCTAGCGTTCCATATCCAGCGAATGTCCACTTTAATAAAGTGAGAAAAGAGTTTTCCAGACAGTACCCTTAATACAGCCTATAAAGTCTATCAACTAATTTTCACTAAGTCTTAACCGTTTATCTGAAGTTCTCTGTCGCGGCCAAAGCTATTAAATCCATTTATTATCTAGACAACCGCTGGACAGAGTTGCACATAAACATTTTATATTCGAACACCAATTAGAGAAATAATGATGGAAACAGATGGCGAAACAATTATACTACCTGTGAAAATTACAAAAGATTATTCCATGATTGAGTGCTCAAGGCTGAGTCTTTAAAGACAAAAAAGCATTTCCCTGTTAAAGCGTACGCTTTCATAGGGTAGAGGATCATTCATGCTGGAAACTAGACAAAAGGCGTATTTAGGCGTTTTTTTCTTGAGACTCGACGGTTCTTGACCACATTGGGAGTACGATATGAGAAGATAAAACAGAGAGGTAGTTATGTATTTCGACGATGGTGGAAAGTGCCCTCATTCTGTATTGCCTTTCCTTTGGAAGTCATTCATCTCACCTGTCAGCTGTAAATAAAGCTACGAAAATCAAGTCAAAGGTAGGTACCTGCTTTCTCAATTACTTCACGTCCGTAAAATGGCTCACATTTCATTAAAATTGTCAAATGTTGATGCTAGGAAATTATTTAGAATATGAGTGTGGAAATGAAAAGAACAACTGGAATTAATAAATACAAAATTCCACAGAGGAAAAATCATTCGCCTTGACCGAGACCCTCGTTAACGCTCTGGATGCATTACACAGCTAAGTTACCCCTCAGTGGATTTCTGGCGAATGCTTTCTACTCAATGGAATTTCGCCCTCATGAGCACCTGCGGGGAGACCATGATTGCATTATCTTAGCAAGTCAAGGTATTCTAAAAAATTTGGATAGAAGAATTTGAGACTTAAAAGAGTACAACACATTTTGGTTCTGGAACTTTAACAAATTCCAGTTAAAATTACAATTGCTTTGAATTGCACCTAGCTTTTAAAAAAGACAAGAAAATTAATTGGCTAATGTAGATACTCACTGGACCGAAAATCAATCGAGATTGAAGTTCCAATACTCAGATAGCCAAACTAAGTTAATGGATAGTAGTTTGATAATCTAAGTAATTAAACTTGAAGGCAAGCGAATAGTTCCAAAATCAATGGATAGTTAAATAGGTTAGGAAAAACTAACAATAATCTGAAAATTTTCTCAAATTTTACCACTACGCCAGCGAAAATTTGGTTCCTTATGTTTCCATAGAAGTTAAATAAACAGTTTGGCACCGATGCAAACGCACATAAAACATCAATATTATGCGTACAAGTCCCAGTTGTGAATAAGGTGGCTTGAATGGAGGTTGATTCTTCGGGTATTCGGGGTTTCTGCCGCGTTGCTCCATCTCGAGGACAATATTTCACTCCGACCAAACAGCCAACGAAATATTGTACTCGAGATGGAATGACGCGCGGAAACCCCGTAAAACTGAATAAACAACCTCTGAACGAATAACATAAACCCATCAAAAAAATGTGAAATTCTTATATTAAAAAAAGCTCTGAAATACCATTCAACATAAAACGCCCATATAGCCACATTGATTATTTGGCGGTCCTGGGGCTCAGGAGAATTAAGTTTCTTCAACCGCACATCTTTCATTTTGGTAATTGATGAAAAAATGTTTTTGAATACTAAAAACTGGAATTTTATGAACTCCTGCAATTATGATGATATGCATGAATGCATGATTCCTATTAAACAGTGTTTCAACAAAATTTTACCGAAATTTACAGAGAAACCATGAATGTTTATCTAGCATTAACCTTTCCAAACACGAAAGTTCTAAGATAATTAGGCCTTGCAATGTCTGTAATACATCGTTGCCGATATAATTAGAAAATTGGCAGCAATGGTCTTATAATTAAAATTTAATGCAACCCAGGAGGATAAAAATAACGGCAGTGTTGTAATTAAGGAATAGAAATTGGTAAAACAGGACGTTCTGAAGTTCTATCGGAAAGATTGAGAGATATGATCTGAGAACGACGACGAGATATGAGAACGACGAATGGTACTTGTTTAAAGATTCAAATGACACATAAAAAATACAGCCAATAAACAATTCTACAAGGAACAGAGAGCCATAATAAAGAAAAACAATACATTTTACATGACGGATAAAGAAGAACATGACGTGAAACCATTTACAGTACCATGCGACTGTTTAGAACGCTTGCCTTAATTTAAAACGCCCCAGCTGAACGAAAGAAGTACTTTGGATGCTTTCAAACAAAATACATCGAAGAAGTACGTACTCTTTTCAAGGAGGTAATTCTTTCGCGGTCACAATTGGAAACAAGTACAGATTCGCTTAGCAGCAATTGGTCTTACATTTGCGTTTGCAGCATTCAAGGGTCATGAACTGCCGAGTGTGAGAACATAATACTCAGTGTGAGAAAAAAATTAACAGCCACTACAAGTTTATTTCAGGCTACCGGGAAAATGCTCAAGTAAATCACACGGTGCATGTAAACGACTCATTTAGAGTTCTACATTTCTTTGGGGCTTTTGGTATGCGCTGATTTGTTCCCTTGCTCTTGTCTTCTCTCTTTTATGCTTTGTTCCATTTGGATCCCTTTTCCTAAAAAGTTCTTTCCTTTTCGAGTGCCGCCGTTCTGTTACAGCCTGGGATATTATCCATGTCTCCTTCCTTTGACACCCGTGTTCTCAACTTCTTTTATAGAACCATGGCTGAGATAACCTCAGTCTAAAAGAAAACTCTTAAAGTCTCGGAGTGGGGAATTAAAAGGAAACTCGAGAATGAATTTCCGCACAAAGGCTCAAACAAAAAAAGGCCGGAAAAGAAAACAATTTGGACACCGACTTGCGGGAGGCATTGGATCTAACACAGTCGATGTAGAAAGAAAGTTTGATTTTTTGAATTGGGAATAATTTTGGTTTCATTCGCTGAAAGAAAAATTTATAAGCTACATGGAATATTCCAATCACTATGAATTGATTTAAATTGCCATTAGTAAGGAGATGTGTGCAGAATCATACAATTTAATTATTTACGCAAACTATTTGGTTGACAATCATAAATGCTTATATATTGCAAGCCAACAGAAGGTAATGTACCATAACATTACTTATAGAGTTTGAAAGCTAAAAAGTGAATGAATTTTACAAAGCAAAATACAACGTAATTCTAAACTAAAAAAGCTTTTTAGAAATATTTGCACTGAATAAAAATATTATTTTTATCTTCACTTATCAAGACACTTTATATAAAAGACCACTTAGTGTGTCCACAATATACATACACGTGAAAGCAATTACATCCAGAAAAAGATATAAAATAATACTTGATAAACGTATTGATGAAAACCTATCTTAAATGATAAAGTTAAAAAAATGGTGAAAAATTCATACTTATAGTACACATCAAAAGTGGTACTATAAAGTATATATGTTCTGTTTTGAGCCAAATTTAAATCACTGCAATAAATTACATATTACGTAAAGTTAACTTGCCTACCATAAGGGTGTAGTATTAAAAGCAGAAAGATCTAAGGCTTTCCCAGCATATTGTGATTTCAATCATTATATAGAAAATAGTTCTTATTTCATAGATAGAATACTGATTTCAAGAAAAATGTAGCTGCCAAGCACGTATTCAAACTACTCCTTTATAAACCCTTGACATCAAAGCAAGTAAGAATCTGGTAGTCAAATGCATATTTCAATTTGAAAGGCTTTCTAAGATACGTCGCCATTTTATGGCATTTATGGAGCAAAATATGACAACCAAACGCAATCCACAACTCCCAGAGAGTCAAAACGCAAAGACAAAGAGAGCCATAAGATGCATTTCAATCCGAAAAACAAAAATAAAGAATTCCTAATACAGATGGGAATTGTTCGTCAATTGGATGAAAAGTGATAACTCCTACACAGAGTGGAGAGATACTCAGTAGAAACCGTCAATAAATTTAAGTTAAATAACGACTGGTTCATTCATTTAGAGTGCAGACGTGGAATCCTGGGCAACCCCAAGTTTGAGGGTCATCCCGACTACCTTCTGGCTCAGCACATTCATTCACATTCGTGACACATGAATGAGTCGAAATGGTGGCTTAAAAATAGTCAGATCAGTGGATATTTATGTGATTTTCCGCGGTCAAATAATAAGATACCTTCAACGTATTGCACTATAATTTATGACCTTTTCCTTAGTAACGGTTATCGACCAACAAGATTGTGATATTCTTGGACAAAAAATTCTGGTTAAGGGCTACCTAGAGACACCGTAGAAAGTTATTCCCGGGGTTCACCGTATCCCCACTTGAAAAAATGATGTGTTTTTGCGAGTTAGACGTGAAATGTGTCTACAAGGAAGATAAAACAGTATGCTATAATCGAGATATAAATAGTTGCTCGATCAACACGAAATAAAATAAGCAATTATTAAAAATGCATATTTTATTTCCTTTCTTCTTTAAAAAAATTATTAACGATCAGAAAAAATGGCATTAATATTTTTAACTCCGTGGTTGAGACAATGTATCTAAAGACATAACTGGGTGAGGCTAATTTTGTTTCTATAACATACAGTGCAGTTTTCCAAAAATTAAGAAAACAGTGAACGTCACATATTATAGGTGAAATAAGGCAACACACGTCATTATGGCTGAAATTTCTCTCCTCGTTTTCAGCAGAAACCAATCACCTCCTGAGGGGAGAATTTCTTCTTCCCAGGCACGCCAACTGTCTCTTTCATAAACATTCGTCTCACCAAGCAGACCTCGACACCTTATTTTTTTTTGCCGAAGTCTTCAAGGGGGACCTGATATCCCTCACTCCCGAGTCTGAGGCATATAACCACATATGTATTTCACTAATATGTAGGGAAATATATGCCTGCCCGAATATGATTTTTTTCTGGCGCGTAAAAGAAATCCTTCAGGGGGAGCATGAACAGAGAAAGATGTATAAAAAAGTATGCCCCACAAAAAAATAAAAGGCCTCGTCGGAGGAGTGGGGGGAAGGAGTATTGAGACAAACTTGATTACTCGGCAAATTTTCCACCGCTCTCTCTCTCTTTCTCTCTCTCTCTCACTCACACACAGAGACCTACTCGGAAGACGGAAGAAAATTAAGAAGATATGGGAGGGAAAACCCGGAGGAAAGAGGAGAAGGAGGAGGGAGAGTGAGGCGGAGGAGGTCGGTTAAGGGGAAGACAGCGAAGATAAGGGCGGGGTAAGGAAAAGATAGAAGGGGGTAGGGGGTGCTAGCGGGAACCGATCCAATTAAGGTACGAGAGTGTCAAACAGGATGAATGGTGCGTTCGCATTCTCGGAGGAATGAGATGAAGGGGGAATGGGCAAGGGGGGTGGGGTAGAGGAGGAAGTAGGGTGCGGAGAAGGGTAAAGAGTAAAAAGGGCTGTGGTGGAAGGGATAGCTCCAGGGGAATTGCAGGGTTAGGCTACGATCTGGATAAGAGGAAGTAGAAAAAGCAGGGTGGCCAATGGAATTCCCATTTAAAAATCGAGAAATATTGTAGGTTTTACAGGATTAAAATACCGTTCACGAAGGAAAACTTAACAATATATCTCCGCTAGTCTTTTGATGGAATTACTTCATATTCATTTAACTCTTGAGAATGACTGATGGCTAGTTCCAGAAACGACGCTAACTTCTCCAGAACAACGATGATAACTATTATTAAGAATACGTTTTTTCAGCATAAGTTGCATAAATTTCGATATGTTAATTGGTATCATAAACGGTTAGATGACATATTTGGCCTGATGGAATAGAATTAAATTGCTTATGACTTCTTCAAAAAAGGATGATAGTGGACGGACGGAGCCTACTGGGTAATTGATATTTTAATTATAATATGTGACAAATGATGAGTTAATTACCCCAAAATGACTGTCAGCAAAATCGCATGGGTGATTTCACAAAGTAGTGTTAGCACCTATATATTTCCAGCGGCAAGAGAATAAAAAAAAAGTATTCGAAGCTATAGATATTGGTGGATGAGTTATGAAAGCTTAGCTCCAGCAACTTTATAATCTACATCTACATAATACCCAGCGAGCCGCCGCATGGGCGTGTGGCAAGGAGTGGTAAGTCACAAGCCGTGTAAAGATGTAAGTTTTTGGAGGGTGAAATGGTGACATGTATTATAGGAGTGTATTTGGTGGAGCTCAGTTTTTATTGTGGTCGTTTATTGTGCGCGGAGAGAACAAGTTTTTGTACCTATCTGTTCGGGAATGTATCTCTCTTATTTTATCGCATTTGTCAGACCTAGAGATGTAGTGAGGAGTCATGATAATATTCTCTGCGTCGCTCTGAAAAACATCAGTTCGGAATTTATCATGCAACCAAAGCCTAGCGTGTAGCCTATGAGTCTCTATGGGCTCCCACCTTAATCCCTCTAGTGGTTGTGAAAAATATATGTTCGCTCGTAGAAGTTTTTAACGAAGCGCACGGCTTTTCTTGGTATTTTATTAATTTTTTCTGTAATAAATTTATGACCAGGGTCCCAAATACTCGCGACGTATTCGAGGTGTGGCCTAACCAGAGCGAAATAGCATCTCTCTTTCACTTTTTCATCTGAGTACCTTCCTATTATACGCTTAACAAAACCTAGTTACTTTAATGCTGTGCTGCATATTTTTTGAAATGTGTGTTCCCCACGATATATCAGAAGTTAAGGTAATTCCAAGATATTTCACTCTATCTGAAGATTTTATATTTACTCCACTCAAAATATAGGTATGGCATTTATGTGATGACTTTCGCAGGATGTGAACTGTGGTGCATTTACTGATAATTAATTCTAACCCCCACTTACGGTTAATGGGGCAAATAACTTTATATATCACATAACTCTTTCTCCCTCCTATGGCACTACAGCCCAAGGATGGGCCTTGGACTTCTTTAACTTCTGTCTCCATGCTTTCCTGTGTGTTGATGCTCTCCTCCAGAGTCGTAACCCTAGGAGATCCCGTGTCTGTATTTCATCTTCCCAGCGCTTACGTGGTCTTCCTAATGGTCTTTTACCGTACATTCGGCAGTGTAACGTTCTCTTTGGTAGCCTTTTGTTGTACATTCTAGCCACATGCCCGGCCCACTGCAGTTGCTGCATTGAGATGAATTTTGACAGAGAGGGGTCTCTAAAAAGATCATACAATTGATTGTTGAATCTGATTCGCCAGATATCGTTTTCCCAAATAGGTCCTGAAACTTATCTAAGCACCTTTCTTTCAAATCGACCTAGAATGCTTTTCGTCTTCTATGTCACGCTCCATGCTTCACATCCCTAGGTTGCAATGGGCCTTATGATTGTCTTGTATATTTTCAGCTTGCAATTATGATGGGTATTTTTCGATAAAAGTACATGTGACAGTGGAAAGTAGGCTTTATTGGCTAGTATTGTTTTTCTCCAAACTACTCCCTCTTCTGTGCCATCTGCATTTAATTCCACCCCAAGGTATATAAATCGGTCTACTGACTCAATGGGTCTTCTAACACTATGTATGAGCCCCAATTCCTTATTTTCTGTGGTAGTATTTTTGTTTTTGATGGGTTTATCTCAAGGCCAATACTTTTAGCGTGGTTTTATTTGTAGATAGGTTTGCTGTGCCGCTACTGCTCTCCGCTCATAATATAATACTTAAAATAAATATCGAGTTAATTTTATGTATTATGCTGAAATGTTAGAAATAACTATTTCGTTTTATCTTTCATTTTTTGTGGATGTTACCTAGGATCCCACGAAGAATGTCATCATCACGATTAACATCTGATAATGACGTCCTACGTAGAAATAGGTCTTTGGAACGGCAAATTTATGTGAAACAGGAAAGAAATCTCCAGTTATTAAACATTTAGGCACACAGAGGTACATTTTTTAGGACCTACTTAAGTTGAAACGAACTTATCAATTATTCTCTGTAAAACAACCAGGGTATGGTGCCTATTTATCTTTTAATTATCATGCAGGTGAGTTTAGTGTGAACACTGAGTACCTTCATGAGGACCTGAGTTTGAACTTCGGCGGTGACGAAATTTTCTTGAATTTTGATGCCTCCTCGTGAGTCTGTTTGTAGATTACTTCATACGACAAAGAATTTGAGAGGAAGAGCACTCTATCGTTGGATATCGCTGGCTTACACCAGGACGCTCGGACCTGGCCCGCCTAAAAAAAACCTCATGGAGCGTCACCTTGGCTACCCAAAAAGCAAAATTATTTCTCTGAAATGCAAAAGGAATTTAAACTGGCTGTAAGCAATTATTGGAGAAAAGTACTCCTGCCTAATGATGTCAGCTCATATACCCGTCAGTGAACGTAATTGCCTTGACTATAATCTCACTAGCATGGTAGGGTGTAATGCCAATTTCAGTATTAATGCTAAGAATTCAAGAATGCAGAAGTTATTCACTAAATTTACATATTCCAGTCTCAAAAAGAAAATATTGTTGTATTACAGTTGTGGACCCAATTATTCCTTGCGTTTAAAGCAGGCTGTGACAGATCCTAGTTTCTCTCCTCTTTTCCACCATTACCCGAAGAATCATGCCCTAATTATCCTCACTATTTTGAATTGATTGCTCAAATTACTTCATTTATCCGCCGCCGTACAATGTAAACCGGTAAAGTAAAACCAGATAGTGGTGGCCAATTAATGAGAAAAGTGAATGAAGTGTAAGAGAGCAATCGGTTGGAATTTCAAATAATTCGCATAATGGTCGGCAGGCAGGCGGTTGGATTATATAAAGATCATTTGACGTCAGCGCGTGGTGAAACGCAGCGCCGGCATTGGCGTAATCTTAACAAAAGTCACACTGCGATTAGAAGATTTTTGATAAGATAAGTGCAAATAGTACGTTTGTCCGAATGAACATCCTACAGATTTTCCTCTGCATACTAATATCTTCTCGACAAAGCCAGTTGCTATGCAAAATAACCAGCCGGCCACGGGTGGTCTCCATGTGTGAGGAAGATGAGTGAAGTTTCATAGAGTGATGCAATGGAATATCAAGTCATTCGAAAAACTGGGGGCAGGCACGTGGTGTTCTTGGTTAAGGACTATTTGGCGGTAGCATGGAAAGCAATCCGGCACCAGAATTGGCCGATAGGAATCGCGCAATTTATGTAAAGGTGACTAAAACATTTTTTTTGTAGTTGGCTTGTGCAAGGAGTATGTTGGTCAAAATAAATATACTTACAGCTAACTTTGTATACTTAGTTTTTGATAAAAATTATATCTGTCGGCGACCTTGTAAAAGAATCCACCGGCCACGGGTGGCCGCCCTGCACGAGGGAGGTGGTTTAAGAGAGTGATACGATGGAATGAGGAAAAGTAACTGGAAGAGAGGGAATGAAGATAAAATGGAACGCCTTGGCGCGAGAGAATAAAATGATAAAAGAGGGCGGAAAACGATCAGAGATCGAAGATGAGAATCCGGTCGGTGGGTGGGGGGGGGGAAGAGAAGGGGCGGATTGAGAGGAGGGTGGGATGGTAAGAGATGAATCGACTTCTGATGACGTAGGTCTGCTCATTTTCCGCGATCCTCCCTGCTTTTTCCATCTTTTCCCTTATTTCAGAAAAGTTGTCCACCTTCCCTCGCATACACACAGCCCCTGCCACCACCCCCGGGTGATTTCCGGGTGGAAGGATTGCCCGACCGTGTCGCTCTAAGGGGTGGGATTCTGCGCGTGGGTGCATCGAAATTTCCAGTCATGGGAGATGGGGATGTTAGGGGGGAGGGTTGGGAAGGGGGTGGAGAGGTAGGACGCCAGATGGCGGGCTTGTCCTCGGGAGACGCTCCGGTGACGCGGATAATTCCGAAAGGTGCGAAGAATTTCCCGGAGCTACACTTTCTGATGAATTAAAAGCATTGGGCCTCGGCGTCGTGATATTAAACAGTAGTTGCAGTTATTATTAAAGAAGAGTTATTGATGGTTGGACTCATGAATATATATTATGGATTGTTGTCTCGTCGCCAAAAACTATTGTCTGGAATTCCGTCAAGAACTTTTTGGAATGTGGTGCCACCTAGTGATGAAAGACGAAAGACGGAAGTTCAAATGTAAACACATTTGATCGTTTGTTCTAATTGGTTTAACTTACAAGTAATCATAATGCAGTGGGTAAAAAATGTATTACTACACGCGGTTCGTATTTATACACTTTTTAAATATCGTTTTAATGTGGTATCTTCATGAGTATTCCCAATGGCCATCATTGCAGAGTAGGTAAAAAGGAATTCACTTACCACCACCTTGAAAAGATTCTTATTTTTCAATCCAAGTCTCCTATTTTCGGTCCTTGTAGACGCATACCCTGTTTTGCAGCCTGGTACGATGTAAGTTCTGTTTAAACAAGGCATTCTAAATTCTTTATTTAAGCCGAACTGGCTTAATGCATTCCAATTAGAATCAGAAACTGGCAAACATCGTCGGCACACGATGGACGTTTTATAAACCTCTTACATATTTCCTGTAATATATATTTCCTCTCTAGCATTTACAACTTGAATTTTACGTCACAAAACTGACAAGATATTAGTCAAAGCATCGAGAAATTCATATCACCTCGATCGTTAATAAATATTCACCACAGTCTCACGTTAACAACAATTAACTACGTATATATACGATTCATCTGAAAAGACTATTTTCGAAGAGACCCCAAGGACTGAGTGAACTAAAAGTCGAAATTTAGGCAACACGCAGCCTAGGCAACAATTTCAAACATTTTAATCCATAATATATATTCATGGTTGGACAAATGAAGATTTGAAAAAACAATTAAGAAAATATCTCTATCGCTCTAACTGTCAATGTAATGCTTATAATACTTTCTATTTATATTGAAGATTAAAGGCCTACCTGGCAAATTAATTAAAGGAACATTTCTCAATAAATGTTTTCCATAATAACCAAAATTCAAGGCTCATTCAGCAGTAGATATGTTCTCTACAATTTCACATTTTTTTATATTTTTAGGACAAGCATAAGGATCATCCCAGGGCTTATTCAGTCAAACGATCTAGAAATAGTTAAATCTGACCTGATTTATTGCAAAATGTCTCGCCTGAAATCATATTAATAAATACCTTTTCTCAATAATCCCAAAGATTCAGAGATATTTCGAATATTTTCACTCCTGGCGCAACATAAACACAATGCAAATTGATTTCAAACTCGTTAATTATGCATTGAGCAACGTTTTCTTTACCCGAGTTACATATGATACAAATGTTTACACATTAATCACGTTATTTTTTATATTGAACAACGTTTTCTATTACCCGTGTCGCATATAATACAACTTTTTACACATCAACCTTCCTCATTCCTCCCCTCCGTCCAAATTATTTTCCACTTCTGTATCCTTCTGGGCGCAGTCCTGGTCCTCCTTGAATTGTCCACTTTCTCTACTTCCCGAAACTCGCACTTATTTTCTTGATTTATCCACACTCCTTCTCCACACACCACTTGCACATACACTTTCTACTCCATCTCAACACATTCTGCTCTTCTCCCAACACAGCTCTCCTCTTACTCCCCGTAATTTCCCTCAACAATCCTATCCCCCAACAATATCCTCCCTCTTCGGACATTCCCCGCGAGGCAGAACTGCCAACCTGTAAAATCATTACAAAGGCGGCGAGCTGTTACGTCATATGATTAACTCCAAAATGGCCTCCAGTCTACAAAGAGGAGAAAGGGTGGACAAAACCTCGACGATGAGGTTAATATACTATTGAAAAAAAAGACGCCAAGGGTAACATTTAAATAACTACAAGGGTCCCATCAAATACTCCTCTTTAATAGTTCAGCTGATGGGTATTGGAGCTGAATGGCATTTATTTGACATTCAGAGGATTAATGAGAGTACTTGAAAAGTATTTAAGACGCAGTTTTACAGAAAGTCTTATAAAATAAATAAATTTTAAGCTCCCAGGAGAGACTTAAGAAGGAAACTGGGAAAAACTTCCGGGAGAAAGTACATAAAAATTGGAGTCGAAAGACGTGATAGATGGAAAAATGATTGCTAGGCAAACACGTGAGAGGAAAATGGGACTATCGAAGGAAGTGGAAAATGAGAATAAATGAAGACATTGAGACATTGTTTATAAACACTTCGAAGGCAGTCGAGTTTTTACGGGGCCTAGTACACTTGCTTCCTATTCTAGGGGCCAAGGTACGTATTGGGCAGTAACGGAGATTCTAAATGGACTTTTCAACTTGATATTCGAGTTGAGTACTTGCTTGAAGAGCTGTTCTATGCTCATCGGATTGGATAGTGCTCCAGACACGTTTTAAACCGTGCTCCCTTTGCCAAGAGCAGGCGCGGTAGGGCAGTGAATGGGTTTGTCTTAAGCCTTCCTCCCGGGCCCAAATAATTCTCGCCTATATACCATGTTCATCTGTACTCAATGGTGCCAAAGACCACATCAGTCTCCTCTCCAATTTACTAGCCAACCAAAAACACGATGTAGACCACTAAACTCTGCATTTACATATTGCCATTCAAGTCACCCCAAGGGTGTGTGGCAGCGGGTGCACCAATGTGCACCATGAAAATAAAGACCAAATTAAGAGTAAACAATGCTTTGGTGTAAGAGTTTGATTAATAGTCATAAGTCAGCAGCACTATTCCGACGAATTCTATCATGGACTGTCTAGTTTTATCCATCTTGCTTTCTTCTCCCATACTCCATTGCGGTCTATGACTTTCAAATTGTGGTATCAAATATCTATCGATCCCGCTAGTAAACATGAAAAAACAATGAATTTATATAAAAAATCCAATACTTTTCCTGTACGGCGTATCTTTGTAACGATGCAATGAAATGATGAATAGCTTAGTTTTCCAAAAAATACTTGGAATAAAAATATTTTTTAATATAGTAGTTTGAGGAAAGCTAAGTTATTCACCAAATCATTATGAAGAAATTCTACCAATTTAACGCAAAATTCCATTAATTCTTGTAACGAAACATGTATTTAATGCACTGAACGATATCATTTCTTCAAATTAAGGTGAAACCATTAGTATCAATTGGAAAAACAATTATCAATAAAGAGCATCACATTATACTTGTGCTCGTAAACCATTGCGACTCAGAGTAATATTTTGTCACATGTTGCCCAATGAACCGCAAAAAATAGCTGCAATTTTTTAAACACAAAAACAAAATATTCAAATACATCGTAAACATCACACTTATTATGTAGCAATGATTACACTACAGACTTTATATAACAGCAATACCGCTGTAGGAAGGATGGCATTCACAACCAATCGAGCAAAACGTCTTTGCACCCACTGTCACTTGGTTTATTATCAAGTGTACGGCAACCACTGGATAGAGGTAAATCGCAATGAGTAAGGGTGCCGTAAATAAGGAAGTCATTTTTATGAATGTAGGTGAAAGAAAAAAACTTAAAAAAATATGAATGATAACGAAACATTATAATGTGTAGGGCTAATTATTGCCAACCTCACCAAGTTGGATACTGCAATTCCCTTCTTTTAAATCAGTAGTAACTATAACTTTGTGTTCAAAATGGAAATTTTCGCTCAAGACGCCCATTTTATTTTTAACTTATTCCCTATAACTGAAGGTAAACTAGAGGAAAAAGTCCCCAGAGGAAGACCCAGGAATTATTAAGTACAAAGGAAGAGATACCAATAGGTTAGGGGACTAGCATTAGATAGAGAACGGTGGAGGGATTCATTAAACCAATCATAGGATTGAACGACCAATAATGATGAATAATTTTTGAGAAATACATGAATTGAGGACACTGAGAAATATGGCGTTCATTTATAATAAAATAGATCTCAATTTGAGCCCGCGCATTCGATATCGTATTTTTTATATACTGATTGCACTATTTTGATATTTGACCAACATATAAAATAAATAATTTTAATTCGTGAAAATGTTGTATTAAAATTATTACTATATTTTGAGCACCTTATCTGATCATGGAGGTCTGCAACAGCAAAAATCTTTCTCTCATTGCAATAAAATTTGGATTACTTTTGCCCATGGAATCAAGAAAACAATAAATTGAAAGGATGGACATCCACGCTTAAAAATTTAAGCAACGTAACTGTAAACTCACCCAAAAAACTTTTTATAAGAAATAAACTTCGGATTGATTTTTAGTAGGGGTCGCATTTCTCGATCATATTTTGTTCTCAGTACAATTAACCCTTAGATTTAATAATAACAATTTTGAGAAAAAAAAAATATTTTCCGCCAGTCTTTCTTAATGGTGGCTTCACGCTGCATTTTCTCCATAGCAGAAACATTTATCCTCCCCTTTCCGAGAGATTACATTTATTCCTATTTTTACTCTCACATCTTAGCAGGGGGAGTGGGTAACAACTAAAATACACTGGTGGGATCAAATTTGTAGCCAGTGGACGAGAAATAAAGAAGCCGAGCGACGGAGATGAAAGTGAAGGAGATTGAATGGGAGGTGCAAAACGGTATTCGAGGAAGGAAGAGACATTGATGAAAAAAAGGAGAAAGGGAAGACATCGCTCAGCAGTTTTCGCCCGGTAATGGATCGGCGGAGTGATGTGCCGTCGAAAAGACAATTCCAAGCTCAATCTTCGATCAGCGAATGGAGAATTCCAAAATTAAAGGCTGCCCTCGCCGCATGTAATGTGCCTTTGCCCTCGGGTATAGCGCATGCATATTGCACATACCCGTCATGCTTCTCCTTTAAGGGCTTATGTGCTTAATTCTCTGTGTTTTGGTTCAGAAAAATGGCCCTCTTTCATTAAGTCTTTCCATATTATCCTATCCATGCCTGCCTCCCTCAATTATAATACACTCACACATGACTTGTCTAACTCATACACGCTTGGCTGTTTAAAATACTCCAGATGTTCCTCCCTGAAAAAGTCTCATCCATCAAATTCAGACAAACCCACCCTTGCTCAGTCTATCCTTAGAACCCGTCATTCCTCATCCATATAAGCTATTGAGGGGTAAAGTGGAGCAAATAAGCTATTTGTCATAAGATAAAGGATTGGGTATCGATACAGGACAACAGACCAATAAATATTATGTGAAAACATTCGTGTGTAGTGTGGCGCCATATGGATCGGAAGCATGGACCATTGGAAAAGCTGACCAGAAAAAAAACTAGAAGACCTCGAAACCTGGTGCTGGAGGAGGATGCTGAAGATAAAATTGACGGACACAATAAGAAATAATGAAGTGTACAGAAGAATAGAAGAGGAGAGGACCATATGGAATACCATACAAAAAAAGAAGAACAAGATGGATTGGACACACCCTGAGAGACAATGGGTTTGTGAAGAACATAATTGAAGGTAAACTAGAGGGAAAAGTTCCCAGAGGAAGACCCAGAAATGAGTTCATGGACCAAATAAAGAGGAAAGTACCTACAAAGAGATACCAGAAGGTAATATACCTAACCTTAGATAAGGAAGGGTGTAGGGCTGCAGTCAACCAATTTTAGGATTGAACTACCAATGAATGAACAGGAATTCGTCAAGAGACAGTGCACTAAGGACTTTATTTTCATTTCAATTTTAGTTCCATTTTCCATAAAGTAACGTTCCTAATGCACACAATTCTTGCTCTCCATAGCTTCATAGCATACGTATCTGTTTAATTATTTGTATCCGACCCATTCACATTAAGCTTCCAAAGATCGAAGAACGCTCTTCACATGTATACCTATTCAACATTGTCCATTAAAAGAGCACCCATTCCAAATTCTTTCATCCATCACCCATTTTGATCTTAACCCTGGCACGAATGACAGTGTAATGCGCGGAATACTTCAGTTAGATTCTGCATAACTTTTAAAAAATTGTCGGCGAGTATTTTAACCCTCGACATTTCTTTTCTTGATATATATCGAATACGTCAACTAACAAACCGAACCTATGATTATGATATAATCTTATGATAGCTATTGCGTGCTCCGAGAAACGGTATTAATTATTCATAGCAGTCTATCCCTTCGTAATGGCAGTGGAGAAATTTCTCAAGAATCTCAGTCCCACGTGTGGGTGTGGTTAGCTATTTTATTGCCTAGCCTCTGATAATTGAGCAATAAACTCTTCCGCGATATAATTAAAGGGGTTTAATAAAGACCTAGTTTCGGGAGGCGGAGCACTTTGAAAAGGGTTCTTCGCAAACCTTACTTTGAACTTTATTTCTCTCCTTGGTGGTCGTGAATTCCAATGAGGGATGCAAATTTTATGAACCAAAAGGGTTTAAGACCGGAAGGGCTCGAAAGAGGGCAGGGATTTTTTCGGTAGCTTTGCGGAAGGAATCTTGATTACATGTAATGTGGTGTGGATGAGTGAATGCTATTTACCTGAGAGGTCGTTCAAAGTAATGAAGTATCTAAAATATCTGGTAATTTTCTTAACTAACCAGAACTGACGACAGGCAAAAAAATACAGGAAATTTTTCTATGCTTCGGCCAAAGAATTTAATAATAAATAGCTATGGAATTTTGGTAATATCTCCTTAGTTCACCGGTTGCTGACGCTTGCAGTAGGTTGCTAACGCTTGATGCTGACGTGGCGTACATTTAATTAAATTATATTAGGTTAAAAGTAAATTAGGCTTAGAAAATAATTAGCATAAAAAGGTACATCATGCAAAGATAATTATATTGCTTTTAAACTACAGCGTGAACCTTTTGCAGTACTTAGCCACCTGATTCAGTAAAGAACTTAATACTTTTACCGTCGGAGGAATTTGAATCCATATAAAAATTTGCAAAATGAATAGAAAATGTGTGATAAACCGAAAATGAGTCTTTCACATTCATCCACATGATATTAAAAGTACATATATAAGGTTCATCTAGGGTAAATACTCAAAAGTATAAATATATATACATACTTAATGGCTAAATAGTTATAATGAAACATAAATTCTTACCATTCACATGGATAAATCTTCGATTCTCGAGGGTAAAAAGTGATGTTTATAATTATTTATATCGATAAACTCATTTTTTACGAATAAAAAATTTTGTCTGCACCAGAGGCAATAATTTTGGCCATCATAATTAGCGTGTTGGAGTGTTCAGTATTTACAAAAGCAAAGAAACATACGCTATTCTCAAGGTCTTATCTCCGGCGTTTCGTCGAGTCAAGCCAAGTTACACCGACATATGTCCTTGTGAACGGAAGTTAAGGATATAGTGGAAGGTAAAGACTCTCGAGGAAGGCCAAGAAACAAATAATTAGGTCAACTTAAATGGTTTACGAAAAAAAAGAGTGGTAGGGAAATAAAGGTTTGAACAGGGGACTGATAGAACGGAGTGTAATAGCCAACCAATATTATGATTTACCGACTAACGAAGATTAAATATGAATGATACCATTTAATTGCATCTCAAAAATTATTCGATACCACGAATTTTTTTACTGCCCCTTTACTTAAACTATGCATATAATCAGCATTTATTTCCACTTTCCATCATTGTGGATACTGGCTGAGTGAGCGAAAATTAAAAAAACCGATTCTAAAAGTGCGACATTGACCTGAAACTAGAAATAATAGAGTTATCCATCCTTACATAGATGAGTGCCTGATCATTATTTTAAGACTAATGGGTAAGTTTGACGGTTAATATCTACCCACATTTGTCTGCATGAAATGCATTGGGGCAAGTCAGCAAATTTTGGACGACAGAGCGGATCATTTTTTTCCAAAAGCCTAATTAGGGATCCGCGCCAAAAATGTATGCACCAGAAATACATTAATGCACCCTTTCGTAGCTTGGTCGGCCATTAAAAGGAAAACATGAATTATAGCACCATTCAGAGGCAGGGACTTCCATTTCAATTCAATTTTTGAATCTAGTGTTAACGCCTCCGAGTGATATATATGAGAGGGCTATTTAGGTCAATTAATAGGGATCTTCATCCCTTATCAGAGAGGATTCGCACTAACTGAGAGATAAAAACCAGAAATAATTCCGAGTCAGGAAAAATAGAGAAGCGTAGGAACATTTTTCTGGCAAAAAATCACTCAAAAGCATGGTGAAATGAATGTACACGAAAGAGGCTAATCGTTCTACACAAATTAATGATGATACGCACTCCAAATATATAGCGCTCCTACACTTATCGAAATAAAAATAATTTGGAGAAAATAACTTTTGAAAATAATGAATTGATGAAGATAAAAAAAATTAAACTGTTGTCATGAATATGATAAAGTAAATTTTCACAATTTTTAGCAATGAAATCAGTAATTCTTGCTACATGCGGCTTGGAATCTCTACCTGCACACTCGTGTAATTATCACTCCATACACTTCGGGATTTTGCACGAGCAATAAAGCATAAGTCTCTTGCTATTGAGGTGTTTGAGAATTTGAGTTATAACTTCCTAGAAAGTAACTCCTCTACAGTAAAAGCATTGCAGCCATGTAGATATGGTGTTGTTGAAGAATGAAGATAAATTAAACCGAGAGCTTGACCAAGGAGCCCAAAAAGAGAAAAATTATACATTACTAGGGAAAGGCACCCGTTAAAATTCGACGGGTGTAAAAAACAACATGTGAACAACTTATTTGTTATGAAAATCTCTAAGCCTGAATATGAAGTACACATAGCATCCAGGTTGATAGATGGTCACCTCGTCCCTCCTGTTCTCTTGAGCCGTCTTCTGCGTTAATTATAGCTTGAACGCTTCCTTAGTGTACACAAATATATTTTAATTCAATGAGCTAATTGAGTTGCGCTATACAACGTTGATATTTGCCTTGATAACTGCATTTTAACACTTTTAAACATATATAAATAACTCGTAACGGTCATGATGTGGAAATTGGTCTTAAAACAGTTTGCAATCGTAATGAGAGGCAGACGGTTCCACTACGAGTAATACATCTTAGTATTAAGCGATAATAAACAACGCTGTGTTTGTTGTAGCAACAGAGGCAATATTACAATTACTATTTGCTTCACGTAAGTATATTGCACATTTTATTGCGTATGTAGTCTCTTTAATTCGTTTATTTGCATCGTTTACTACGTAGGTGTTCTCTCATTATATGCAATGTCCCTATGAGAGGTACTTTGAGAATTGAGATTAAGGAGTATACTTGTTGTAAATATGCATAAAATTCATTGAAACCCCCCCCTCGAAGCTATCATTGTCTTGTGGCTCTGGGCCTATCTTTGGATTGTTACAGATTTTCTTTCTATGTACTATCATGGGCCTGCAGGGAAACGTGATATTTAAATCCTAGAGGCGTGTATATCCTTTAAAAAATTAAATCTTTGGCTGTCAAGGAAATATGCTATTGTTGATTTCAGAGAAAAATGTGGGATTCTTCAGCTAAAAACATAAATTTCTGACAAATACGAAGCGCTAAAGAAAGTCGATTGAAAGAATTAGAAATTTCATTTATTCAGCCATTCGATAAAAAAATCGTAGCCCTCTATCTTCAGTGAATGTACTTTTAAAAAGCAAAAAATTAAACCACTGCACCGAACACAATGCTTAGTATTGACCATCAGGGGGGCCTTTCGGAACCCTGAGGGCTTTTTAAAATAGTCTATTTTACGATCAGATAAATATTTCTATCTATATGCCAAATTTCAGCTCAATCGGTTTAGTAGTTTTTGCGTGATGGAGCAACATACAGACAGACACCATTACATTTTTATATATTAGCAGGATGAATATTTTGAGAAGGGACCAACATGCTGGAAATATTTTGCGACGCAATGAGTCTTTGAAAACAATAATGGGTGATGATAGGAATTGATGGAAGCGCCAGGAAAGTATAAAAAAGGATTATATGCAAAGAGTCAATGAAGAAAGCCAAAGTAAATAATTATGACGGACAAAAGTGGTTGACAGACAGTGAATTGGAGTTGCGAGCGGCAGCAAACCAATATTCGGATTGAAGACCAAGCTGTTGATAATGACAATGTCTTTCAAACTGTCGAAACCATTGCAGACATTATATCCAACTTTGATCCTAATATACTGCCCCATACTTTTCCTCCTGATTTTTATAGACTCTTTTAGGAAGTTTCTTTCCTAAATAGGATCCTCTAATATATTTACCCATGTATTTAGAAGTCTTCCCCTTCACCACACACTACTTATTATCTGCTTATGAATCACACTACTTATTATCTGCTTGTTTAATCGATTGTCACTCATTTTTTTTCTAAAACGGACGAATTCTACGAAGCACGCTCCTACCACTCATGCTCATAGTTATTATATGACTCATTCATTCCAAATTCTGCCCATCCTACATTTGCCACAAACGCTATTGTGCTAATGGAAGCACAATTAAAATAGCAAAACGTAATCGGAGCCACTCATTTTCGACACACCTCTCACAGCTAAATCGTAACAGCGAGATAACCATGAAACACTGATGCTAATATATACAAAATTTTCTCGCATACTGTGATGTAAAAACTTTCGTAAAGAAGTCAGCCCTGTAATTTCTACACCGCAACTAATGGTAGTATTTGTTTGAAAGAACTTCGTTAGTTAATTGCATGGTTTTTAATTCAGCAGCAACCTTTTGAAATAATAACAAGAATTTGATTTTCAAGGAAATTGTGGGCTGTGAACAGAGAAATTACATGGCAAAGAAAGGAATAAGATAATTTTATATTTAGCAGTCCTTAGTACTTCCAGGCTTAAGTTCGCCTTCCCTGTGCATGTCTTCTCTAATAATGTATTTCAGCGCGAATCACAAAGGTACGTGATTTGACTCGATAAATTAACAAAAATGTTAGCCCCATTCATTATAATATAATCGTTTCCAGAACACTGAAATAACTATTCTACTCATGTCAAAGGTCCCATTGGACGCAGAAATGGTATAGTTCGGCTCTCCTAATCTCTATACTGGGTATGGTTTCAATGAAAGCCCATTCACGTCATAATATGTGATGACTGGAGTTGACCTACTTGCTCAAAGAGACTATTCATTCCATAATAGGATACCAATGGTGATCCAGCAGAAATGGCTGCGCAGCAAATACTTGCAGAAAAAAAGCAGACGTGGTCGTCAGTCTTCATAAACTCACGGAAAACGAAATAATGACCATTACCTTTCCCCGGAATCACGGCATAAACGCATTAGGAATATCACTGATATAGGCCATGGACGACCATTCTAGCGTATTACTGAAAATAGCTAGACTCCCATTAAGATAATACGGCTGAATTAAATCCAATGGCAAGAGAGAAAGTTGCAAATAAAAGTTAGAATTTGAATACCAGAGGACGGTGTCTTTCCGTCTTTCACTACGGCAAATCTGAATAATATACATAAAAATAGCCTCACATTCAAAATTGCATAGATGTTTTATTTTAACCTGTTCAATATACTGTCGAAGAGGAAGACCAGAGGTTTTTTTTTAAGATAATGTCCAATTCAGACACTTAAAAGCACAAAAAAATAAAATAAAAATACTAGATAAAAATTTTAGATACATATTCTACAAGCGTATAAGAGAAAGATAAAACTATGCAATTAGCCATAGGCAACTCAATTGTGAAGGGCTTCACTGAATAAAATACGTTATGAGGTTATTAATAGAATGATTTGAAGGAAAGAATAACTGCTGAATATCTTAAAAATGTGATTCGACTAACGGTCCTTGAGCTCGAAATCCTAGACATTCATCACGTATTTCATGGGTTAAATAATTAACAAAAAATATTGTTTAAATGACGCCTCTCACATTCAAAATAAAGTGTCCCAAGCTTCTTTATACTTAAAGACTTAAAACACGACCTCAATCTTCGCTTAGTTCCTTTGTTTCATCTTTATGCTTTCACCCGCACTCTTTACCTCGAAAACGACAAAAACTCTAAAAAACCGGCTACGGAACACATGCTACGTCGGCATTTTAACATCTATATACAGGCCGAACTTCCCACGTTTTACACTCTGCAGGGACGGAAAGAAAATAAAAAAGGACGAAGAAGAAGAACAAGAAAGCGAAGCCCTTTTTCACCGTCAGTGTTCTTCTCTACACCTTAGATACGAGACGATAGGGCATGTCCCGGAGGCGTGACTCGGAAAATCACAGCGTATCTTCACTTAACCAGGTTTCTCCTCTTTTTAAGGCTTTTTTATTCCTTTCATTTCATGGAGAGGCATTTTGATTACTAAAACTACGCGATTCACCCGCGGAAGGAGGGCAACGGGAAATTGCGTCTTGAAGACAGAGCTGCAAGGGCGTCTTAAGCGTCGTATGATGCACGCTTAAGCACCGAAGAAGAAAAGACTTGTTGTGCAAGGTGAGTTAATGTCAGGTAAGACATGATAATCATTCTAAAGAGGTTTTGAAGCTTCAAAAAGCAACATAATTAGGGCCACGGTTGCACAGCACTACCTATCATCACTGTTGAGGACCAAAGAAAGACGTGCAGTTCATCTTTCAGGTTTAAAAGGGTCTGTGTGGCCTGAGACGGGGGCTATTTTCAAACGTAGATACATTACAAAGTATTTGAAAAAAAATTAAACAAAGCTGTAAAAAAGCAAAAATAGTTTTAAAAATAATAATAAAATTTTAGTACGAGCTAAAATAGTATAAAAAGGAAATTTCATAATGAAATCATTTAACCCAAATAAGTGCCTGATTTTGATAACTTACTTTACAACAGGACAAAACACAAAGAATGATAAATAAGATCTCACTAATGAGGAAGAAAAAGAGAATGCGTTCATAATTCAACATAAAAATGAAAGTACTGAGAAAATCGGATAAAAATTCCAATTTATTCAAGAAAAAGTATTATTATTCGTGGAATGAATAATCATGCTTTAGAAGGAAATGGATCTTAGGTCTGAAGACATATTGAATAGAGAATGGCACAATATAGAAACAAGGGGGGCTTAGATATTTATCCTAAAAGAATTCAATAAGAAAAAGACGGGTATCCTAAGAAGAAATACGCTCAAGATCAAAACCAAATTTTATCGGAGAAACAAATTAAGGAATACCTGCTGAATAGGATTTGAGAAAGGCAAGGCACGATGTTTTGTCAACGTAGGCTTTAGATGATTAAAACAGAGCAAAAAAATGGACTCTTGCACAGAAATTAGCTTGATCAAGTGAGGAAATAATGAGGAGGTAGACGGTGAAGAAATCAGTGCGGGAGAATTGAAGTAAGAATCGTCCGACACTTTTATCCCTCACCGACCAAAGAAAATCTACAAACGCGGAGAGCGCCTGGAATAGATGTAGGGTATCTGGTAATATCGCATCACGGACTGGTAATCAAGATGCACAAAGTGCGGGGAGACGAGAAAAATCATCCAATTTTGATGAGAGAGGTCGCTGGGCTTCACTCACTCACTCGGGGGTGCGTTGCGGGATGTGAAACGCGGATGCTGTGGGAGATAAAACGTGTGGATGCGCCGTCTGAAACTCTTCATCCCCCTCCCCCCCGTTTCTCCCCGTACCCTCTTGTCCTCCCTCGCTCGAGCTCCCTTTGAGCTCGTCTGCATCACGAAGAGAGGGGCTCTCCAAAGCCAAAAATCGAGGTCACACGTTTGATTGCCGTCGAGTTAACGGGTTCCCGGAGCCCGTTTTTTTGCCTTTATATCCCGCCGATAAACTGATAAAAATAAAGAAGAGGCTGTTTCTTTTAAAGGGAATAAAAAAGTAGCATGATGAGATGAAATATATCGATACCGACACTAGATTCGCGGTCGACGCGCAAAGTCAAGTAGGCTCCCTCACACGCTCCACCTCGTTCTTCCACGCGGTTTTATTTCACTTCTCAAGTGTCGAAGATGAAGTGGTATCCTAGATTTTTTTATATTTAAAACAATATAAAGAGCGGCTCCAAGGCGCGATGAACAAGGCCGATAATAAGCCCAGCTGACTCAGCGCATTAAAAGTGCTTCGAAACGATGTGACCAAGAATTATCGATTTCCACTTAATGAATGCATTCTCGATACAGTACATTAATTCTCAAGGGAGTACACGTGCATAAAATACGCTGGAATCGTTTTCTCTCGGTGCTGGTAAAAATCACAAATATCACGAATGCATTATAGATTTTATCGCAAAATTAAAGACAACGGAGTGGCTCTTTGAGAAGAAATAAACACTGATGAGGCATTTATAAAACTCAAACTAATAACTAAATTTGAATACTTCAGTGAGAAAATCACGATGATTACATGCATACAATGTACATTTTTGCTTGAATATCTGGAAAAAAATTTTCACGAATGACAAGATTATTAATCAAGTTGCCAGACCACATAAAAAAGAGGAATTTTGGAAGGAAAAATACATATACACAAACATACCCATTACGCTGTTCCCTTCCGGGTTAGGCACAGTCAAAATGATTCACTCATTAAAACATGATTGTACACCTAACTCTGCTTCAATAATTTCCTCCAAACTGACCTATCCTTGCAAACCTCTTTTGCCTCATTTACCCCCATACACTGTTTCATACACGCGCTCCTGTTTTTAAAACTCCTAATATTCCTCCTCCTAAGAATTTCCTCAACCATATTCAACCACAACTTTCTCGGCCTACATCTACCTCTCACACCATTCATTCTACTCTCATATACCTGTTTCGTTAGTCTACTCTTATGTCTATCCTGACATACCCAGGTTTCACTGCCATATAATATTTGCAAATTTGAAGCAAATAATCTAATACTGCCGTAAATAGATATTTCACCTCTGGCCAAAATTCAATTAGAAAATCATGTAATACCGTACGAAGAAACGGTAAAAAATCTTGGAATAATATTTGATAAGGAACTCAACTGGAAGAAACAAGTTCACGTCACAAAACAGAAATGTCTGAGCATACTACATCAATTATTTAGAACCAAGAACATAGTACCGCCCAAAATTTGAACCACCCTGGTGCAGTCGTTAACTTTTCCACACCTAGACTACTGCTCTTCTCTGTTTACTAATCTCAGCGAAGAAAGTAACAACAAATTGCAAGTGACAATGAACTCTTAAATGCGCTACATATATGACCTCAAAAAATGGGATAGGATATCTGACACTTACGCCCAATTACACTGGTTGAAACTAAAACAGCGTCGTTTATACCATGCTATTCTGCTTACTTATAAAATTTTATCCACTCGCAATACCCTTTACCTATCTGCTAGATTTACCTGGAAAAAAAGATCTACATACAGTACCCACTAGGAATCATCCCGTAGACCTTCACATTCCTCAACATAGCACACTTCACGTCACTAAATCCTTCACCGTAACCGCTTCTAGAGTATGGAACTCTCTACCATCTAAAGTAAGAAATATTAAATCCATCCATGCTTTCAAGTCCAAGGTGTATGATATCCTAATAAATAATCCTAAAATGTTGTCTGTCTAAAATTGAAACGAAGTAAAATTAAACAAATGTTAAATCGGATGCCTTCTACATATTGAAGAAGAATTAATCTATTGAACATGAATGCATTCAACTTTATACTTGTAATTATTACTGTTATTATTAAATTACCTTTTTCCTCACAGTTTATATGCTTAATGATGTATTTAAATGTTATCCTAGTAGTGCTCTCTGCAGTAATATGTACGGCTGTATTACGAATTCCAAGCTTACAATGAGTTTTTTTTTGTTTTGCCTGTCATCATTGTATAATTAATTCGATTTTGTATATTGAGTTTCATCACTGTATTATTAATCTAATTTTTGAATTTTAAAATTGTATTAATTTGAAAATTGTACTTCATTATCTCAGGGGCTAAGAGTAGCCCACGATAATAAACGTTGTTATTATTATTATTATATAGGAAGGAGTACACTTTTGTACACGGCAATTTTCGCTTCCTTACACAAGCACTCATTCCTTGATATGCTCCACATGCTACCTACCAATTTCCTTCCAGCATTCGCACGTCTCTTTACCTCCTCATCTATTCTTCCATCTTTTGCATGCATCTTACCAAAGTACACAAAATCATCCACCAGTTCAATTACTTCACCATTCGCCCTCATCATACAGTTATCCTTCCCATTCTCCTTATCAAAAACTACTACTTTAGTCTTGCACGCATTCACCTTTAATTCCATTCTCTCCGTTGATTCACAAAACTTATCTATGAGCTTCTGTAATCCCTGTTGACTGTCTGAGATCAAAACAGCACCATCCGCATATAGAAGAATTCACACGTTTACATTTACAAATCACCGCCGTTTTCACTACATGCATCTCTAACACATTTATCCATAAATACATTAAACAGCCACGGAGACATTACGCATCCTTGCTTTACACCCCGATTTATTACAAACCACTCACTCAGAGCCCCGTTAACTCTTACCCTTGCCTTACTATTGTCATACACCGCCATCATAACATTAAATAACTGTCCATTCTCTCCATAGTCTCTCAAAACCTTCCACGACTTCTTTCTATTTACTCTGTCATATGTCTTCTCTAAATCGACAAACGCACAGTACACTTTCTTTCGGACACTCGTACATTTTTTTATCACTTGCTGAAGTACAAAAAGCTGGTCATTGCATCCTCTCCCAGGCATAAACCCAAACTACACACCCCATATTCTGTCGAAAGTAATATTCCTCACTCTTTCGATTAATATTTTACTGAACACTTTTCCCGGGATACTCAATAAACTAATGGCCCGATAATTATTACATTCGGTCTTTCCTCCCTTCCCTTTGTACAACGGAACGATGATAGCATTCTTCCAACCCGCTGGAACAACAAAAACCTGTAAGCATAAATTGTATAGTTCACGCAGCCTACAAATTGGTAATTTACACCCACACTTCGACATTTTACTAAATATCCCATCTATGCCTGCAGTCTTCCCATTTTTCAATATTCTCACAGCAGTTGTGATCTCCTCCTCACTGATTTCCTTTTCCATCATCACATTCTCACGTACCACTTCACAAGCCTATTCCTCAGCGCCTGCAATACTATTGTACAATTCTTCAAAATACACCCTCCAGCAGTCCCTGATATTGCTCTCGTCCCACATGATCTCTCCAATGTTGTTCATTACCGCATTCATTCCCCTTCCTTCACTAATCTTACCCCTTTTTACCCACTTCCAAAACCGATTTTTATTACCTTCAAAATATATCTGCATATTGTTAGTTTCAGCCACACGCACTCTTTCTTTGCTCTCTTTTACAACAATTTTGTATTCATTCTTTTTCTTTCTGTAAATCTCACATGCCTTGGTACGCTCTTCCCCAGATTTGGCAGCAATCATATCCTAGTACGCCTCTTTCTTTTCTCTGACTGCAATTTTCACGTCTTCATTTCACCAAGCATCACCTTTCATTCTTCCTACCACTCCTTTTCCACATACACGTTCAGCACATTCCACAATCACTTCTTTTAAACACTCCCACGCATCATTTACGTTATCGTTTCTGATATGCTCGTCCAATTCTCTCTGCTTCAACGATAGAGTATCCTCAAGCATGCAACCATACCGCATTCTTACCTCGCTGTCTAGCAACCTTCCCACTTTTACTCTCAACTGCTTACGCGCAACATTCTTCCTTGGCACCCACTTTCTGCCCAGATCCACTTTGGAGGGTACCAAATAGTTGTCTGTTCCACATTTAGCACCCCTCATCACTCGCGTGTCACACACTCACTCTCTCAATCTCTCATCATACACAACAAAATAAATTATGCTTTTACAATCATCCCTTTTTCAAGTATACATACGTATTCTCTTGTGTTTAAACCATGTATTCGGCACAAACAATCCTTTTGGAAGAAAAATATGAATGATAATGCATGAAAATTTTTTCTATCACCTGATCATAGAAATAGGTCAAATATCATAAGTATAGTGGCCTCCTCAATCTGATCGCAAGAGTATAAATGGAATTTTATAATCAATTATTATAGAAGCACCACGTTTAAAATCTAGGAAAGTGGGCATAATGAGTGGGATAGTTCCCAAAAATATTGGTTTTGCTTTCGGATACCCCTTTTCTTGAGGTAAATTATCTGTTCTCTCCTCTCCTTCTAAGATTTTTAGACCAATTTTTGTGCATTATTTTTTTATATTTTATAAAATCAAGGATCTGTGTAATGCGAAAACAGAAAATATAGGTTCCGTAAATTCTTCAGCGGGATGCATACCTTTAATTCTCTTCATAATCGGTCATTTAATCATAGGATTGTTTGACTGCAAACTCTTCTTATAAACTTTCTCCTTTATTTGTCCTATGCATTTATTCCTGAGCATTCTCCTTGGGACGTTTTAATTTTCTTTCAATTACATTTTTTCACAAACCTATTGTACCACTGCGTGGGCCCAATCCATCTGGCTCTTCTTTTCTACACCGTATTCTAAAGGGTCCTTTTCTATTCTACTCTTCTGTATACCCACTCATTTCCTATTTTATCCGTAATATATTTGATGCATGGTATCCTTCAACAACTCCAGTTTGCGAAAGATTCTAATCTGTTCCATATCATTGGACCACTAAGAAACATCCGCTTATAATGCTTGTGCTTGTAATTATATTTGTGACAATTCATAACATTTTAGGTAACAACGAGTACACTACATAATTTACACTAAAAAGTGAGGTGATAATTGGAGGGGACTGTGAGTCCTTCTTGCTCAGGTTGGGACTAACATTGTTACTAATAACCAATTATTCATACATATTATGAAACATCTTGAATGTTTAACCAGGAATATGCCAATACTGACCTCAAAAATTATCACAATTATTGAGTCAACTAAATACTTTATCATCGCATTTCGGTTCCAAGAGAGGCAGCACAAAGCAACGAGAAAATAGCTTGAGCTTTGATTTGAGTTTTCTTATCTCCTTTACCGGGATTCGATCAAGAACTATACTACCACACTGTTGTAGTACCACAGAGTAACAGCCATCATAATCATGAGGGGACGACATGAATGATACGACTATATGAAAGACCTCATCGTAATACGTCATCTTTGTAATTTCAATACGACCTTTTCTAGAGTAAACGACATCCCACAATAGAAACATCGCTTCCCGGAGTTGAACAGCAGTGGGAAATGGTCGAATTTGGACGAGAGATTCTCCTATCCGTCCGAGTTATGCTACCTCTGTCTGCAAGAGTCAGACAGCAATGCGAAGTGACCTAAGCTTTTAAAGTATATATAACTAAATATTTCAACTATGACACTGTCGAGGCTAAAACAGCATGATAATGCCGATAATTTTCGATGCGAGAAACTTTACCATTGAGGGCTTTCTCTCCGACCATGCAGCACACGTCAAAAAAACCCTACCTACCTGAATTATACCTTTGGTTTTGGATCAACAAAAACATTACTACCTATAGAGCGTTCCATTTTCAGCTTGCACTAAGGGCTTCGAGGAATAATTTTCATAACTTTCATCTATTATGATTTCCCTGTCACCACGTGAGAAACTGTCTTCATAATCACACTGAGCTAAGTGACTGATTTTAAGGAATTCATACACATTTGGAGACTCCTGTTCGTGCTATTAATGTACTGATTAACTGTATTAATTTTCCCGCTACCAGAGAAAACATTCCACCTTGGATAATTATCCAGGAAACGATCCATGTCATCATTAGTAGAGCTCATTCTGATGCTACGCGTTGAACACCGAAAACCTACAGACCAGGCCTGAGGAGCCGATTCGTACGTGATAAAATTCGAAGGTAGGGATTTAATACATCACCAATTCAATTTTTTTAATGGAGACACTTTCGTAAAATCAAGGCACTAGTCTTCATCCCAGCCCACTCAACCCCTTGTCGCTCGATCTACTCCTCTCATTTGAAGAAACGAGTCGTCCCAATCGGTCGTGACCTTCCCCCTTTTCCAATAGTTGCGAGAACCGATGGGTTCATCGCTGGCTGGGGGAGGATAAGAAGGGTAGAGAAAGTTCGCAGACAGGTTTACAACCATCCTTCCGCTCAATGTGATCGAGTTCGAATATTCTACGTCGACGTCGGTGGCCAGGAAAGCTAGTCCGCTAAAGGAGATGGAACAAGGGGACCCTAACATTTCCAACCCACGACTTAAACAGAATGCTAGGGCGAATATATGCCAAAAGTCAGAAACGAATGAGGTTTTCGTAAGCGAAATCAGCGAAAACTTGTTTTTGTTTCAAGAAATAGAGAAAATACAAAGGGTCAGGTTTATTATCTGGTACAACTCTTTCTCGAGTTGTTTATGTGATATATGAACGGAAGTTATAAATCACATAAACAACTCTCACGTTAGCTAGTCGGCAGTAAAATGAAATATGCTAAACGCGAACTTTTAGCCTAGCTTATAATCTCTGTTGAAAGTTTTTTTCTGTATAAAAGCGATGTTATTTACGTTTCTCACTGATAACGCCTACTTTGAGAAATATTCACTCGTTCGTATCGTGTAATATACGTAATTCAAATTATCCGTTAGGATTAAGCCTACGTTACCTTGCGATTGAAGCTAACCAGACAAAAATGTTTCAACATAGTAAAATTGAAAGGTAATTCGTGCAAAATAGTAGATATTTGTGACACCAAATATTAAATACATTCACCTTTTTTTTAACCAAGCGATTTTAATAATATAACATTTGAAACTTGTGTTAAGTAAGCACATTTACAAGAAAAAAGGTTCATATTCGCCTTCAGAATATAATTTTACGAGTCCAGTATTCTCACATCCATTCGACAAAATCCTTTGGCGACTATCTTATTTTATCTACCCATTAATATATACCACTGCATAAGAATTCTGCACTCCATTATTCAAAACTCTAATTTTATAGCAATGAACGGTTAAATAATATTCAGTCACTGGGAAAATGTGTTACGGACCATAACCACAGAAGTATTTTCTGTAGGAACGACATTAGTATACCAAGGTGATCAGTGCAATCGTCTCATTTTTGTGACTCATTAGTAAGTAACTTTCATAAATTTCTCCACATACTTGCATTAACCTTAAGTCCTTTCAAGAACAAATTAAGAAAACTCCCATGTCCCCCAAAAAACGTAATATATTTTAAAATTGTTTTATCTCCACAATTATCATAAGAACAGATAAGTGATACAGTAGGCATTCATTGGAATTGAATGGAGCCAAGATGAGCAAAATGGACATGTTTACGACATTTATGGCCAAAACGTTTTGATAACAGCCATGAAACCATGAAAATGACGATAACAACCATATATTTTAAAGACATATTAAATAGACAAGACATATTCTGCTATTATACAATTGGAAGCACTTTACATATATTTGGCGGTGGATCAACATTCATGATGGAAATATCCACGAAACTCGTAGAATAATCGATTCTATTCCGCTTACGTTCTAATAAGTCGATTACATTCACTGAGCACATCCTTATCCGATTGCAACCAAATTTCGTATTCATAACCGTGTCCGCGATCTGCAGTACTCTACCTCGCCTTAAACGGAGCATAGGCGTGCGAAAAGGTGCCTCTTGTGCCTGGATATACATATCACACGTACCGGGGATCTGTCTAGAGTCAAAGGCCACCCATGGATACGACTGACAACGAGGGTAAGGCAGGAGTAAAGAAAGACTAGGGTATAAAATAAAAGTGTCCACTCTTAACATCTAGGGCAATCTTCCTGAAAATCCATGAAGGGACCTCTTTTTTTCATGTAGAATCACACTACACAGTAGCCTATTTCCGCAACTCACACGGTGCCTTCCAATCTCTTCTCATTCCCAAAGTAGCGGTTTTGGAAGTTTCACATTTAGTTCACCGTGAAGATCTATTTAGTCATTTAGTTCACCATGAAGTCCACACACACTCATAATCCCCACTAGACTGGAGGTCTGTAGGAGGAGGAGGATTTAAAAAAAAAAAGAAGTAGAAAATTCCGCACAATGTTAAGTTTTGGCAAGAAATGATGCCCTTGCCGTCAATTAAAAATGAAATACTCTGAAGAAGTAATACGCGTGGTTGACTTATTGGTATGCTATTTTTTATATATTATCTCAGCTGTCGGATAGGTAGCTCAGAAAAGTGAATTATCATACCATATTGAACTGTGCGGGGAAAAGAGAAGGACTAAAGAGAAATGCAGCAGCAGCGAAGGACTGCTGATGAGGATCTAAGTAAAAGAAACTACGGATGAACGTCCCACCAAATAGGATCATTATCATTTGAAAAGATCTTCACACAGAAAGAAGAATGGTTCCTAGAAAAATATCTTTACCAGTGAAAACAGCCGAACACCGGGACGTCAAAATGGGAAATCTACAGGTCTGACCACAATATTAGACTATCTAATAACAAGATAAATTTTTCTCGTCAAACGGGAGAACCATGAATTCGAAAGCCAAAATTTTACAATGATGTGACTTTTCATTTTAATTTACCTAGCCATAAATCGGAGTTCAGATGAAATAGCATCAGTGTTGTGGGAAATCGCTCCCGCTCTTCCGAAAGGGCAATAGAGGACTTTGGTGGGTAGGCCATTTCGCAAAGGAATGCACCTGCATTGCTGATTGAGAGCGCGGTTTTATTAATGTTCCGTTTTAACAGTAACAGAAATTAAATGATTGTGGTATTACAAAATATTATGTTTTGTTGCAATAGGGAGGATTTCACGACAAACCATTGATTATTTGCTATCAGTCAGAGCAGAGAAAGTTTAGTCACACTAAACTGAAAAAATTATTACTGAGTTAAAGGCATAAATGTTGTATTAAAACAAAACTGAAGCACAAAATGTAACCTTTTTTTATAAATTTGCAACAATTTGTACACCATAGGAATCGAGAATTAACTTAGTCTCCATGACGTATGGGTGATGGCCCCATCCCACACAAGGAGAAGAACTGTTAGAAGTCATATTGCATGAGAATGTCATATTTTATGGCTTTGACGAGTTAAGAGAATAATTGAGAGTTGAATGGAGGGACGGACTCATTACGGAAGAGTGAATGGTCCAAGATGTGGTAGTAGACCAAAAACATCTTGCTTAAGTACCTATAGTGGGTTGAGGAGGAGTTATATGAGCCCTGAGGAGATGGTATTTGCGAAGTAATTAATGAATGGAATGCTTGCGAAGAAATATGGATGAAGAGAGTATACTGAGAGGCACTGAAGAATATTACTGAATTAACGCTACCTTTGGGCTATAATACCAATTATGTTCCAAAGTTTTAGCCTGCACAGTTTGAAAATTCATTTATTAATGGAAAGTTAAAAAACATGACATATTTCCATACATTTTTGATTATTGTAGTTCGCTTTAATGAGTTTTGGCACAAAGGTATCATAACTAGCTGTGACTTGGAACTCAAAGTCAAAGGTAAAATAATACGCTTTTCCCTCTGAAATAATTAAGTTATCAGGTACATCCCAACCTGAAAGGGAATTGTAGGATGGGAAAGTGTGCCAGTAAAATGTATATAAATAACATAAAAGAGCAATATATTCAGGCGGTATGAGGTAGAAAGTCCCAATACGAATAACAATCACCCATTTCCTGATATTTTTAATGCAATTACTCGACAACGACTCCCTGAGTCGAAACGCGTCTCAATTCTGTTGATAAACTGTGAAATAGAGTAATTGTTGTTTATAACATATAAGTCATTAAACGATGGAGCCAACTTTATGCTCAGTCATATGCCTCCATCGGTCATTCACTCCCCCCCCCCATTTCCCTCCTCCGATTCACTCCTTTCAGACACCCGCCCCCTCGAATCCCCGACCCCATTCCGCCGCCGTATTCAGCGCCCATCACATTGTGCAGAGCGGTTGAAGAGTAGCTTGCGGGAGAGAGAGAGAGGAAAAAGAAATATCGATTCCCACTCAACGTCCTCCTTATCCTGTTACCCTCCCGAGGAAAAAAAAAACGCCGTCCTTTGCGGAAACTGGGACTTCGTTCTGTGGCATGATTTGGCGCGTGCGTATATGAGCGTGAGTGCCTGCAAGTGTGAGTGAGTCGGGTTACGTCCTCAAACGGCAACCCACTGAATTCTCACATGCCAACCTTACGAAAGAATACAAAAGAACTGTTCGTGGGGAACGCTGGAGAGAGGGTGTTGTGCATGGACGCCATTAAAGGTGCCTCCGCTAGATTGCCTTCGGCATGAGCTCAAATGAAAATGTTCCCTTTTGATGAGCGCTGATATTTTGGACACCACAATTAGTCTTCGCGGCATTCTTAGCCGACACGAATAGCTAATTGGTATTCTGTATTTCGCGCCCATAATGAGGAAACCGCTCCATGGATATCTTCATGTTAGATTCATGGTTGTGCGTGTGAACAAACGAGACACTTTGAGTGCAACAAAAAAGGGGGACCTTTTTGAACGCAATTAAGGCATAAATAATATTAATAACTGAGGAGGAAATCATAAAGTTTATAAACTATTTAATACCCTTATGGTACATTTAATACACTTATCGAAGCGAACGCACTTTTTGGAATTTAGGCTAGCCCTATAATCTCAAACTTCAAGCAGGTCTATCAGTTTACATATTAACATTATAAGATATTCCTTTTTTATTTGAGTATAAAAAATAACAAGATATCAATAACTATTTAATTAGCCTAGTATTTCAAAAAAATGACATTTTATTACATTATTAAAAGGCTAGAATAATACTTCAGGAAGCTTGGAGGGTTTGCTCCAAAATGTTCACTAAAGTATAACATGTTGATCCACTATTTTCTGGAGCATTAATGCGACTGTGAAGGTCCTGAACTCCAGAATATTTCGTTTATCATTAAATACAAACAGTAAAGGATTTGAAAAGGCGATTTTTTTCAGATATGTAAAGGGAGTTTGAACTCAACCCTAGAATCTTAAAAGCAAAAACGAGAGATTTGACATTATTACTAATTAATTTCTGACTGACCCTTGCTCACTCTTTTTGTGTTCTCAACTCAAATCGTAATAACGACATCGCGGAGAACCCTTCTATGCACTTTGGAAATTGAAATACATGAAATGGACACTAAAGAGATTACGAAGCCTCAGACAAATAATTTTTTCCAAACATCCATACCATATTCTAAAAACGACCTTTTTAATCCCCTAAGATAAGACGTTACAAAGAGTTCATTTCTAACAGATAGAATGTATATACCTAAGTACCTACCCACAACGAACAAAAACAGTGAGAATATTGGAAATAAAAGAAGTGTCTATGCTTAATTTGCGTCCATTAAATAACTGATCTACCTGGTGAATAACCATTATTAATCTACGGCATCTTCTACAGTAGAAATAAAGAACAGAAATTTACGAAAAAAAGAAACAGGTGTAGCGAACCCATTCTCTGAGATAACCACGAATGATGACAAAAACACACTCTAAAGGGCCACAAATAATAGCTAGAAATTGATGTATATGTATATTCATAATCACGATGCGAACATGATTTTGATCATATACTTATGCCTATCAAACAGAACCATACAGAAATCAGATGAATTTGCTAATCATTCTAGAATAGCATAGTAGCGGTTATTCATTCAGAATAGGTGGACGCACTGCCGAAAGTGGACAGTTGAGTAATCACACCACGGTCACACCACCTGCATTAAGCATAAGCCCTAAACCTTTCAAGCCCATATTCAGAAAACTCCCAGGTCCCCAAACAAACCTAAAATTTTATAATTATTTGATCACCATAGTCACTATGAGAACAGATAATTCATACAGTACACATTCGTCGAAATTAAATGGTGCCAACTTCCACCATTATCTCATGATGTTAGGGTAATTATAACAACAAGAAGATGTTATTTTCTAGTTAACTTGTAGCTAATTGAAACATCTGCCTTTGAATTCTTCAAGGAAATCGGTTATTTCCTGTCATAATTACCGATGAGAATTTTTAATTAATTTCTTGATTTAAACTGCAGATTAAAACTGCAGTTGTAAGAGTGATTCATCCTCTTTTGCACAGGTCATGCGATACTAAAGCAGATGTCCCACCTATATTTGTACTATAATTACCAGAGGTGTAAAATTGATTGTCTGAAAAACAATGCAAAGAAAAATGCAGAACTAGAATATAAAATGTATCATATTCCTTGGTATGACTAAAGTAAGGTATCACACAGATCATTCAATAGTGAAGATATTTTATAAATAAATTTACTTTGGGCGGAAATCTGGGGCCATCTTTTACACAAAATGAGATAGACAGCAATTTTCAAAACGATACATAGGCAGAGGTATTTCGTATGCAATTATAAAATATCTGAAAAAAATCACTTGCTAAAATACAGATTTTGCATGTTATGTTATGAAAAGGTCTTTGTTATGCCATGTTAAAATCATGAAAACTTCGGCGAAACACCAGAAGACGAATATAAGTTACCACGACTTACATATCTAAAAGAAGAAACGAATTTTCCTTGTTCGAAAAGTAAACTAATTATTGTTTCGTGTCAACTAGGGCAAAGAATTTATAAGTATCTCAAAATTCCAAAGGATAATAAAACTTATACGAATAAAAAGATATCTTGATAATACGCTCTAATCCAGTCTAGAACTCATCATTCTGGTCGTTCATCGAAAATCTTTCAAAAGAAAACGCCCGTAAGCCGCGATTTTTTTCATCGCGACGTTGCGGAACAAAAGATATCGACGGATTGTCGCTTCGCGGAAAAAATAATACTTTTATTCATAAGCCCTTCCCCTATTGACGTAATCTCCTTCACCTCCAACCACCCATCTTTGCGTTAATCTCCTCAACGAGAGAGCAGAGTAGTCCGTCTGATCTCCTTAACCCCTCCATTCTTTCTTAACTGCACTCTTGCACTTTCCTCCGTCCAAAGCCAGGCCCATCCACCCCTTAAATCTTACCTCGGCTAGATCTCATCTTATGCTATCACCAATTACATAACAACCAGATTCATTTCCTATTATTACTCCACACATTACATCATATTAATTCACTAATCTGCATTTCTTTTCATTTTTATTTTAAAAAATGTCTTCGACCCCCTTTTTTACGATATAAATTTTTTTCTTATTTTACTTTCATTATAATTTTAAAATAGTGATAATCAAAAAATAAAAGAAATCCTGATTAGTTAAATAATACTGCTTGATGTGTGTAGCGGTGATAGGAAATAAATCGCGATGTCATATAGCTGGTGATGGCATAAGATGAGAACCAGCCAAGGTAAAATTTTATGTGGCGTGGGCCTGTCTAAAGTCTAGCATATAAAATCAATGGCAGTGTTTCTGGCGGCAATACTGGCGAATAAGCTACGCTATTGGCTGAGTATTGGTCACCAGATGGCATCAGCTATTTCCGGTCTTTCTAACCTATCTTTCAGTGTAACCAAGCGTGTGAAAATGCGCATTGTTGCGGGTGCTTCAAATTAAGTTAACTATTGGACTAAAGTTGGAAGGTGTCCAGAATAGATGAAGGGAATACGTGGAATAACTTGGATGTAGAGAGACAAAAAAACAACAGATAGGATGACCTGGGACCGCAAATACTCGACAGCAAAAGAGATAAAAAGCATAAAGAGAGGTGAAGGCAAGGTAAGCTGTGTAAGAAGATGACTGAACTTTCGGGTCACTGGAGAGTTTAGGAAATTTGGAAAATAACGGGAAAATATATTTTCTGAAAAAATTCGTAGGATTCACGACGAGATAAAATGGACACAGGATTCCGTAAAATTGTTATGAACCCTTATATCCCTATCACAAGGAAAAAAGCCTCATAATGTGAGAAAGAATAATAAAAATTTCTTATCATGCGCAGCAGAAGTTTTATTTAGAATCATCGGTAGAAGGTCCGAGACTAGAGATATAGACTGCATAGGCAACGGGTTGTGTGAAGTAATTGGATTACAGTTCTGGGTGCATGTACAGCGATGAAAACAAACAAAACGGAGAATAGATAAACCTAGCATTAATAGAAGCGCATATTTATTTAGAAAGAGAAGATTCTTTAGAGAAGATGACTGTCGGAAGAAAAAATATATTGATTTGTCGAGATACGCAAGGTGACGAGTAAGCTTAGGAAAAATTTAGGCCATTCACTCCCTGGCATGGTAACCTCTTTGGCAGAGGAACTTCTCAGACTTATTTCAATCCACAAGCGCAATGGCGTTTCTCATGATCTTCAAGATTCTCGACATCCTCTCTCTTCGCTCCGTGAGTACTTCTTTTGTGTTTATCCCCCCGTCAGTTACTTCCTGACCTCGTAAATATCATGTAAACTTTTCCTTCCTCCCAGCAATCCCGCATTCCATAAACATTCATCGCTCAATATCAATCTCCCTTCCTTGTGACTCAATTCTTGCCCGCCAATTTCTCCTCCGGAGAAAATAAAACATTTTAACCCTCGCCCCCAGAATACTTCCTGCAGACTCTCCACCCTTCCCAAACAAGTAGTGCCCATATGCCCGCATTCAGTCACCTTCCCCTCCACAAGAAGTGAACTTTGGCCGGTGGAAGGGATGTCAGAGACCGGCTTCCTCCGCGTCTCTACCGTGACTTATCTCGTCGCTGAAGTCCGTGAGTCCTCGCCGAGCAGAGTCTAATGGAGAGTGATTGAGGGCGGGTCCGTTGAGGGAATAAGCGCCCCCCAACCAGGTTTGTAGGGAGGGGAAAACGTGGATAATGTGGGGGCTGTACGAAGGCAGAGTGGGGGTCTGAAATGGGAACAAATAAAACTTGGAGCAAGACCCAATTCCCTGAGAACAGATAGGGTTAGGAGATGAAGGAGAGAGTACAGAGAAAATTATTGGACACTGGTACGGATCGGATTGCAGGGAATGCCACTGCAGTAAATTAATAATTTTGTATACTCATACTAATCTCTTTGTTAACTGCCACATACATGAGCTCTAGGTGGTAATACGGGATAGATGAAAGGATAGGGGGTTGATTAATCTGAGCGCTTTCAAGTTTTACATGGTGTAGATTCATTGTGTTCAACATTTTACATAGACAAAAGCACTTTGAGGTAACTCTGAATTTGATAAAGCTGCGGCAGAGGGTTATGGGTGATAAGATCCAGAGGGCAACTGAATATTGTAACGCCATTGCTGACAGCAATACAAAAAACTGGACTGGGATATTGCATTAATGAAGGTAAATAACAGACAAAATTGCCTACATTATTCTTATGCATTCAAATCGAGTTATAGCTAGAATTTGATCAACCTCAAAGGCTTAAAACATTATATTACCAACTTTATACGTAAGATTGCTTAAATTTTAAGGCATGTATCTTAAGGCAACTTTTAAACTTAAAATTTGAACTAGTATTATGCATAATTTAGTTATATTAAGATAAAATAGTATTTCGTGGGCCTTCGCATTAACATTTTCATCATTCAGAATATAATTACGGCGTAAAAACTAACAGGAAGCGTGGTAACCACCATTGCGAGATACTTTTCAGTAGCAAAAATAAAAATTATAGTAACAAAAATCTTCCCTTCTCATGAATACGAATTATCTCCAAAAAAAGGTGCGCAGAAAACATTAAATTGGAGTAAGCCAGGGAAAATAGAAAATGATTACGTACACTGCTTTCGTACACACAAGAAAGAAATTTCATAAATTAGAGGAAATATTCCCAATTACCGTTCATCCCTAACCAGCAAGAGTGAAGGAACATCTTTTTTATTGTTGTAGTGGATAAAATATGATGAATTTGTGTAGTGGATAAAAAATTACACAGCTCTCGCAAAAGCTCCTCAGCTACGTGGGCAATTATGGGATATAAGATACGGGACTTTCCAAACACTGCGAAAAGCGGGAGTATCGTTGCTTAGTGTGGAGGGTCTGTCAGGAAACTTAGATAATTGTTGCCGACAGAAGCTCTTCGAGAAGTCGGTAGGTTAAGCATTACCTGCCGTCCAGTTTCGAATTGCCTTGCAATGAATCTCAGGGTACTGTTCTCCGTGAGGTCATAGCGATGAGTGATTTTAGTCACTTGCCTGTTAGCTTTGCATGCAAACATTCCTGGTGCTCTTTCCGCACTGTACGCACAATAGGGTCATTTCACGCCACTTCGGACCAAAGACTCTGCCCATGGGTATGGAAAGACCGTTACGGTGAAAATTTCAAAAAACTTTTTTCTCTCTTAAATCGAAGAACACCCTCTCAAAAATTTTATATTATATGCATATTATAACAAGGTATGTCAAGTTAAAAATTGAGCTCGAAAAAATGTGAAGCGCATAAGAAATTTAAACAATGAAATTTTTATAACTAAAAACGTTTAAACAGAAAATCGTTAACTTACTATTTTTAATTTGAACTAAGTTTAATCAAAACTTTAAGTTTAAAAAACAAGCCATTGAACGTCTATTTCCGTTAATTTTTTTCCCTGAGATATATGATTACAAAAACCTAATGGTCGTGAAAATCGCCATTTTGAATAACAGCCGTAATTCAGCTGTTTTTTGAAACTTTTGCAAAACGCTTGAAACGCAGTATTCATTACTGCACTAGAAAAACGTTTCCTCAAATTTTCGCCTAAATCTGAGAGGTCAACGATCAGCTTTGGTCCTAAGTGGCGTGGAATCACCCAATAGTAGTCACCTATCTCTCTTCTCCCCGATCTATCCATTCACCCCCTCCTCTTCTAATTCCGTTATGGTCACGTTGGACGGCGAGGTATACTTCTGACCTGAAATAAAACGGCATTATCACATACCTAAGTTGAAATGCTAAAGAGTTGAAGAGTGAAACTGGAGACAAACTTGGCCACCGACGAAGTTCGTGGACGAAAGGAAATTCCTCCTCTCTTCTTGGTACAAGACTGACTCCTCCCAGCGTTGCCATCTCGCGGACTTTACGTCCGTCATAACTCACTAACCCGATTCTTTTCGCGAGGGAATTGAGGGTGGGGAGGGAGGAGTAGATGAGAAAACTTTTTTATCACCCTGATCCTTCTAATCCTCGGAATTGTCTTCATCTTCGGGAGGGAAAGAGAGTGATGGACAAAAGAATCGCACCCGATTGAATGCAAGAGGAGAGGGAAATATTTGGAAGGAAATGAAGTAAAAAAATTCGGCTTCGAGAAGGAGATGACCTCTTATTTTTTAATTTTCATCATTTTTTTTCAGCTGCTACCATAAAAAGACCCACCGCAAAAGTGGAGCGAGAGTAAGGAAGAAAAGGAGAGAGACCTGCATACAGTAACGACTCCTTTTCTCTCTCACACACTTTTTCCCACGGTTACAAGGAATTTTTTTATACTTTTTTGTTCCCCTCTTATTAAGGAGGTCGATAAAAAAGACGCCTCCAGGCGTAATACCGGGACTTTTTTTTTAACGAAGCGGTCCTACACGCGCTCCTCAGGTCTCTCCCGGGCCGTACCGGGGATCTTTTGCTCTGTTCTCTCCTTCTCTCCCAGGCAAACCCTTAGATCTACGGCACATCACGTCCCGAGTCGTAGCACGGAGGGGGAAAGGGTAAGCAGTGGAGAAGACATTTCTCTTTTCGGTCCCCGACTGCGGGGAAAGTGAGGGACACGCAAAAGTCACGTCCGCCGAAATGCGTGAGATGCGACGGACGGATGAGATGAGGGAGAAGGTTTGGTCGCACGCAGACGTGATGAGATGACCGGAGACTTGACGAGCAAAGGGGAGAAGTGCCATGGACGCAGGTCACCGGGCGACCCGAAAACGGTCTTCGCAGCGGTCACTTCCTAAGGGACTGGTTCCTTCATATTTAGGCTCCAAAAAAACTATATCCCTAGACGTTAACCAGGAGATGGAGTTGATATTATACCTTGCAAAGCTATGAAGAACTTTAGGAAAGGAAAGAAATTTAAAGTACATAAAATGTTTCTATTTAAGCTTTAATTCGACTAGTATCGAGTTACATAGTAAACTGTCGAATTGTAGATTTTCACTGACATTAGATCTGATACGACTTTCTTCTCTGCTACTTCATAACTACAAGAGTTTCCATTCTACCATTATAAACGGTCACTTCATTATTGCTGCCGAAACTGTGTTTCATATTTTGAGCCTCCAATTTTCTTCTAATCTAGAACAAAATTTAGGCTCTCATGAAAGGACAGGATGAAAAAGAAGTAAGAAGAATTGCAGTATTCAAATGACTGTTTGTCCGCTCATAACTCACAAATTAAGGCGCCAAACATATTGAAAAATAACTAAAATATGGGTAACAACATAATAACTTTTGAGGTATTCAGAGAAATATATAATTTGACATAAAAAACGATGCATCTGGTCTCATTATAAGGAAGAACCTGATCTTCTCAATGACAGAAAATAAATGTCACTTGTCATTTAGACCTTCTTAAATATATGCCCAAATATGCCACATCTTTGTCACGGGACGTTATACGAGTATGTAGGCCAGCAGGCTAATTTTAAAAACATGTAAGTCTAATACATCGATTCAGTCATAAGTTTTACAGCAAGTATTTTGGATGCTTTCTAAACTATTTTTAAGAAAAAGGGCCTCTTTCCCGCAATCATTTTTACTGAATCTCAAAAACTTATTCGGGTGTGTAGGCATTCTCATCGTACGGAGTTGAAAAATTGAAACAATTAAAAATCTTATATATTTATACGTAGTTTGTTACTGAGATTTTTCCGTAAATCAAAGCTGAGTTTAGTGCCGTTGATGTTACAATATTCACCTCATGCTTCTTGCAGGATATCGCCCCACTTATGGCTGGATATGAGTCTTACCAAAACAACATCTGAACGCAAGCTTTAGGTAACTCATTTACTGATCACTTTATTCTCTGAAATTAATTAAAAATGCGAAATAAAATAGAATTAAGTCCGTCCAAGACACTGTAACAGTCGAAAATACTGATCAAAGTCTACATTGCGCTAACCTTACTTCAAAATGAAGTGTACAATGCAGAGGACTCGGATAGTGATTTTGCTTTAGAGAAAGGAAAATTCACAATTTGCTCACTATACTATGATTGAAAGAAAAGCCACCATCACTGACTTTTCCGTCACGTGACTTCCTCACAAAACGGCATTGTAATTATTCCCCTATTGGCTGCTGAACCGTCTCCGACGAACGTATGATGGAATTCTCGAAGATATAATAAAATTAAAATTTCAAAATTCGAGGCGGAATAATTGTCAAGAAGCATATCAACTAACTGAAATAATATTTAAATTAATAAATTATCCCCTAGATTTTATTTTTCGAGCTGGCATCTTCAAATTTTACGATCTCTTCAATACAAGCAACATCACAAGGCAATTAAAATAAAGAAGGCAACATTTTTTGTAGGCAAATAGATATGATATTTTAAAGAAAAAAGTCTAAGCTACTTTACATGTCAAGTAATTCCCGCATAAGATTAAAATGCGTGAAAAAACACTCAATATGTCTATCCAAAATTGATCAAAAGAAATATTTAATGAAATATTTCATTAAAGGTATCAATCATAATGCGTATAATTAGAAAATTCAACGGTAAAGGAACATCTGTTCTGAATTTCACATAGTTCAATCACATTTCTGATATTATACATCCAAATACTCAGGGAGGTAGTCTATGATATTAAAACTAATATCCATAAAGCTCCTTATGAGCCATACGCTGGCATACCAACTCTGATGTTTGAAAGGGGAGCGATTCCAAATGAAAATTAGTCTACTTTAATTATATCTCGAGGCAATAGAAAAATAAAGCGTAATAAAATTGTATTACCAGTTATTAAGCAGTAAAAAATCATTAAGAACAAATAAACCGACATTTCGGAACTTTTCGTGACAATGAAAATCCAGGGAGAGCACATGAAACATAGACCTATTTTCTGCCAGTATTTACTATTTGAAATAAAATATTTCATAAAGGCATAATGTAACTGCAACGTAAAGTCAACTTCTATAAAAAAGAGCGATTGACATCATCGTAATACAAGTGGTGACTGACAAAGGAGACGAAATTCTCTCACAGATAACAGGATATTCCTGTTCGCTCTATTTCGTTAGAATTTATAAAAGCCGTTGGATTGACCTATAGTAACCTCATTTCAGCGATTGAATGCTGCTCTACGCATAAATCTTAAATAGTTATTTTGTGACATTATTCAAGGTCTTTGCAATAGGTAGGACGAAATAACGTAATCTGTTTACAAAAAAAAACATTTTTACCATCTAATTAGAAAACATGATGATGTATAGAATAGTATATAAATAAATTATTAAAGGCCCTAAAAATGTGTTGTCAATACTCTTCTTATTTCCTCTACTGGAACACTCTAAATACGTGCCTTAATTTCTCTGTGGCAAAAGAATGCACAGAAAGTATATAATAGCGCGCATAATTATAAAATTACCAACTGAAAGCGTATCTTTCCTATCTTCGTTAATGTGCCTACATACATCTGAATTAAAACTATTTTCATAAAACAATAAGGGAACATGGGACAAAATTTTCGCATTTATTTTCCGTAAATGAGTAAAATATTATTTTAAAGTAATTACTACGACAAAAATGGATGATTTAATGGTAACTATTACATGCTCATTTTCAAGCCGAAAAAATTTTTTTAAATATGGTATTTTTTAAATGTTGAGGTAAATTATATTATCTTTATGTGAAAGCGTATATTAACAAGCATAAAATAACACACGTACTATAACCGGCCACGAGTTCCCTTTGGTTGCAGTAATTTTCGGGGAATATATTAAACACATTATCAGTGGAAGACAACATCACCGCATGTAATTATTCTGATCAAAAACCCTGATTGCGCCATTTCAATGCCATATACTGAATAGGTTAACAACTGATCTGGAAAAGGATAATGGCCAATTAAAATTTGTGTGTATAAATTCAATATTTTTTTAAATAATTCGATAAAATTATAATTTCAAGTTTTTTAAAGGGTTTCAATCATGATTACGAAAGTAGCAACAAACACTTCATCGAACACCAGGGGTTCTTGATTAGAAAAAAATTGCTTTCTCTGGTGACATGCCTTAGCTGTTCCAAATTAAAGATATTGCACAGAATTGTCATATTGACACAATAATAAATGCAATGATATACTAATAAAAAGAAAAGTAGGATGACCAGATATCTATATTCAATTTTTGGGAGTTTTCTCAACCAGCAATCAATTGGTCTTAAAAAATGGTATTCATCTATGCCTTTTATACGATACGTTACTTTTCACCATATACATCCATCGTCTCATTTAATGCCCTATCATTTCAAGTTCAATTTTTTTATTAAATGACGCATGAGAAAATGGTAAGATGTTGATATTAATTGTATCAATAGATCTTTTCTAAATTAAACCAGCACAAGGATGGATTTAGATTAACTTCATATTTAAGGCGGAGGAATCCTTAAGGTAAGGTAAATAGAAAGAAATTACTTTGAACTTGTTGAAAAACCTGACATTAATAGGCGCCACTCATTAAAAGAATTTTGTATTAGTAGCCATATTGCAAAGAATACAAAGTACTTAGCTGCAAGCATTTAATTATTACGACGTGTTTCACAGCTTTACTGCTTCAATAGGTGCAAATGTTTATAGAACACAAACAATTGTACCTAAAAACACAGAAAAGCTGTAAAAAGCGTCGGACAAATTATTGAATTACACAACAGTACTTAAAATTTCTAGCAATATTGATACTTGAACACGTGATAAACGTTACACCCTTGCAACCTGAAAGATTCCTAGGTCATTTATACCAGTTTTATTTAAATTAAAGTCACTAACATCACACTACTTCAAATTAAATTTCGGTGACGATATCCGAAGGAAGACGGTGGAGTATCTTTTCATTAGATGATAAATCTTCAATAATAAAACAAAAGCCTTCGTCGTGCGCGACGTCAGCTCCATATTTCGACCCGATTTTCCGGATTCCATCGCAACCCCGCCGATTTCTCGAACACGAGTAGGAGTGAAATAAAGCCATTGGGGCGGGAGGTAGTTGTTTTTTGTTCGGCACCCCTTGTTATCTCTCCTTTCCTTATCGACAGCTCTTTCTCGAAATGACTCAATCCTACAACTCTTTCCTCCTTTCTTGCTCTCTCTCTCTCTTTCTATCTATCCCTGTTCCCCATCTTCCTTCCCGACGTCCTTTTACCGCTCTGCCAATAACCCCAGAACGCTCCCCTCCTACACACATATACACACCCACACAAAACCTTCGTCCCTTCCTCCCTCCCCCACGGACGGCCTTCTGACCCGGGAGCATGCTTTCCCTTTGCCCCCTCCGGGCCAGCCAACTCTTTTCTTCCCCCGAAACCTTACTCATATCCGGGAAACTGAATGAGACTCACGTGCCTGCCCTCAATCATAGGTCAGACTGCCTGAGACTCCCCTCTGCTCCCTTCCCCCTTCCCCTCTACTCCCTTTCCCTTTTCCCCTCTAGGTCCCAAGCCGACTTCTCCTTTCCTTGCCCTCCCACACGCACAAAAAAACCCTCCCTATCTCTTTCCTTCTCGTTTTTCCAAAAAAAATCCTTTCGTACCCCCTCCTCCCGTCTTTCATCCTCTTTCCCTATCCTGGAACCGAAAAAATACTACTGAGGAAAACCTTTGATGGGTGTAACATTCCCTATTCTTCACTTGTTCACGTTCACCTTTCCTATCAGCACAAATGTATCCAACAGTTTATATGACGACCATAACCATAGTTCTGGAATGGAAGTTTTTCGTGAATGGATTTTATTGGAGTGTCTTTCGCACGACGTGGGAAAGAAGACACGGTCATTTTCTTACTCATAGTTTCTGCTCAACGTATCCATGAGTGCTAATATATTCGAAAGCCTCAAGATTCATAACTCTATAAATCAATATTATTTTCAACGCCAAATATCATATGATAGTTTCGGACCCTACTCGGTAGAATTCCTTGATATCAGGGATGGAAGAATTAAAACTGTAATTTCTCATGGTATTAGATTTATTTCACCGCAAAATAGCTTCGATTAAGTTTTGGCGCAAAGAACCATCATCTGAATACCGTGTGGTTGTGTCAATAAATCTAATACTATGAGATATTGCAGTGTCAATTCATCTATCCCTGCCAAATATCATAAACACAATCCCGTCCCAGGGCTGGCATTATTGCGAAAAAAGTACTCCAATTTTGCGCATCCCTCTGATTGATTTATTACAAGAATCTAAGTGCATTGGTCTTGGCAGTTACACCACCATTTAACGCACGACGATAAGTTTGCTGCACCGTTTTCAATAAGTAAAAGAGATATAAATGATGGAGAAAACCAGAGGAGAGGGTAGAATTCAAATTACATGAAATAAACTTTGACTAAAATCGGTGGATCAAGAGCTGGAGGCCGGTGGAAGAGGAATGGAATTGAGTTGAGGGGTCTCTTGAAGGATAAACAACAGCCGGGAGAGGAGTGAGATGCTTGTCATTAAAAGCATTACCTCTCCGCTTGAATAGTCTATTCCAGTATTAACTTTCCAACAATGATAATTAATACGTCCTGTGACAAGCCCTGGCCCATAACCCTGCAGCATAGATTAATGGTGTGACATGGATCTACGTCACTTGCTTCACTTAACTACTCGGATGTCGGCTGAAGTCTTAGGACTTACCGTACTTCTCCAGCCTCTACCACGAAAACTTTGCCATGTCTCACTTTTCCATAGTCTCTACCCTGTCAAATGGTATCCAACCAGGCTCCTTGCTCTCAAATTACTCCCAATTTTTCTCTTGTGTCTACGCTCATAGCACCCTCTAGCTATCGTCTTCTCACTAATTTCGTCAATGTCTCTTCATTTTTCTACCTCCTTTTCCCAAACTTCCTCAATCTACAGTGCTCTTCAACGAGCTGCCGCTGAGGCGTGTGGCAAGGGGTGTTGTGGCACCAGCCATAAAATGGGCGGGAAGAGAGAAAAGGAGGCTGAAAAAGACAGATAATTTACAGGTTAACGATGAGTCTTATGCTAGTGTAACGTTGCTCTCGTTATAAACTAATATGATACTCAGAAAAGAGGAAGTTTGGTAACTACCAGTCTTGCTCTAAAATTCTCTAATTTTATATTTTGTATTGGCCAATGGCTCACAATCTACCACTCCTACCAACTGTGTAACACTTTCTGTTCACTCAAAATAGAATATATCGGAACCAATGGCTTTCATTTTTATTTCATTTACTTTGCGAAGTAAATATTTCCACCCAGGGTCCCAAGTGATCAGATCATATTCAAGATGTTGCATAACTAGATGAAAAGAGCACCTCTTTTTCACTTAGTCGTAGAAGAACCTACCAAACAATCGCTTGATAAATCCTAGTTTATTAAATGCAGCTTCACAAATTTTTCCTGCGATGACTATTATTGTCGAGTAAGTAGCATGTGGTTTCTATTATATTAACCTTTCCCACAGTCTTTAATTACTTTAGTTCTGCGATTCTGAAACGTACTTATGTTGCATTTGATGTATTCTTATATAGAATTTACCAAAATGATGAAACATTTTTCGCAAAACCAATAATTGATTAAAGATTTTTGAAATGTTTTGACAATATTTAGATGAATAATGTTAAAATGAATTCAGCATATAGTTAGGAAAAACTCGCACTGACGAACGAATTTGAATTTGATTTTTAGAGCCAAAGGCGAGGGCATGAGAGCATGATTGGTTAAAAGAGATGTTATGCAGAAAGAGACTACGGTAGCTCATCTTGAATTATTCGCCCTCATCACCTGCTGACCCTGTTGGCCACCAGGCAACGCGTCGGGGTCATTCCGCCCACCTCTCCAACACAAGCTTTCACCTACTACATCAAGCTACCGGCTTCATATCAGATTTTACCTCTATAACATTCCCCTCTCACTTTTTGATATTGCCTTTCCCTTGCACCCACATCGGTGCTGCGGTTAGCGAGGTACTACATTTGGAGGTTTCTCCAAAATATGAAATGATTCGTATTGCTTTTCTGAATTTATTAGTCTTAAGGCAATACTAAGACTTGTTTTGAAAACAAAGTGACATACAATAACGAAAAACTCTTTTTCTTTCAATGAAACAAAAATAACTTGATATCCATCAATTAATTAGATATACTCGGTAAAAATTGCTTCTCATTATACTGTTCAATAAGAGAGTGGGTACGAGTCACAGATACAAGAGTAACACACTGAGAGGTTTACTGCACATTATTCATGAAAAGATTTAATTTGCTCTTATTGAAAATGAAATGTGATTTTGGGTCATTTTTGCAATGCAATACAGTTAACGGAAATGAATCAATGAAAGCACCTGGAGACTTGACAATTTTATTTAAATACGGTAAATATAGTCTTGCCAGCAAAGTGTTTACACTAAAAGTTATAGGCCATCATTCTTGATGCAAAATAGCCCACTGAAACAACAACGAGATGCCCCACGAATATGTCTTTGCCAAGTAGTTTCCTTTGAAGGTTGAGAAAAGCAAGGATTTTAGTCACCCAACCCGTACACTAGGATTTTCAGAACTATTAGTACAGTACCATAATTAGAGGAATCAATAAGAAATCATAAATAACATGTATTCATGAGATGAATATTTCTTCTGGTAACATGATGCAGACGGAAAGAGTTCGCAATACTGTAATCCTACCAAGAAGGATGTAAATATTTTGAAGTTGCTAAATATCTCAGCTGATGATACTATTTTTCCTACTTAACGATTGTAAATATTAAAATAGCATGATGAATTTCATACCCCTTGCCAAACGGTCTATACTCGTTCATCGGAATGAGTATGATGTTTATAATGTATTGCGAACGGTTATAATCTGGCTCATGATCTTGCCAAGAAATACAAGCGAACAGTTTTAGTAAATATGTTTCCAGGTGGATTTCCTTACTAAATGAGAATAGGCAATGGTCCTTGTTTGAGTGAACTACTTTGGGCTAACTGAGGTGGTGTGATTTATGATGGTTGCAAAAAGAGCAATAATGCATTAAAGACTAAATTGAGATTGAAATAAATTGATGAATTGCTGTAGCTGATAATAAGTCGTAGTCATAATAAAGTCTTTCATTACTATTACTTTCATCTGCAGCCTTCCACTCTTCTCTAAGACTTGATAACTTTTTATATCCACCGCAGTTATTATTCATCTGATCTCTCCTAATATGCTCTATGAATTAGTCTTTTGCTCTTAAGACTCCCCCTTCTATTGTACTACCTAGTAGGCTTCTAAAACTTTGATTGTATCTTTACAGGGAATAGTGGATAGGATTTAAATAATGATTAAGGCTAAATCAGGGGTTAAAATAATTACTGATTATTCATTCCATGCAGTAACCTGCATGCAAAAATTTACCTATGGATCAATAGATGATTTCAAACATCCATACACTCTGCTTCAAATAATTCAAATTGGGTTTCAGACGGTCAATACATATTTTAAAGCACTAAGCTTTTTAACGAAGATTTTGTGCCCATTAAGGGAAGGTCGTGTAGAAGATATGATATTTGGTAGTGCCTTAACCTCTTTAGGGGACGAGGTTACCAGTTCAAAATTCAGCCAAGAACTTTAGAACTATCACATAAATCATACTTAAATAATCTGAATCAACGATTTATGTAGACAGTGGTACATGGCGGATCATAAACGTGGAATATTGAAAAAAAATATCAGACTAAGAGCTTTTGAAACTTGATGCTGGAGGTCAAGAGGACGGGTAGTTAAAGAAATGAAGAAGTTTACAAAAGAGTTATAGAGAAAAGGGCTAAATGGGACACAACACAGAAAAAAAGAACCCTGTATAATAGCTATGACGAAAGTGTGTTATGGATTTACAAGAGCAACAAAGATATTCCCTGCAGAACGAATAATCTCTTATATACTGGAGAAGTGAGCATTATACCTGTTTTCTAGAATCAAGAGATTTTTCACTTTTTTAAAACGGTAATTTCTATGTATTAATAAATTTTTATTAGCATTTGTTTTGCAGCTAAAAGTAAAATTTTAAAACCGACAATTATTGAAATCACTCACCAAAACCTTTTGTGATTGATCCCACTAGCATATATTTTGCTGCGTTAAGTGCTGAGGGCTGACATAGAAATAAAAACCCTGTTGCTTGAAGGATGAATTTCAGTTTTTCCCCGATGCTCTCACGTTAGCCTCGATGGGAATACCCTTTTTTCCTTCGGTAAGCTTTAGCATAAACTTGATCAAACCTTAATACCTGGGTAAAACAAAAATAACGGGCCTTCGTACCATTTGATACACGAACTCCACTTAAATTATCAGCGTTAAATTGCCTTTCCCAACTGAAAATATATTATCCACCGTACAGTGATTAAGCCAGAAATTTAAAGTAAAAAGGTATTTTTAAAACGCCTAGTAAATATATTAAAACTAAACAGGCAAGCTCTTAAATTTTAAGAGATTCTTGTTTGAATAATTCAACGCAGCATTTTGGAGCGAGTGGGTATATCATATCCAAAATTAAATAAACTCGTCGGAGTAGATCGAAGTCTTGTCGGAATTCCTGCCGCGGACTGTTCATCATGACGTCGCTTGCAATGATCCATGCATGTAAAGAAGCCTTAACCCTTGAACGGTTGATACGCGAACCTATTTCATCGCAGTGACGGGACGGTTTGTTTTCTGCCTCGAGCGGAAACACACGAATCCTCTTGTTCTCCCGGGGATTTTCATCCCTCCGTTCTTTATTCCCTGTGTTACAGCTGTATCAACATTTTATAAAGTGGATGTCACGTCACGGAGCATTTGTGAGCATGAGCTAAATCCCAGCTACAATAAAGACATTTGTTCATTCAGTGAATAGGCAACGTCTCCTGCAAGCAGCTATATATACACGTGAATCTTAAATTCATTCAATTTAAAAAGCGAGTTCCGACTTACGATTAACATGTAATATGTTATAGTCTATTTAAACTGGTACCACTTTCTTTATTAAGCATGAATTATATTACCAAAATCATATTTAAAAAATATTCAGCCAGCGACCAACCGCAGACAAAAACACAACGTCCACATGCGTCATATATTTATTTTCAGATTATTTAGCGTGAAGACTAGACTATTACTACGAAGAAAACTAACAACACTATTTTATTATTATGAAAAAATATCGCTACAGTTAGACATATCAACGTACGCTGATTTCACAATCATCTGAATTAAAAATACATACATGGGGTTAGTCTTTATCGGGAAAGAAATTATTTTATATGTAATTATGTAACTATTATGCAGCGTTTTCATCTATCTTTAAAGAAAGAAATGTCTAAGAAAAAAAATGTTACGAAAAATACCAAAGATAAGTCCTTCTGTATTCGTTTAAACTTATAATTTTCACAATTTCACATAACTTCATGAAAATTTAAATACTTTCCCTGACATTTGGCTTGTTAATGCCCGTAGAATATCTACCTCGTTCTAGCAATCCGCACAACTTCATTCCACAGCCTCCGAAGATGAATTAATTGAGAAACATGGTTGAATCATTTCTTGGGATCCGTTTTCATGCACCTACAGTGGTTTAAATAAATGCATTAGTTAACACACAGCGTGGATACTACTGCGGGCTTCAAGCAGACCGAGAAAAGATTCTATTCCAAATGCAAGCAAAAAGCGTGACTTAGAACATAAAACTAACAAAATAAATAAAATTTAAAAAATTTTAAAAAAATTTTAAAAAATAAAAAAAACACGCATAAAATATACGCATATAATATGTTGTGTTCTTTATGGCAAATTGACAGTCTGATTTGGGTTTGTTATAGACGAGGGGCAGGATAATCGCGTAAAACTCGAATTCTCACTCTTCGCCTCGGTTAATTGTTTCGCTTTAATGAAACGCAATGCACATGAAAGATCTTCCTGACGAGTTTATTTCATCTTCACGTAATGGCGACTGGAGATAACACGATGGAATGATAATATGAGAGGGGAAGAGAAACACTGAGTCAGCATTCGTCAAGACGCATCTAAAAGGGTTTCGTTGCTACGGGTACGTCTGTCAACAACAGGAGAGAAAGGCCCAGAATTTCAACAGCTGTACTTCCCCATAAGCTGTCCATACATATGCAGCAGAATTCCATTCTAAATGTAGTTTGATGAGAACCTTTCATTTCTTGACAAAAACATCACAAACGATAGTCAACAGCCTCAGCTCAACGAATGAGAACAACTTCCGCGCTGCTAACCTTAACGATGTTCAACACGAAAAAAATAAACACATATTTTATTCATCAATGTATTGAATATACAAATATGTATAACGAAGGGACAATAAGGAAAACTTCTAGCTACGGCTCTAGGGCTAAGTAAACGACAGTATATCATGATCGCAGATGCAAGACATATTAAAGGATGGAAATTATTTTGAGGACAAATATTGATGAATTAAAATTTGAAACCTCATTCATGTTTAACAGCCGAGGATAAAACGTTCTATTCATCATGTTCTATTTTTACATAGGGTGTTCTTGCTGGTCCTTTCCTATTCTACTCTTCCGCCAACTTCTTAACATCTTCCTTTATCCGTCCGCTCGACCGTAAGCATCCTGACATAAGCTCCACATTTCGAAAGCTTTTTTCGTTTTCTGACATACATTTCCATTGGTTGATGCGTCCAATGTAAATAAGAGCACTTTATCCAAAGATATACTGAGTTTATTATACCCAGGTTTTGGCAAAGCCTAAATGACTCAATATTAACCTCATAACACCCTCATTGAGATAGTTTATACCAAGACAATATGCTAATACTAAGTAAATATTTACAAGCAAAAGATTTTCAATATTTTACGCTATCTACGCTACATATACACTTCGGATTTTACTTCAATTCGAACGACTGAATTTTCCCGGACATTTGTTGTGATTTCGTCATTTTCATCACTGGTTTTAGTTCACTAACGACATTAGCGCAGACGTTGTGAAATTCACATGCACCCAAGTGGCCTTATTTATGTATGAAGGTGCAAAGATTGGTCTACTCAAGCCATTTCTAGAAGGGAATGCATATATACCTGAGATTCATATGTATTCCAGCCAATAGCACATCGTCGTTTCTACATTCTATAAGAATACGTATAACATTTGACGTGGAGATCTAAATAGCTTTATCATTAGATGAAGCAGCCGTAAGTATTTTCAGGGAGGAAATTTTGTCCAATATAGGTATACCTATGTCTAGTATTCATTTTGCAAAGAATACCTTGTAATTTTCTGAAATTCTAGAAAAATTGCTCAAATATTGCAACAGGGATCGATAGTTACAGAAAAGAACAAAGTGCTCTCTGCAATATTGATGCTAATGTTAAATTTTTCTACGCCTAATGTCGTCACGTTTAGGAATAAGACTTTCATATTAACATTGGACAGTATTTCATCCCATGTCTTTACCTTTAACTCCTGACTAACGATATAAATTAAACCTAACGACTGCATGGATTGATAGACATATTTTACAATACTAACTGGAACGTATACGAAAGAGACTTCATGAATTTTTCAAAACAGTGAGAAATTTCCACTCAGGATGAACTCGGCGGTGGCAACTCCCAACTGCGTAATTGTTGATCTGTCCATTCTTCGAAGATTCATTCATCACGTCATTTCCTCAGTTAAAGCAAAGTTTCGCTGTGTTTACGCTCATCGCAGGATAAAACTTTCAGGATCTACGCCAACACACGCGTTGACTGCAGATCTAATTCTCCTCCATGATTCACCAAAATGGAAATTCGTCCGCCCATTCGTACATGCGTACACAGCGGTCTCGGATCCCTCTTTTGATTACGCTTCCCGGAATGCTATTCCCTTAATCCACACCTTTCAGGGCCTCCATTCGTCTCATATCCGAGCTCTCCCCTCGGCCGTCTCTCACCGGATTCCCTAGAGAGAGTTGGGCGCCTCAGGTGGAACGCCCCCACGTTCTTACGTCACCTACTCGTCTCGAAGTAAATACAAGGTGATATCAAAAGACTTTTACAATTACAATTTCCACATGAATATTTATTTATGTACTTTAACTTGTGACTGCCTTTACATGAAAAAAAGAAGAATACAATATGGAGCCATTCAACCAAATAGAGGCTTCAAAAGAAGCATAGTTTTTATACCTTTCCACGCAGAAAATCAAAGCATGACTATGTAAAATTCTTCATATGTCTAGTACTAAGGTATGACACAAAGACACAGACAGGTTGTCAGATTAATGTTGTTTAAAAAAGATATGAACACTCTTTTCCTTTGTTCTAACATTTAAAAGTGTTGCCAGTTAGACACTTGTATGTTTACAAAGTTTTAAGATCTTTCTATGTTCGAAGTGGTCATTCACCATTGTCTACTGCAAAAAGGTACTCGTATGACATGAGGAGAAGATGTAATGTATATTTATGTAAACCAAATTCAACCATAATTAAAATATCATTTCTGCACGTGGGGCCTAGGGCATTCAATGTTTAGCCAGAAAATATAAAAATTAAGAGTAATTCCCAAACATTTCTGTGTTCTGCGAAATCAGGGTTATTTACTCAGCACAATGTTGAGAACTTCTTTAAAAACAATGTTTGAAAGGTTGCGGTACTTGTATTAATTTCTTATTCAAATGATTGCTTCGTTTTTTTTATATAACACTTCCAAGGTTATTGTTGACTTCACTAGTTTGTAAGTCGGGGTTTCAAGGTTAATTTCTTTTTCCAATGTATATTTTTAGTTTTGCTCTTTTTGAGAGCAATTTTTGTTTGTACCTGCCAATTCATGTTGTTGCCAATATTTTTGTACCTATATTGGATGCAATAAATATCTTTATCTCTCCTTTTTCTTCTCCTCAACCCTAAGGTTGGTGGGCATTCAAATTCCTTCTTTCCAAAGCCAGTCTCTATATATCACTGTATCTTCTCCCCTCTATGGTCTCTTCCAGGTATTCTTTTCTTGGTCAACCTCTTCCACCACGGCCCTCTACCACTCCTTCCATTAAAGTAGTCATCCACTCTGAGTGACGTAGGTGTCCAATCATTGCGTTTCTTTTTTTACAAATAGAATTAACAAACGTTTGTCCTTCCCCAATCCTTTGTAATACTTCCAGGTCGGTAACCCTCTCTGTCCAAGATATTTTTAAGTCTTCTCCAGCACCACATTTCAAAGAACTCCAGCTTTTTCCTCTCCTCTTTCCTCAGAGTCCAAGTTTTTGAGCCATAGGTGCACACACTCCAAACATACGTTTTAACAAATTCTTTCCGGGTCGATAGAGAAACATTTTTCGATGTCAAAAGAGTTTTCTTTTTGATAAATGCTTGTTTTTCTTGTGCTTTCCTACTTTTCATATCCGCTGTACATCTACCATCAGATGTGATACAGCTACCCAGATATTTAAAAGTAGTAACGTGCACTAGTTTTTCTCCATCTAGATATACCTCAGCTTCCTCTAGTCCATCTTTAGTGCATTTCCTTATTTTAGTTTCCTTTTTGTTTATTTTCATGTCCCAATTGTTTTTAAAGATTTAGTTAATTTTGTATAATGCATCCTGTAGCTCATTGTCACTATTCGCTAAATGTGCTATGTCGTCCGCAAAACTGATGGTTGTGTAGAGGTTACCATTCACTTTTAATCCACTCTTATTTGTTTCTGTAAATTCCTTCATTGCCTGTTCCATGTATAAATTGAACGGTATTAGGGATAGACTGCATCCCTGCCTAACACCTTGAGAGATCTTTGCTTCTATTCCGTCTGCACTGAGGATTGCTTCTTGGTTTTGGTAAAGTTGGAGAATTATCCTACTATCTCTATAGTCTATTTTAGCGTCGTAAAGGACTTTAAACAAGGTATTCCAACTGATGCAGTCGAAGGCTTTTTCCATGTCAATAAAGGCTATGACTACCTTTTTATTAAGTCTTATCATTTTTTCCGTAATTAGTCTTAACGCTAAAATAGCAAATAGATCATCTAGTAGATTTTCTTCAATTTTATTCTCGACCCGATGATATATTATTCTAGTTAGTATCTTTAAGGTTAGTTAGTATCTTTAGTTAGTTAGTATCTATATCTATCTAAGTGAGAAATATGTATGCAGAGAGAATTGAACATTTTATCGGTTAAAACTGAGAAAAATCTGTAAAGCATTAGACGACTAAGAGAACTACGAATAAAGTTGTAAGTATGAGCAGCACAAACATTTCAATAACCAATACACCACTAAAGGCATAAAAAGTTAGAAAACAGAAGATAATGGCACATAATGATCAACGGTCAATTGCCAAAACGTTTAGCCGCGCGGAAATCAGATGGGGTCAGCAATCGAGCCCGTCGAATACAGTGAATCGATAGCATAAGCATTAGAGTAAGCCTACTAATGGTTTGTGGACCAGGACAATTGGCCCAATGAGAGGATATGGAAAGACAAGAACCTAATTGCCTTTATCAGTAGTTATAAATCCAATGGTTGTCTTGCTACACCTAGGTACACATTGAGGTCCATCGAAATTTACCCGAGATATTCCATTCTTGGTCTGAATTCGGAGACACTTCTTTTTTGTTTTCCACTACGTCAATGCTCTCACGAGATCTTTATGTCAAAGCATGAGTCCATTCAGCCTACGATTGGTTGGCTATTTGGGTGGGTAACTGATAGCTGTGGTCACAAGTGGCATTGAAGCTATTGACGCGAAGATAATTCTCACGAAGGGCCGAGATAAAATCAGTGTCGGAATTGTCCGGGTCTTAACCAAAGGCATCGTGGGGAACTACGGATTAACTCAATGCGATGGACGGAGTACGGCGAATCAAGTGCTCTCCCCATGACAACCGAGTAGTACTCTGGATTCCGCTGAAACATTTTCACTACTCTCGGGATTCGAACTCAAGATGAGAATATGCTCAACCTACCTCACCCACCCTCTTCCTCCCCAGATTATTTTCAAAAAAGGTCATCCTCCATCTATTATATGCAAGCAACTACATTTCTCCCAAAGCACCTTTTATTCCCGCTTACCGACCGAAGTTTCGACCTATCAAGGCTTATTTCAAGGCAGGTCATAATGACGTCAAAAGTAAGGACTTCGACGGAGCAGACCTAGGTCGGCAAGTGAAAAAAACTGCGTTTTAGACCATTTACTAACGACATGGAAGTAATGCCTTTAAATACTATGTCCATTTCCAACAATGTGTATTCCGTCTTCAACAGTGATTCATTTCGCTAATTTGATCATCACTTCGCTATAACGTCACTATCCCTTGGTTACCATTTTATTTGCTCAGTAGATACTATTCTCTAAATTTTATTGCCATATAGAATCATTGTCGAAATGAATGTTTAAATGACTCAGAGTTTTAGCACCAATATGAGAAAAAATCCACACCTTTCTGGGCATATATTTGTCTCATATCCACTTCACTCCATCTAGTATCCCAAGAGGGTTTCGGGTGCCTCAGAGTCCAAAGCCCACAAGCTCTTACACCCGGCCACGCTTGATTTCGAGGCACGCTCTCTTGAAAACCTTCCACAGAGAGAGAGAGAGAGGGAGAGGGGAGGGTGTGAGCCCTTATCGTATCCTGAGGCGACTACGCCAATCAGGGTCGAGGAGGTAGGCTGAGGGAGGGAGGCCCTTGAGGAGGATTTCCGGCTTCATTTCACGCCACGTCTTTCGCCCGAGAAGGGCTTCCGTCGTTCCCCTTTGACGAGCTCCAACACAGGCAGGCAATACCACGTGACTCCCAAAACAATCGGAATCACTTTCTACGATGCCGCCGCCGCCGCCGACGGGTAAGGGAGAAACAACGCCACCGCCTTGAGACGCCACGCATAACCAACCAACTCATCCACCACTGCCTCTCTTTGACCTGAGACGTCATACTGTTGGAGTTCAAAAGATTGGTTCCAAGGACTGCTAATTGTGAAGTTCTCGCAAAACCTAGTGCCTCTTTACTTCTCCAGGAACAACGCCGCTATATAATAGTGCAATTAATATATTGAAAACATTATTCATAAGTATGGTCGCGCACCAGCGAGACAAATTTCTATTATTAATTTTTCATAATAGTCCTCTGCTATCCTCATCCCTATAAAAGTTGACCTGGTAAACAATCCTAAACAAAATTACATCACAATTTCATAGGATGGATGAAGGATTTCACTTCAGTAGGTCTCCTGAATTTGTAGTTGCGTGGTAAAACCAGCATAAATGTTTACAGTCTCAAGAAAAATCATAATTTCTTCAGAGGAAATATTTGGACTACAAAATTATAAAGTAATTATATGACATAGAATGACTCGTTTAGCCTAAAAGTGAACATTTAGGTAACTTGCAAAATAATTGGCAAGAAAACAAAAACTTACATCCTCAAATACATGAGATGGCTGCTGTATTTTTATACCCTTATAACAATCTTTATAAAAATTATGGAGGTATCCAAATACAAAGTATCCAATATATGAGGAATCCCACAGCAATGCGAGGGCTTGTATGTACTCTCATTTTTCACACAGGGGAAGACAAGTTGATTACAATCCACATGAAACTTCACCTTGACACGGCAAAAACAGACAATCTGGCTAATAATTGGTAGAAAATCTTAGTCTGCTTCGAAACAAGAGCACGTACCACGTGCTTCCTTTGTAACTAAAGTATTTTGTGCAATTACGGAGTTGCAAAAGAAATAGCAACAAAAATTGCAAGTAAATAGGGCTTTTTGATGTGATTTTTACTTATGATAGGTAGTAGCAACTTTTGATAATGAATATACAGTCATCGATTCATTCGCTTTTGTCGGTGAACATCGATGTATGTGAATGAAAATACATCCCATTCCTGGCACCCTTGGATGACATTCAGGGCATGGTTTCCGTATGAACTGTCTCATAAAAGTGAACCCGATATACTTTCCTGGTTCAAGAAAAAGTCGCAAAGACACTGGGAGTCTGTGCAACGTGAGGTACTAGTTGGAATAATGGGTCACAACTAAAATATTATGGTTGAAGAGAAAGGCAACGAACACGTGCAATTATGCAGTTAACAAAAATCAAAAGTATATAATACTTTCTATATTTGGCAAAACCTATGCTTAGAATAGCAGCATCAAATTCAAATAATCGTTAGATTGGACAAAAAACCGGGAGTTATCATTTTTTAATCGAGAGTTATCAAACGCTTCATTCCTTTAACTTATTTAGTGGTAAACTTAAAATAATTTATGCGGGCGCGGACTTTACAATTTGCGGGTGAATTTTTATCCGCTTAAAAGGTTCGCGGGCAAAAATTTACCTCTTTCAGCAGTGCTTTCTTTTGACCTAAGAATTCAATTACTACGCCGGCCTCTCCAGTTCAATCTTCCACCACAGCCAACCCGTCATCCGCACACCACCTTCCCGAGGCAGACATTCGCACTTGCCATTGTTTGTCTCACTCGAGAAATCCCGCTTTCCTTGAAAGGATTCGCGTTTCCTTATAGGGACTCGTGATCCCTACTGCTCGCTATTTTCCTCCCACCTGTGATGTTTTGTAGTTCCGCGTATTTCATAAAAGTGTTACAATACATCGACTCGCAACAATATTCCTCAAAACATCATTACATTTATAAGAAAATTATTTTCGAGTATCTCAAAGAAGGAGACGAAATCACATTTGCCAAAATAAAATTCATTACAACAGCTCATTTTTTCGTATTAAAGGATATGGATAACGAAGTTTCACAAGTGTAATCATTATATTATACTCAATAACAATTTTAATTTAGAAGAAAACACTTTAAAAAATAAAGGCGAATGATGTATCCTTTCCTATAGAATTAAGCAGATGTATCTCCTTAGGGTCGCTTAGTGCACACTAAAACGTTAATTGTACAAGCTAAGATGGTTCCAGCAAATGGTTACACAGCATAATGCATGAATTGACGAAATTGACGATTTTAATGATATTCATGATGTAAGTTTCAAGTGAATGACGCATGTTTAAAAAAAGTTGAAAACACCTTTGTCGAGTCTGCCGACCCTAATCATTGCTACTTCCTTCGTACCTGTGACGCGTTAATAACAACAATTTCCCTTATTAATTCATATTTTATCCTTTTGCAGCTATTTTACACAAAACTATTGCTATTTAGAAATGCTATACTTAGGCTAAACAATTTTCTATCATACTAACACATGCTCGATCGATTTGATTAAATAAATCGCATTTTTTCCAATCATCAGCGGTCATCAACGCAAAAATTGGAATTCTTCACCTCTCCAATGGCTCACCTTAACGCCCACCTCACCATTTCCAATATTTCTACAACATTTTAATCAATCAATTTAATCAATAAATACTTTAATATAGAACAAATATCTAAAAGAAATGGAGTGGCGTCCGCCAGTCTTTGGGCATGCTTTTTGCTACTCCCTTAATAATATTCTGCACCGTCAGAGCTAACTTTTGTTAAGATTCTGGCGTATATACTAAGGAGTGCATGAAAACATAGTCGTAGATCCCAAAGGCACGAGGGCTCCGAAAGTGGCCCCTCCAGGAATAATGAGTATCACTAAAATTGATATTTGTACCATTGCAGAGACCTATGTGGCGAAAGATCTAAACCGCAACACTTTCGTAGAACTAAGAAGAGTTATGTTGGCGTCCTAAAGAGCCGTAAGGACTCAAATCAAGGTTCTCTCGGTTTTCACAATACACATAGATGATGAACCGATTACAATGAAATATTTCATACATGTACATGACAGGAATAAGAGGTCGGATGATTTATGAGAAAGGCTAAAGGACGTTGAGGACGAAAAAGAGGGCCCTCTCAAGTTTGATGACAAAATACAATTAATGTGAATATTTTTACCCCATATTTCCTACAATTTACTTCAAAAATAAAAGCATTGGGATTAGTGTAGAGGATTCTTATCTAGCTTTTTCAAATAATTTTTCACAAAAATATTTTGGTAAGAAACCCGTATTTTACCTAAACATTAAAAATACTCAAAATTACTTTGGCTCCTTTATGCATAGCATAGTACAATTATTTCATTAATTCCCGCGTAAATTCGGGTCTTTAGGCTAGCTTTTCATAATTTGCCGAAATTTTCCAGTCTTGGCCTTCTTTTGTTAGATTCTCCTCCCATTTCTCCTTTCATTATTGTTTCCAGTAGACTATATGGCCGCAAAAAAATATAAAATAAGGGATTTTGTTCTTATTTATAGAGTTTTTGTCACACCTTTTTTTCGAATAATTATTAATGTAAAACGAATTACAGTGGCTACAAAGCCATAATTTCCTAATCAAGCACATAGTAAATTCTTAAATCGACCTATTTTAAATACGGCAAGAGGATAAGAAAAAATAATTGTTTGAGCGTTATTGGCAAAAATATTTGCTTAAAAATCTGAAGATACTTTGAAACCAAAATCCTTTCCTAAGCTGTAGAAAAATAAAAGAACAGATAACCTCATTCTGAGTTGATAAATCACTTCCACGCCTCCGTCGTATTTCTCATTTGCGTTGTTTTATTTTTAATTCCAACTCTAAAAGAGGAAGTGTGGGCGGGGGAGGAAATAAATTGACGGGAGTCTGCCTCTGGCAATTCTCTATTCCTTTATCTCAGTCAAACTAAATTTCCTTCTTTCTGGTGGCTCTTCCTTTCTAATCTCCAGGCTACAGGGAATCTGGCACATCGACTACTTCCCTATGCCGGTTACCCGAGACTCGTAATCAAGTTGGTTCTGAGTATTAGCGTGGAAGTTCACCGCTTTGAAGAAACTTCGAAAAGCACTTTCAACGTTATGTGCGGAATCAGGTTATTTTCATTGTTTGTTCCACGAGAAAACGGTTTTGGTTTTGGATAAAACACGCAGCTAAAAAATCAATGCCTTCATTGATAACCGTTAATGATTCAGGCCCTCCTCACCTCGTCAACTTTTATTATATTTGAATCATATTAGTGACAAGTCAAAGGATTTCCTTCTCGATGAAGTTAGGGTAACTGTCGTCTTGTTGTTTCGACAAACGAGCTGTTGAAGACTCTTTATGGCAATGGTATCCATAATTCAAAGCAAAGCATTAATAGGATTCGGTGAAATTGGAGGACTTTATATTTAATAAAGAATGAACACAGAAGTAAATTTGTAGCTCAGAAGATACCACTGCACGAATTTTGTAAAGTGTTTAACTCTTAACAAACATCTTAGTGTGACGATGCGTACTTAGTTACTAAATGGCATAATAAGGTAAAGTTCTGAGGCATAAATATAAAAAAATAATTCATTCAGCTCATTTCAAGCTTTCTGTTTTAACTGATTTAAGATAATAATTTCCAGGATGTAATGTATAATGCCATAATATAGGTCACAAATGACCCTAATTTTGCCAAGCGATTGAGACGGGATCACTAACTATGAGGGCAACATGTGACCCTCGATATCATATCCACTAACTGGAGCCGTGTTACGGGATGCACTCGACGCCAAGAGCTTCTCGTGGATCAGTTATCGATCTAGCTCGAGTAATTACGCAACAAATGCAGTTATGGAGAGGATTTATGTCTTCATACGCGCCGTATTTTGACTCTACTGTAAGGGATTAGCACGAAACGAGCTGATGGGGACACTAGAAAGCCACATAAATGGTTCTCTTAAACACAGCGCTCAAAATGACATTAAAACAGCTGAATAATCATTATAAAATAGAAAGGCATTCAGTTTGTAAGCATTGAAACAATTTTACAGTAAAATGATCTTGCCGGAAAATTGCCAAAAAGTTCGATGAACTATAAAATGCATTAACACATGCGGCAGCAGTAAACCTAGCCGTGGTCAGATTTCGCCATATACCTATCAAGGCGAAGTGTCAGAATAAGGTTTGCTGATAACCTCTCACATTCAATCAAGAAAATACTTGACTTGCTTAATATCTAGGCAAATCAGCGTAATACTGTCGCGCAATGCTGAATAAACTTTTAAATTGCGGTCACCATGTCCATTTACTTTATTTCCGGGAATGACTATTATCGGTTGATATGTTTCTATTCATGATTCTTAGCTTAGTAATTATCTACTACCACGTTAAAGTAAATTTGGAAAATCCTTTCACAACCATTCACAGCCGCTAACACTTGATACAGATGTTTGGTGCAAGTTCTTGCGAGTATTTGAAAGAGCTTAAGTGTCTCTTACTGAATAACATGTGGCACATCAATTATGAAAAACGCGCAAATAAAATTCAGTGAGAAAAATACTAACTCAATAAGCGCACGACGCATGTTTATCTTCCAGGCAGCATTTGGATGTTAAACAATTTAAAGTTTTTATTTATAATGCAGTTGGATCGATCGAAGAAATAAAAGTTATTATTCTTGAAAGATATAAGTTTTGTTTGCATATTTTTATCATGTACTCTTTGTTTTGTTTGTTTGTCTACGTCTACATTACGTATTTATTGTTACTGCGACACTGTAAACGGGCATAAATGCTGTATGTGAGCAATTACTTCAATAAAATAAGAATATTTCAATATTGCGTAGGTAAGATACTTACTCAAATGAAAAGGTAACTTTGAATCCTTCCATTGATTTCTTTATTCTGGTACAGCATGTTTCGACACACCGGTGTTATTGTCAGGTACAAAGATTAAAAACTTTTCTCAGGTTTTACTGTTCTTTGTATCTGAAGATGACGCCGGTGTGTCAATCATGTTGTGGCAGGATAAATAATCAGTAAAGGAAAACAAAATCATCTTTTCATTTGTGAAAATCAGCTTCCACTTAGTTAGGCCTCAAACCATTAAATATATTTAGCTTCTTTCTCTTCGCTTTAAATTGAGGCAAATCTTGAGGCATCAAGGTGATGACTTAATTATGCCTCAGATCCCTCTTAGAAGTTTGCCACACAATTTCAGCGGAAAAGGGCTGGTAAACAGAGTTTCATTTCATGCATATAAAAAACTCTCGTTGATGACAGAGGAGCTAACTCTATTGTCTTTTTTACACTTGGGATATAAATCATTAAGCTATTCGAGCTAAAGTAATTGTTCGCAAAAACGTGACTGGGTGGAAAAAGGTTGTTTTTCCCCCGTGAAATGGCGGCTGTGGATTGGAAAGTGTGGAAACTCGTCTTCTGTTTACCGACCGAACCTCTTTGGGCGAGGAGATGAGTCATCTTCCCATCAATACACGTCCTTCCACGACTATCCATATTTTTCGCTTTATTGTAGGCAGTTTTTATTCATCTTTCTTTCCTAACTTTCACCAACCGAGGAAAACATTTACGGCTAGCTCTCCCTCACACTCTCCTTCGACACAAGGCCAAAGAAAAAGGCGAGTTCTTTCCCCAACGATCGTTTAGTTGAAGGTATAACATTACATGCTTTATACGGATGGCCAAGTAATATTTCTGAAAGTATTGCTTATTTATACGGGCAAAGAATGGTCTGTGAATGAGCTTCACTTGAAAGAATAGGTGCTGAATGCTCCAGTATTGGATGTTCGTGAAAAAAACACTGATGTGATAATGTCAAGCTGAGAGAAAGGTTCCGAGTCGAAAATGGAATCAGATACATGATAATATATAGAATTAGGTGAGAATAAACGGTTGACCGTAAGAGTAATGGGTGAATACGATAAAGGAGGATCAAAAGAGGAGCAATATAAGGAGTCTTGAGAATAAGAGAGCATGAATGAAGTAATGCATAAGTGTAAGATAACCAACTGGGCGACGAAGGCTTCTGCGATTTTTTATCGGTAATTTTTGAGTTTTCCCCGCGTTGAACGATTTTTATGGATGACCATTTTGCTGGCATTCCAGTCAGCTTTATCAGGTCATGATCGATACAGAACGGTAACCAGTTCTTCTGCTCTTAAATCCATTTTTCAACTTCTTTTACTGAAATTAGTCTCAATAATTAAAAAAAAAACCGTTAAACATTTCTACCTTGTTTTGCTTATATACTAGCAACCTTTAAAAATCTTACCTACGTACTCTCAATTCAAATACTGAGGGTAAATTTTAAACTACATAATATATTTCGTTTATAATGAAATATCTTTATACTTTTACATATGAAAAAAAGAACTATGTCATGCAAATACAACGTCACGGTATAAAAACATAGACTCTTTGTGGCAAATTTATGAGTTTCACATGACCTAATGGAGCCGACTGGAATGCCGGCGAAACGGTCGTCCATAAAAATGGTTCAACATGGAGAGAACCCGAAAGTTATCTATGACTAATTGTGGTTTTGCTATGAAGAAAGAGCCAATTTTTAGGACTAAAATAGTTAGTTCTTTAATTTATCTTCCCTGAAAAAGGATGGAGTGATAGTGAGTATGCATCACTTCGAATTTATTATACGGCAATCCAGAGGACTCTGATATGTATGCATGTTATTCTTTTCTCTGCTTTATTAACCAGCAACATAAGGCTTAAGATTTACAATCGTCGCCAATTTAAAATACAATTTATCTATCTTTGAGTCATATCTGAATTCTCTGAAGTTATGTAGCACATAATAAGATACTTTTTGACTAACCCAACATCTACAAAATAGCTATTTTTACTGCTATCCAAAGAAATTTATTTAATATTCCCACGGTCATTCGAGCCGCTCATGCAAACAAAAGTCTTCGATAACGCACGGTAACCACTTCTTCTGTTCTTAAACCTTTTTTTTCAACTTCTTTTACTGAAATTAGTATCTATCTTTGTAAAACCTGTAAACATTCTTAAACAGTATCGCTTATATATTAGTAACGGTCAAGCTTCGAAAATCTTACTTATGTACTCTCAATTAAAATCCCGAGAGCTATTTTAAAACGATAAAATGCATTGCGTTCTTAAAGAAATGAATTTATACTTTCAAAAGTGAAAAAATAAAAACTATGTTATGCATATGCAACGTCATGGTGGTAATAAATGGCCTCTTTGTGGTATATTTATGAGTTGCATCAAGAGACCGCATGTCTGTGTCAATGCTATAGGAAACTATTCCTTTGGCTTCAGGATAAACACCCACAGCTGTTATTGTCATATCCAAACACAAAAAAATGTTGCTCTTGACTTTAAAGCGCAATTCAATTAGTATTTTAAGCATATACTTAGCACAATATTAAATCGGAACAAAAATCAATAGAAATGGATTAACAGTAATGGACCGCCGTATTAAAATACCTTTTATATTATTTGTGAACTCTCTGTAACAGTCAAGAGGAGTGAAAGTTTTAATTTTTGCTAGAATTGCTTTCTCTGTTCACATCTTTGTGATGATACGGCACTTCTTTTAATGGTTTACCGCGTATTCAGCCGTTTTATTTCATAATTTCCTCCCTTTCCAACTCCGCAATTAACGATCAAGCTACAAAGTAGAGATAAATGAGAGGCTGGTCCAGAAAGTTATCGGGCTGATTTATTATGAGTTTTTTTACAAAGTTACAATATTCCCAACAACATCCCCTTCAAAGAATTTACAACGTCAGCCTCACACTTCTCCCGACGACTCTTTCAAAGCTTGAAGCAAGTACAGAACACGTTCTTGTGAAATCAGCTTAGTTCCTCCAGCATTGTTAGCTTCAAATCCTTGATTGTATCAAATAGTCGTTCCTAAAGGAGGCACCTGATACATGAAAATATAAAAGAAGACGGCGAAGACCAAACCACGCTAGCCAAGCCATATGGCTGAGGAACGACTATCATCCCAATTCTCCAACAAAACTAAAGAATAACAAGGGCTATATTAGCAGAAGCCGAGCCTCGGTGGCATCCATCATTGATATAGGCAGCATTCCACCTTCGACCTTGCACACATTCACACAGAATGGGACACTATATTAAAGTTCTGGCCCACTCAAAATCAAGGCTCAGAAATATTCATAAAACATGTAGTAGCGTGTTATTTGTTCTAGTTTAGGACATATATAAGGCTAATGAATAGAATAGATGAAGAAAATATATAGCCAACACAAAAGGAAGGGGACTTAGTAGCTGCAGAAATACGGCAGAGAAAATTATATTAAGATGGCAGTGGCACTTAACAAGAATGAAATATGGTAGAATCTCCGGGGCTCAAGAAGAAGAGAAAGGATGGAGCGACCAGGGGAAAATCACGTAGACGATGGATAGACGACATGAAAAATAGCTTAAACAATAAAATCCCTGGGGTTAGAGTGTTGAAAGGAGACATGAAATTATAGAAGACGACAGAAAAGCTTGCTTAATACTTGGGCCCACACATATTCGAATAGGAGCGGCTACGGCTACGACAAGCTCCTCTTCTCTTATCTGACATAGCTTATCTATGCAACATCAACGAGTAACCAGGACTTGAACGAAATGGCGCAAGCCTAGAGCCCTTTTTAGAGGGGAATTAGACGGGAGTTGGTACATTTATAGGGTAGATGGTAAACATCTGACTCGTACATTTAACCACACGTTGGAGGTGGGCGTAGGAAATTTATATTTATCTTGAAAAATGTTCGCATATCCGTAATGAAATGATTTCTATGCACACCATTGCTGTAAATTGTATAACGAGTAACCACTTGGTATGAAATTTTATCAAAATTAGTATACTGATAAAAAAAAGCTAAGGCACTGCTGCTTTCTTTAGAAAGTGTGGATTTTTTTTTCTTTTAGGTTAAACAGTTTTCTTTGGAATGTAAGGTATGAGGCTTTCCCAGCGTGAGAAGTTAAATAGCTCAATTCGGGAAGTCCACCGGGTGAGATACTCCATAAGTGCCGACGTTTCGATGGCCGAGTCATCCATCGCAATTAGAAAGAAATTAAAAATTCCTCCCTAAAGATGATGAACGACTCGGCTATTGAAACGTCGGCACTCATGGAGTCTCTCACCCGGTGGAATTCCCGAATAGAGCAACTTAGCTCATCGGTACGAATATTTTTTAATTTATGCATTGTCAAAACCACGACTTTCTCTAGGAATGACTTATTTCTTAAGGAATTATGAATCTCAAAATTATTCACTTTGTATAAATATTTTTCCTACATATGCCACTCTTGTCATGCTAATAAATTCCCACAGTAATTAATTGTGCAGTACACTAAGTAGTGAGTTTTATTAACTATTGGTACTTTTTTACGGGTGCAAGAGCAAAATATGTCGATCAATTTTTCCAGCTACACGTCTATGGTTCGTATCGACGAGATAGCGGAGGATGAATGTTGCTAAGGAGAAGAACAAACTGATGGAGAGAACGGCTCAAAGGGAAGGGGTTGCGGAGATTGTGGAAAAGGCAGGAAGGGAGTGGAAAAAAGGGAACTACTGGTTTTTTTTCCCTCTCCGCCAGAGCACGAAAAACTTTGCGCAACAAGCCGAGGGGTAGAAAGAAGAACGCAAGGCGATCGAGGCGAGAATTCCAATATCGGATCCTTTCGCATCGGCATGCATTGCCGTCGCGGGCCTAGAAAGAAGTTCCCAGGGAGAATAGATTCTTGAGGGGATGGTCGAGGACTTATAAGATTACGCGTACCCATCTACGCACTGCCTATCCATCTCTTCCCCCACAAAATCGTAGCCCAGTTTTTTTCATGGTGACGCCTCCTTCGTCACGGCATCTTCGGCTCGATATTCACTCAAAAGGGAATTAATGCTGGAAAAAGTTTGCCCCTCCCTTGTTTGAGTTTCCTCGTTTTGCGGTGTTTGTGTACGAGTGTGCGAGTGTGCTGCCTTTGTTAGCGTCAGATGTGACGAACCAACAAGCTGTCAAGGCGCTGCTATGCTCCTGCGCGGAAAGATTTTTATTTGCTCTATTCATCCTCGACTTTTTAATGAGCAGCCTGGGTGATTGCTTCTGACGATGAATGTGAAGTAGTTGGAAGTTGGAATATTGGTAGGCCACACGAAAAAGGAGGTGCATTTTTGTTTTGTTTGCTTAAGAATAATCAATTTCTTTCATTACTGCCCTAGGCTTCTGAAGTTCGATATTCCTTTTCCGGTTTGAAAAAAGGCGAACGTCCTTGGAAGCGCATCCTATACACGGAAAGTATTGTAAAACTTTTAAACGAATTCAGTCACGAAGCGTCAAAAAGAACAAGGAGAGATTTTCAATTCATTTCAACTCACTCTGTTAGCCGGACTGAGCGCTTCTGCAGAAAAAAATAGTTATCAAATATGTGAGCATATACTCCTATAATCAGATTTCTGAACTGCATTCGAACATAATGAAAAAATATTAAATATTAGATAAGATAGAAAAAATATTCATTCTTACTAGAACGCCCAATGTAGTCTTTTTTACTACATTTATTTTTTTCATTTTTACGCAATACACACCTTCTATTGGAGAAAAAGAATTTTCGGGACTGTCATTCATTTATCGTATACTTCAAGTAAGCTCGGTCACTTGCCATTTCTATATTTTTTTTCCTCTTTGAATAGTCTTTTTGACTACCTTGACTGTAGGGGATACTTTACTTTAAATACCTATTGTTTTAAGTATTATTTTACTTTTAAGTTTTAGACTTGCACTGTTTAGCTTAACACCTGACATAATATTTTATTGTCATTTCAAATGTTAAATAACTCCTGCTGCAAGGTGCTCTGTTAAATCTGGAATTTTGGATTAATGGACCCATACAAGTAATAAAATGTGATAATACGTCTTTACATTCGCATATATCATAAAACACCGCCCTCTCCCTCTTCTTTCCCTCTTGTCCTGGTTCCGTAGCACTTTCAGAGCTCTGGTTGCAGGCGCACGACGGTGGAGCACAATCGAGGAGAGCATAAAGAAAAAGAGATATGCGGTAATATGAGGTAATGTGATTCTTGGAATTTCAATAAGTGCTAGGTGATTTTCCATTGACAAGTTCTCACTGCAGTACATAGGAAAGTGTAATACTGCCAAAGCTCATAGGCATAACGGAAACGATTCATGAGTGCTGACTATGAAAAGACTGGACTCATTTATCGCGGATTTTCACGATAGCGGGGTGTCAGGAGCAAATGAGAGGCCTTCACATAGTTTGTGGTATGAAAAATGCTGTTTGCCGTTTCGTATGAAAAACACGTCTTGAAGTAGGTTCTCCAATTTTGTGTGATATTTGCGATTTTAATGATGGGGATCCAACCCGCAAGTTTCTTTTACAGACTGAAACATTTGCTCGCTTTCAAATAATAGGGACTAAATTCACTGATCTCAACATTGCTTTTTTCAGGCTAAGAACTTCGATAACTGTTAACATGAACATCTGTTTGCAATTTGATTATGTAACGATAAAGAGAATAAGTTCCTAATAAATATTTTCCTTTACCCGCACAAAGACCCTATACGCTCTGAGAATGGATGTCTCGCCGATTACATCGAGGTGAGAGTAATTATTTCTTGCCAAAACAAAGGTCGCAACGTAACATAGGCGATATCTTCACATCAATAACGTTTCCAAAGCAACTGAAGGCTGCTGATGCTACGCTTTTGGGATCAGTGAGTGGCAAAATATAAGCAATTCTAAGAGAAGTAAAAGACAGCAGAGTAAAATTGTATTAGATAATTGATATTACAAATATAATGTCATTACGCTTACTATTTATCGAGGCAAGCAAAATACAAACGAACGTATTCCTAGCTTCTTCCATAGCAAAAAGTAATTCTTTGATGAGAAATAAAACACTAGAAACAGTCAAGGAGTACAATGCGACTAAATGGGGTAGACATTCTGGACCAGAGGACAAGGAAGTACTGACAGACACATGGGATGGCCTGTTAATTGAAACTTCAATCACGACATCGAAGCGCACAATGGAACACATCTTCCAACATTACGATTCAGTCAAACGGCGAAACAGGAAAAGTAATAACACGTTTGAAGCCAAATATGAAAATTTTTTCAAAGGTACAAGGGAAGTTTAAGTCAACAATAAGAAAATGAAGTCGATACGAATATGAATTAAAACGTGGACATATATAGAATTATGTTCTTTGAAAATATCTTAGAATAACTGAAAGTTCACAGTAATCAAAAGATGAGTTAAATGCTTTCGTCTCAGTAGAATTCCAGCGTAACTGGCACCGTTTTATCATTTATCTTATGAATAGTCTTCCATACGTCCACCAGCATAGAATTTTCTTACACTGCCTTCCAAAAAGTATTGAATCAGGTTTGCAATATAGAAGAAAATTTTAAAGTACGAAGATGTCGGAGGCCTGTTACCCCGCATAACATCAGAAATAATCGATGGCTGTAATATTAGAAATGGAGTCTTAACTACGTTTGTCGGAAAATGCAACTGCCCCAAAAAAATTAAGATGATCATTTCAAATGAGAAAATTTCTTTCAAAACTCTCCAAATTTACATTTTTTCGCGTAACCATCGTAGGGTGTGACCTTGGAAGTCCTTGTATTCAATACAGCAGAAATGTCTTTTGTACTCGATATTTATACTACGACTGACTGACCTTATCTAAGAATCATATTTCGTGTATCACATATTCGATATCTACATCTACATACTACCCTCTGAGCCGCTGCATGGGTGTGTGGTATGGGGTGTTCGGGCACCAGCCGTGTAAATATGTAAGGGATAAGGTTTTAGGAAGTGAGATTGTGACGTGTATGATGCGAGTGTATTTAGTGAAGCTCAGTTTTTATTTTGGTCGTTTATTTGCGCTGCAAGAAAGAGTTTTTGTACCTATCTGTTCGGCAATGTATCTCTCTTATTTTATCACTTCTTTCACACCTAAAATGTAGTGAGGCGTTATGATAATATTCCCTGTGTCGCTCTGAAACGCACCAGTTCTAAATTTCCCAAGGAACCTTAGCCTAGCTTGTAGCCTCTAGTCTGTAGGGGTTCCCCTCTTAGCCCCTCTAATAGTTTTGAAAAACTATATGTTTGCTCGTAGCAGTTTTGACATAGCGTGCAGGTTTTATTTGTATTTTATCAATTTTTTTGGTAAAATCTTTATGACCAGGGTCCCAAATGCTCGTGGCGGATATCATTCCATCGATATTGGGAGAGTCTAAATATTTTATTTGTATTACCCAATACCTCCACAAACGAATAAATATTCCATTCTAGCACATGCTATAAGAGCACGGGGCAAGAGACTTCATTTCTGCTCCCTCATTTGTTTTCCTCCGCAGGCGCCCATTTCCATCGGAAGTTCTTTCGTTTAAGCCTCCGTCGTCCTCTTCCCGATCCTCCTGTCTCCTTGCTTCCATATAATTCGACGATGGGGGCATTTTTTCCTCGTAAGACACCCCTTCCCTAAAAACCTCTTCCTCACATACATCCTCTCAACCCACTTTCCCCGTCCCGTGGTCCTCCCCCCTCCTCTCTGCACTGTCCCCCCGCGACCCCTACACGTCCCCCTCAGGACCTCCTCTCCCACAGTCTCCTGCAGGCTGCCTTTTGCCGCCTCTTTGCCGCCAGACAATATTGACCGGCGGCCCATAGAGCCGTCAAAAAAAAAAAGAAAATGAGGATGACGGGGGCCTCCGTTTGAGAAAGTAGGATGGTATGAGGAATGTTTGGACGGAGGTGGTGGCATTTTTTCCTTTAGCTGGGCAGGCATCGAGATTACGCCTTCATTTCATTAGATGAGTTTCTTTTTTATTATTCCTTTTTGCTTTTGAGAGAGAGCAGAAAAAGAAGTTCGCTTTACAGGCGAGGATGATGGTGTGCGTTAAAAGGGTCGCGCCCCGGCCTTCCGCATTGCCGCGCGTAAGTGCATGACAAACTAGGGTAAAGTCAAGAAACATGTCGCACCTCTACAGCAAAAAAAAAGTGATTGATCCCTTTGTGCTCCGATAGTAATAGCTCCTTTGCTGCACCGCTTGAAGTGCTCATATTAATGATTTATAGTTCCTAAACAATTTCCGACTGTATGGGACCAAATGAACCAAAAATCAATGCTACGTCCATCGCAAAAATATGGAGCCTTATTTAACGGAGTGTGCTCACACACTGAATTTTTTAAGTACGCCGAAGAAATCTTGAAGCACATACGCTGGACTTTTCGTTCAGAATGATATGGAAATGATAAAAGAATTATTTTATATTTTTACTTATTTAAAGTATGATTTGAGTTGAGCTTCCGGGGAGTTATTCCAAATTTTGACGACATTATACTTTGGATCCATAAAAACAGCTTGATATTAGATATTAACTATTAAATCAATAAAACATGAAATATTTTATGTTTTGACGAAAATCTGTACACTAAAATTCGATTATTTTGAAAATGTGTACAATATAGCCATAAATGTACAGGTTAAAATAGCATTGTAGTGCCAACAAACCAAACCAACACAATTTTTCCTTTTTACCTCAAAACAAAACTAAGGAAACTTGTTTGCAAGGCTTCATGCAAAGCTTCATTCAAATAAATAAATATAGCTTCGACTACCAAAAGTAACGTTAACCGGTAACCGGTAACGCTTGACCGGATAATGGCCAAAGATATCCAAATATAATGTTTCTAAACTGAATATGCCACTATAACGTTGGATGTGGAAACAAGTTGCAGCTGTCTTGTCTAAAATTTACCATGAAGAACCAAATTAGGGAAATAAATTTGCCAAAATAAATTATGACCTAAAGAATGATATTACTTATTTTTCGTCTGTCATATCCCACCGTCACCCCATTAAGAACACAAAATAATTTAATTTTACGCCTTCTACAGCAAAGTTAGGCCTATTTCACCGATTTCCTCTAAACTAAGCCAGGTACTTCTAATACATTCATCACAATGTCTGGTTAAATTTCACTTATAATTCTTTCACATTCTCAAAACTCCACGCGAGTGATCGACAACTTAAAAGGACAGCGTTCAATTGAAAGATAACTAGCGCTCACCTTCCGAACGCGTAGAGCTCAGTATTACCTCTGGAGGGCATTGCGTATTCAAAGAGCCACTTACCTGCAAAATAAAATAGGAAATTAAATTGATGAAAACATTCTATTTATACACAAAACACATATATAACGATTTTTTTTGTATTCTAAACAGTAATGAGAAGAGCAAGTAAACTTGAGCGTTATATTAGTAATTTATTGTACTTGAAATATGATAAAAATATGACGCTTGCTACATATCTTCCAAAATTTTGGCTGATATTTTAGGATGTCAACAAATATTTATCTCATAATTTCCTGTTTTTGCTATCTTTTGGAATTTTATCATCTTAGTCCATATATTTTTGACATTTTCAGTATCCAAAAGAGCTTTGTTTGTACTTCGTCGCCTTTTCTCTGCAAAATAATAACAAAGGATTTAGATCATGTACACCTTTTTATGATCCTTGAATAAACTCAAATATCAATGATGTTAATCCCAAGAAATGTAAAATATTCCACATATATATATAAAAATATATGAAAATGAGGCAAATATTCCTTGAATATTCTGCTAATCCTACGTATTGCCTAAATGGCTACACTTATGAGTCCACATCTTAATGGTCGCTGGAAATTGTTATTGAAATACATTTTTACATGTAAATAATCTGTCATTGAATTATTTTTTGACATTTCAGGGAGAAAATACTCTCACTAATACTCAAATTAATGCATCTATTTTTAAATATATATATCAAGTAAAGACTAAATCCTTAATTTAGCAAACATGACTAAATTAAGAGGCTCAGAATGTGATATAAAGCAACACCAGCACTTCTCGTACACTGCAGCAGACAGCCAAAAAGCGGATTTACAGCAGTACAAGGCTGATCCACACTCCTGGGTGCCCATAGCCCATAGTTTATTTAGAGCAGTGAGGCTCACAGGACTCGGAAGCCCAGAGAGACTGCTCTCAAGGTCCCATCCATTTCAGATTGAAAGAAAAGTCCTCCGCACATTCTTCTTCACCCTCAACCGGTCGATTTTAGTACCTTAAAGCTGATGCATTGGACTCCACTAAACTTCCAACTAGAAGGGGGACAGCCGGGATGAAGGCTTCGCTAAATTTTTCGGATCACAAACAAAAGGGATTTCCGTGATTATGGTCGTCATTGTCAACACTGCATTGTCACGCTGCCTTGCCTGATATATTGACCTGGACTGATTCAATGTCTTAAAGCGATATGGATAGCTAATTTGAGGAAAATAGTAATCCAATAGTGAAAACCACATGAATATCATGGTAAAAAATTTGTAAAACTCCAGATTTCATTGATTAACAGTTGAGGGTGGTATATTTTATAGGTATTGGCCGAAAAAATCCTTTACCTCTCTTTTTTTCAAAAATGAAAAAGCTGAACATAGAGGGTTCATGGGAATGTTGCGGATAACTTATTGATATATGACAAAAAATTATCAATTTATCGAAGATAATACTACATTCAACGAAGAAAAATACATTTTATATATAATAGATCATAAAATGTTATGCGAAAATTTCTTGATGTAATATACAAAGAAACATTTATCGTAAAAAGCCCGGAAGTAAAAACTTTGAAATAAAAAGTTTGTAGTCGCCTTTCCTCTAATTATTATGTTTTTGTTGAAAAAACAACGAAACATTTCCTCTAGGGTTTTTATCTTTTCTCAGTATTCGGTATTATTTATCTGAGACTACGATCACGCATGAAAGATATTTTTTTTGTTGGAAACACTCGCTGAATCATCAGATGCAGTTGAATCATTGAAGCCAATGGAAGCATCAACACCATGTTCTCTTGCGAAAGACCTTGGAGTAGCCATTCTCAACAACCCATCACATATCGGAATGATTTTACATTGAATTTTTCGCATCCTGTAAGGTGCAACGTCAAATACAGTGGAAAAGCACTATTCCACACCAAGCTTGTAGTGGACGAAGACTAGACGCGTCCTGACCTATTTCCCACAATTCACGTCTCTGAAAACTCGTAAAGCGTACTCCGTCGAAACGACCAACCAACCGAATAGACCAAAACCAAACTATTCGTCATCTATTTATTCATCAATGTAGAATAAATTGTGGGACAAAAAAATCCGTAAGACTCCGAGAGTAACATATGCGACCATGACTGTATGTCGAAAAAGGTTTCGATGAATCCAGATAACGACATGAATCCTAACCTATGAAGTAAAGAAGAAGGCCTTTTAAATGGAGATTTTACTAAGGAATGGCACAATGTAAATGATTTGATGCTTCACGGTCCACAAAATCATCTTAATCGGCGAAGGCTTCGTGGTGAAAAAGGGGAAAGATTTGTTTTTACGGTGATACGAGAGCGAACCTTTCCATAAGAGGAAAGCAAGCTCGTTGGCCTTATTTACCGCTATTGGAGGCAATTTTTATCTACGCCCACGAAATACTACGCAAGCCAACCTAGAATGGGTGGCACGGGGTGATCCCACGCTAGGGGGGGTCGTTCTTCCACTTTTTTCTCGGAGTGAAATGTAATTCGCGGAAATCATGGACCACCCACATGAAAATATCAGATATAAACATTTTTCAAAATCGGATAATATATTCTGTGAGAATATTTGCCTCAAAGTTTCAGTTTCTACTGAAAACATCAAAATTGTCATTAATTTTTGTTCGGTCAAAGCAACCATATTCTTTAGTGAGAAGATCTTACTTAGAATGAAAACTCACATAATGGCTCAATATGCCAGTTATATGTCCCCGAGGTCTAGGGATGCTACCTCAGGGGCCGGAAAAGAGCAAATTTAGCACAATTTTGCGGCTGTGCTGCCCTTTGTTCACCTGGCCATTGATGCTTGCCTTACGATCAAGTACCTTATGTCGTTATTGAATTTATGAGCTCTTCTGGACTAAGATAAGGTAAATTACATTTGATTGGTTGAAAATAAACCACTTGAAGCTTTTTATAGCCAGATAGTTTTAAAGTTACGGCACCTGTGTAAGAATTAGACCTGGAAGAAGCGCCGCCAATCTGCGTGCATAGGGCTTTCAATGGCAAATCACTGAAATTCCATTATAGCTCAATGCATAGTTTTTCTTTTTCATTTCTGTAATTTTCGAAGGATACCGCACTTGATGAGTTGGTTTAAGCACGAGTGAGACGTGCTCTTCTCAAACGATGCTTGAGCAATTCTCTCGACCTCATCCTTTCGTCAATCAAAGAATCGACTTCAATATAAAAGGATATTCATCAGCAGGATTTATTTGTTTAAAAATTCCGAGCGAAAATTTGTTTCACACGCTTAAATTTGCTCTTGGCCGCAATATAAGCAGGTGTTATGACGCCAAATTGCTCAAAAGATATAATTATAGCTTCCAAAGCTGCTCGCTTACTATATAACTCTGAGCAATCATAAATGTTTCAGTTCAGTCTAGTTTAGTCTGGGATATTCTGTATCTCGGTTTCCTGAATAGTTCACTGACTACCTCATCCTTAGCGGACATGCCCTCGGCTTCGTTCTCAACGCCTGCATCAGCATCACCAATGAGTTGGCCGTCATTTGGAAACGACGGCGAGGAAGCAATAAAATCAAATGACCGGAAAACGGTAGGAACGTGTACATTCATGTGAATTACGAAGTTACATGCACATTTATTCTTTTTATCAAATATTTCGTTGCATTTAAGTCAACTGAGCCGATGTAATCAATGGTTGGACCTCATTAATCAAGAAAAAGCTGGTGCTCGATAACAGGAACCTTTTTGTCCTTGAAACAAGTACTTGCACATAAATCAGCACATTTACAAAAGAATATTATTATTATTAAGAAGAAATTGTTACACGTCGACCATATGGTCGGGTGGTAACATAGATCTCGAAGTCATATGCACGTAACTTAGATATGTTAGAAAGTTATGGCGTCTGCTTTGTAAAATATGCCAATTCATCATTTTATGTTTTTTCAACTATTGTCATAGATTTAGAACTTTCTTCATGCTAATGAATTCATCATCGCGGCATGATATTTGGTGAATTAGTCTTAGACTTTTGCGCATTACTGCTTGAACTTGTCGGGCTACAGAAGAAACAACCGAGTCCTTACTGCTTTAGGGCACTATGCAAATTTGTCAACGCACTTCTACACAGCAAAGGAGAAAATCATTCTTGGCTGGAAGTTAAACTTCATTGTAATCATAGGAATTTTCATTTAAAAAATTGGTGATAATACACCACGAAGATCAACCCTATAAAGTGACAATTTCATGATTGGATGAAAATCTGCAAAAATTCAGAGCACGCTGCCGATAATACAGTCAAAATATATGAAATATAAAATCGGTGAGCCAGTCAAAGAGGAAGCGCTTGATTATTGAGGGCCCAGAAGATAAAATGAAAATGGTGAACAGAAGAAATAGAGTGAGATATGTGTTATTTTTAGTAATGCAAACGTGGAAAGCTATTACGAGAGCATCATTCGTAAAGCTTGTCCAGCTCGCCTTTGCCTGCCAGGCTGAGTGATGCTGAAGGGGTGACACTGGCGTAGTAAAGAGGCGGACAGATCAAAGAGTCAAACAAATAATATGTGATATAACCTCTACACAGTCCAGAAGGACTCAAAAAACTCAGTAAGGACCTGAAATTACTTGATCGCAAGGTAAGCACTGCTGGCTTGTTGGGCGAGAAGCTGCACAACTGCTACATTCTAGTGAATTTTCCCTTTTTCTGGCCCTAGAGGAGGCCTCGCTGGACCCCAGGGACATATAACTGGAATATTAAGACTTGAATGTCAGTTTTCATCGTAAGCAACATGTACTCACTGACGAATATGGTCGCTTTAACCGACCTAAAATTAATAACAATTTCGATGTTTTTAGTCGAAATTTGGAACTTAGAGGCAAAATTCTCACAGAAGATATCATCCGATTTGGAAAAAAATAATATATGTAATGTCCATGTAGGTGGGCCAAGTTTTTCGGGTATTACATTTCGCTCCGAGAAAAAAGTGGAAAAACAACCCTATTTCACACCTGACATGGCCCAATTCAAGGTCGACCCTCGCACGCTCTTCCGGTCACTAAGAGAGGACTAAAAGCAGTGCAGACAGCAAAGGCGAAACAAGTTACCAATGGAGTGGTACGTTGACAACTAATTTTCTACTTTATACAAATGGCTTTCGGTTATTGGCGTAGAAGCTGAAGACGCTCGTCAAGGAACAGCAACAGACATTCTTTTTTACACCCTAGCAAAAAATAAATCATTCCTTGGTCTCTAAGGCATGATTTACGCCAGTCTTTCATTATATTCATGATACTAATTTGAAATGCATACATGAGTTCCACATTCATCTAATCTCTACGAGTTACGACGTAAAGGGTACTTCTGATATATGTCCCGCATGGGTGCGAAATTGAGGAAATATACTAATGAGCCAACGATAACACTGGGTGAAATCCAGACTGAGAGTTTTGCTAAGGTATCTAATATGTAAGTTGTAGTTAGAGCTATACTTTTTTTAATACTCTTTGGAGTTTCTGAGAGGAGTGCTATAGCCCCGGCCATCAATATCTTCTTTAAAGTCCTAACACCTTTCCCCTCCTTTCATGTCCAACAACTCCTCTTTCGTCGCTATCTCCATTCATTGTCATTTTTCATTGATTTATGCTGCCTACAATCTCCATCCTAATTCGATTCCGATATCTCAAAAACCAAATTGAAAGTTCAACCTTCTCTCGCAGTGACCAAGTCCCTCATCCAATCGTTTACTTTAGTCATATGTTGCGTCAGAGATAAGGCTATATTTAAAATTTACTTTTTTAGAAACCTAGATAATTTAAGTTAGATTAATTTTAGCTGCTTTTAAAAGTGCATATTACATGGAGTACCGCAAAAAAAACCATATCCAACACTTCCCCGTTCGACTTCCTCTCAATCCATCATCATTTGTTGATCTCTACTTTTCCGAACCCCAACCAAGAAATATCCATAACTAGATGTATCGATAATCTATGAAGGCCAATTTAAATTTTCGAATTGTTTCCTTTACTTGCTTGATGCCTTCATTTTAATTTCGTCTCCGTGTAACAACAATGGTATCAGACCTCAATATTCGAACTTCAAACTCTCCTTTCCCGTCAGTCCTTTCCCTCATTTTTTCAAACTCATCATCTTCCGAAACTGGCAACTTGTGAATATTCAAAGTTTTTGCTAGTCTCCTGGGCGCAACAGTTCCGAAATTTTCCTTCCTTAAGCGCATTTTTTTTAAACTCAGACTCCAAGGACTTCGGGAAATAGGAGTTTGCACGCTTCCTCATTGAAATTCAAATTCAAGAATGAATTCTCCGATATCTCTGCAAATGCCGGTGTTCTTTCTAGGTTGCGATGTTCTGACGGTGATGTAACGAAAGATGAGGTACCCATTTTAGAATTCTCATTAAATAGTTCGCAGTGTATGTACAAAACATTTATCAATTGTTAAGGAAAAGGTACTTAAATGAGGAGTTTCATACATAATATGTTAAAAGGAGATAATAACAGCAATGCTTCAGTTCTCATCCACAACTGACATCCTTAAATGATGAAAATATTCACTTGATGGAGGTTCATTCAAAGATCCGAATTGGACAAAACACACCATTTGAAACTATTATGGCTTCAGTTTGGTATTTAATATGCATTAAGCATGTAGAAAAATTAAATAGCCGCCTTCAATTGTTTCATATCCTTCGTGAAAATTATCCTTTCTCATTCTAACATTGGATGACTGCATACTATGATTTCAGCATAACATTTTAAAATAACAAAATTAAGGTTCAACCGTTATAATCGCAGTATAAAAACGTCAGCGGTTTGAAAGCTTTAAACTTTGTCTGAACTTCTTCATTTAATTCATCATTCATCGGTATAACAAATGAAATTAATATCCAACTCCACAAAAGGAAAAAAAATATAAATCAAATAAGTCATTCTTAGCAAGGATCGGATTCCGCAGACGGCGCAATATAATAACAATATTTATTTTAAAAATGAAATATTTATTAACTAACCATTAACCAATTATGAATCATGAATATGAGCAAAATTAACTATTTAGAGCCTTAGGCTTAAAATTTGCCACTATCACCTAGGTACGTAGATAAGCGCTGGAAAGCTACGAACCAATACCAGGATGTAAAATCCATTTCATTTGCTAGCTTATTCTAAAGCTTCTCTAGCAATATTCTGAATGTTATACGGCATCGGGTGGCTGCTGGCATAATTTCACTTGCTTTTGTAAACCATACACCAAGTATTCAGGCCAGAATTATGAACGTGCAGAGTCTCAAATAATTGAATAGGATCGCCTTGAAATGTATATGACATTTGTGTACAGCTGAATCTGAGTACTTTTCGATAAAATTATCTGAAAATTAGCTGAAGCAACAAATAAAGTTTGCTCGGACAGTTCCTTTAAGTGGGTTACGACAGATGAAGTACTGCAGTGAATCTGAAGGCAGAGGAAAAAGCTTAAAACCAGCTGTCTGATGAAGAATTGAACATACTGACGCCAGCGTATCAGGAATAGGAACTCTCCCGAGGCGAGATAAATCATTCACTAGGGCCACAGGAGATCAAACACACATATTTTTCCGCGATTAAATTTCCTCCCACGGAAATTAGAAAACATTTGTTAGCGTTTCGAAGCTTGGTGAATGATTAATGCAACCCGTCCCGAAGCGCACCGCATGCGTAAACCTTCCCCTTCCCCTCGAAAAACCAAGCGACGCAGCGGAAAACTTCTCCCTAGGCGCTGGAGGGAAATTCATCAGCAGCCGCAAGAAAATCATCCCTCATCCACGCGCTCCGCGGGGAAAGAGAGAAGCGGTTTGAGGAACGAAGGAGGGACCCTCGACTCGACCCGTCTCTGCCGAACCTTCTGAACCCGCGCGAGACGAGAGAAGGTGAGGAAGTGAAGGCAAGGTGAAGAGGAGAAATCCTCGGAGGCCGGCGGTTTTGCACGGAACATATATATTGGAAAGACAAGCTGAAACCTCTAGAGCAGAATTTCTCATCTATGTTATACCTTCATAAAAAAATCCATTTAAAAGGGTTTTTAACCAAAGATTTCCTCACCGCCCCCAAAAGGTTAATAAGCTCTTCTAATTCAAATTTCATCAATGGAATTCGTGCACCTGAAGCTCCTCACAAAGCAAAGTCAAGTTTGCATCATAGGAACGTCATGTTTTGAAAAATGACTGGCTAAGAAAACGATAATAATCCAAAGAATGATTTCATTTTCATCATGGAATGTTTGCATTTCATGAATGGAATTTATGCACCTGACGCCCCTCAAAAACCTGTAAGTCAAGTTTAGAGGTTATGCACGCCATGTTTTGAAAAATGAGTAGCTGAGAAAACAATAATAATCGAATGACTTTTCAAACCCCAAAAATCTTATTCCTTCTCATTAAGGGGCGATTGCACAGTCTTGGATTTTAAACAGTGATTCTATCTCAGAGAGTTCTCAGCATAGATCATTAGATTTCAAGATTGGAAATCAGTAACAGCGGCTTCCATTAATGCTCAATTCCCCCTTTTCATCATAAATCAGAATATGTCTTTCTCACATTCAATCAGAATATCACATTCCGAAAACATAATTTTTAATGTATCAAACAATCCCGAAAGCGAATATGATGCGAGTTTTCAGAAATAACTTCACCCTTGTCATTCAATAAACGTAATTGAAATCAACAAAAGAAATCGAACCGACATGAAGTTCAACGTACTTAAGAAAATCACGATAACATCACAGTTTACTGAACAGTTGTGGCATGAGAATCCCTGCTCTTTGATTCACATTGCACTCAGTTTGCTCAGTCAAATTTCTACAAAACCCATGCATTCATTTATTATTTTCTTCTCAATCCTGAAGATAGAAAAATGCTTGGATTGGATTGGATTTTGAGGAGACGACCGACAGCTAAGGTCATTTATGCCATAGGGGATAGGTAGGGTGGATGGAAACCCAGCGTCGGCATTAGCCTGCTCTTGACGAAAGGCGCCAAGGGGACCACAGGTTAACGTCTCATCCAATAGACGGAGTACTGTACTTAAAGTTCCCTCCACAAGACAATCAAGTAGGGATCAGGTTTCCTCTGAAAATCATCCTCCTCAGGGATTTGAATACTGGCCTCCCGTGTGGTTAGCCAGTACTCTAGCCACCAGACCAACCCGATCCCCTAGAAAAATACATTAGCAAAACTTTGGCAAGAAGTATTTTAAATTATTTTAATGAGGATAAACCCTCCACAAGCATTAGCAAGCTCGCGAAAAATTCAACCACTGTGAGCCGAGGAGATGAGAAAGATGCTCCCCACGTCAAAAATACCACCGCCACCCACACTGACTGGAAGCACAAGCGCAAATGTGAGGGATGTAAGACGAGATGAAGGATTCCCAGGAGCCTGCAGTTCCTCGCGCTGGCTCACTCTTCAACAGGGGCGGGTTGGGAGGAAGGAGGGTGCGCCATCCGCATCAATACGGGAGGGGAGAGAATCAGGCAGTTGAGGTAAGAGTTCGGCTGCCGACCCCCGAATGCAGTGGCATTCAATCCTTCAGTTTCGCTGGCTGGCGTGGAGAGAGTGCGGCGAGGTTTTTTTTTGAACGACGAGCGAGGTGATGGAGTAAAGGAGCCTTTATTTTTTCGCTCCTGGGGATGAGAGGTAGGGATCTTAAGAGATCCCAACCGTCGTCCCGTGGGGGAACGCAGACCTTGTTATATTCTTCCAAGTTCGGAGGAACTCGGGCAGCGCTCGGCAATCACCCCCCCGGGCAACTCCGAAGATGCCCTTTTTTAAAGGGGACGATGAAGGAGGAAGAGTCTCCTGGGCAGGGGTTAGGCAAGCAGGGGGTGCTCTTTCTCCCTCCGCGGGCGGAGTAAGGGTACGGAGGAAGTCGGCTAAGGGTCAAGGAAGCGCGCCCGAACCAAGGTGACGATGGTTCGATCGTGCTCGCATGATTTCACCGAAGTAAGCACGTGCCTCCTCGTACGTGAACATGCATCAATATGTCCCCGGGGACTATTTTTAGAGGGCATGGGCTGCTCTAAACGAATGTAACGGCATGACTAAATGATGAAATAGACTGATGGAAAATAAATGAAAAATCTCAACCGAAAAAAACTTAGTAGACAGCATATGAAGTTCTAGATCATAATTAAAAATAAGACACATTAGGGAAAAGGTAATTATATTTTATTATTTAAGTATGCGCCTTTAAGGACCAAGAAATGGCATGGGCAAGGGTAATTCTAAGTCACCTCATACAATCATAATAATCGATGGCCAGTTTTTCGCAAATTGATTCCAACCAAAAGTCCAATCGCAAAAGTCCAACGACATATAACTTTATGGCTGAACGGAAACCATTATTTTTATCGCGGTATGATAATACCGGCTACTATACTATTCTTAAACGCCATTGAAAATACGGGAAGGCCTATAGCTTCGTGGCTCTACTGATAGTTGAGTTAGAGCCCACTAGTCTGATTTTCAATTCTAAGACTCGTATTCAGCAGGATAATCCTAAGGATGAATGTTTTCGAATCGTTTTCATGCAAGAATCACCGATAAACTGCAAGTCATAGAATCCATGATAATGCATCATATCGTGTATCACCATAAACTTAATATTGCATCGCAATTACGACAGGGAGATTCGTTACTACATTAAACACCACATGATATCGCAAAAAAAGGTCACCTCAGACAAAATTGCATTGTTCATGAAGCAACACACGATATTATATGGTAGGTAGTGTATCTAAGGGCGAAAAAAATATCTAACGTAGACATGAAAGAAGAAATTATGTAAATTGAAAATCATGGACTTGATAGTTCTAAAGAGAATTATACATGGCATGATAAAACTATCTGACCACACTAGCAATATCACCAAGCAATATCACCAGTACAAGCAATATCACCAGTACAAACATTTGAAAATGACTTCAAAAATGTAAACTTCTTTATTTATTTCTGAATGTTTCAATTAATTGGGAAAACATAACATATTCCGCACTCCATCCATAAAAAAACTAATAAACAATTTTCAGGGCACGCCTGGACGATAATAAGATTTTTCTTGAGAAAGCGATGTTAGCTGTAAAATTAGAAGCACACTAACTAGAACAGTTAGAACAATTTAATTACGTAGTTAGTTAAGTACATTGGAGGACATCCAGACATTTAAACGAAGGAGAAGAGACTGTAACGTGGTGGGAACAGGATATCCTGCTGTGGTTCCTGTATAATTTAATGACTTAGGATTAAATAATACAAGTTCTTTGGTAACTTTGTGGTATTCCATTTTTTCTTTCAGATGATTTAATGGTTACATTTACAAAACCACAACTTAAAAAACACACACGACATGGGTTTCAACGCTTGAGCATCATCTTCAGATGGCGTCATCTTCATGTGAAACCCGGGTCTTGTGTGTTTTTTAGGTTGTGGTTTTGTAAATGTAACCATTAAATCATCTGAAAGACTTAGGATTAACATTAGTCCATCAGTTGGGAAAATATGATTGAAATGATTTCATACCTGATATATGCATAATCTATCTCCAGGGTAAAGACCACATCTGTTGATGCCTCATAATATCTAGCTCGTCTAGAAACGAGAATCATGGGGAGGAGGTAGCGGGATTATGCGACGTGTATAGCATGAGCAAGCAGATACGGTTTTCGGAGATAGGGAACGGGAGAGAATGTTTTGTGGGAGAGTGTGGCCATCGGACTCTCACAGAATCCTCCTGCCTGGCGGAGATGGTTTATGGCTACAGCCAATGGCAATGGGAAATGGGTGAGCCTCGGTGGGGCGAGGGTGGATTGCCGAGAGGGTGTAGAATATATATACGATATGTCTCTCGAGAGGGCCACCGGGGTGACAAGAAGGATAAAAGTGGCGGACAATCTTTGCGGAAGAAGGGCTCCCACGGTGCGGATTTATGTTTACACGCAAAGTAATATAACTCAGTCACTAGCAGTCAATTCATGAGTAATTTTCCTAATCATCTATTAGAACGTAGACTTGGAATTGAAACATATGCATGTGCTAGGCAAAAGTTTGACGGTGATTTCTCGTACTCACTTTTGATGCTCGTTTGAGTATGCATGAACTCTCACTGCAAACACTTTAAACTGCTGCATTAATTTTAAGTAATATGACAGAGTTTATGTTTAAAGTAAAGGTGCTGTTAACCTATTTAAAATCCCACGCCTTCTTATTGCAATAACCCTCCCTATCCCTAGATCTGTGACACCTTTGTACGGACATCACCACCATTGATCTGAATTTTTTAATGCCACCCCTTAACTTTAATCGAAAGTCTCGAGAAATCCTGTTTTAAACCTTAGTGACAAGCAACGCGGAATTCCCCTCACAAACACCTTTCCCAAATTACCACCCTGCCAAGCGTTTTGCAATCCAAGTTAAGCATAGTTTGAATACGACAGATGGATAAAACGGTGATACTGCAGGGGAGCTCCTAATAATTCTCAATAAGCTATAATGGATGGCTCAGTTGAGCAGTCAAAGGGCGCAAAAAGAAATAATATTACCGAAACTTTCACAGTACTGTAATAATGAAAATCAATAACATTGCAGCTAACAAAATTTTCAAAAACTCACAGTATTTTTAAAGAAATTATATGATGTCCATTTCAGGTGGATCATTTTTTGTCAACTGTTCTTAGGATTGAACGACTAATAAATCTTGTACCTGAAATGGTTTCTTCGCATTACCCGCGTAGCATGCATTCTGTTCATAAAAATTATACAGAATTTTTATTTTTCGTTTTTACCGGTATTGTATCATTTTTTCATCCTATTAACCATCAAACAGTGGATTTAAAGAAAGGAATAGTTAATAATATTATAGTTAGATCGTAGTTTACTATTTATTGATGTAATTAGGGTTTAATCGTTAAAATACCTTCAAACCATATCATGATGATCTTATATAGCTAACTGATATTTTATCTTTTCACCAATTCCACTTTCATACGAATTAGACGCAGAGCTTCATCCTCGATTAAGCTGACGGAATGGTGAACACCAATTGATATCCGGTGAGTACCTTTGCATGAATCGTTTTCCAAGTAAAATATCAGCCAGTGCCAGGCTTCTTATCGTCTGCATCAAGTCGGAAAAACAATACTTTAATATAGATGTTGGCTTCTGTGTAAAATGTTCAGAGGTAGGCAAGCATGGAACAAAGTCACCCTGAAAGACTAATGTTGCTCAAGTAAGGTCAAACTTACTCTTTCACAAGACTCATTACTCATTCTGTTTACAGTATAGCCAAGCAAATATGATTAGTTAGCAGTAATAAAAAATATATTGATAAGAGGAATACAAAATTTGGCCAAATTTAAGTCTCCATTTGCACTACAAAAATTTTTTGCGCTGAACTGAGAGACTACATCAGATATCGAAACAGCTGCACTCACTTATCCTAAGTCTGGTTGAGAAAAAAAATTTGACACAGAGAATTTTTTTTCTATAGCTACAATTGATAATTGGTCCCATGTAGTACAGTCCATAGTTCTACTGAAATTGGAATTTATTGTTTTATTCCTAAGAAGTTACATACATATAACATGAATATTATCACATAAGAAGTCCATTTTCAGGTTCCTTAAACCTATGAAAGAACATTTATCTTTACGGAAAACTCATGCGCAAAAGATAAGTAATGGACGTGGATGGAAAGTTAGCTAAATAAATCTAGAGATTTGACGTCCTTCATACGCGGAGAAAGAGTGCCTTTTTAAAAGTCAGCAGACCCTTATTTGATAGTAGAATTTGCTCAATCGCATCAAACATACCCCTTCCATTGATACCTTCACAGTAAGTGAGGAAATTTGAGAGTGAAAGTGATATAAGTTAAATGAGAAAAGTTTTAGCCGCACTCCCTGTTTTTATCCTCGATTCCGTACGTCGTCAAAATGAAGTGGTACGAGTGGTTATATCGCCGAAACTTTCCACGGGGAGCCTAGTTGCCAGAAGTGAAATATTGTGCGATGTCTTTCTAAATTCCTCAGATAACCCACTTTAAAGATTAATGACTCAACTCTCAAGATATGCGAGAGGTAAGAAATCAGAGCCAAGAACCTAACATCAAACCCTTGCTGATATTGTACAACTTTTGATAAAGAATCCAAGGGTTCAACCATATATATCAGTGGCGATTTCAGTTTAACATTTTTTATTACATTCCCTATTTAAACAAAACCAGATTTTCATGTTTTACTTAAAAAAATTGAATTTTTTAATGTAATTTAATGAGAAGAAACTGGTTCTTTAATGACTTGGGCCCCGATATATTTACAACAATGAGAATATATTTCCATACGTTTTGAAGAGTATCCACATCTTATGAGGAACTGATAATTTCAGGAAATCCCTTCACATAAGATATTATGAATAGTAAAACCTTTTAATCCCCAAATAAACCCTAGGTTTTTAAGGTAAAAATCTGAGATGCCACAACACAAAAAATTTCGTTTGTAATTATTTGGACAAAATACTAATGTTACACCATTACCACCACTTAATCTAATCAAGCTAATTCCTTCAGAGAAGCAAAAATCACGGACTGAAAACGTCAAAGGATATCGCGAAAGAAAGCACCAATTAGATATTTCCAAAAATTTTCAATTCAAAAATGGGTGATAATTGGCGTCCGATATTGACTTGAGTAATTTTTCCACATCCATTTGCCTTTAATTACATCATATCTTAAATTATGCACATGGAAAAACTAAATAGCAGAAACCTTAATAGCGGCAGTATTTTAAAGACTAAGCTTTCGAACATTAAAAAGATGAATGATTAGTCATTCAACCGACAAATTAAATGGCTAATCTTTGAAAATGAGTCATTAAGAGAAGGATATCGTTAAAATTGATGAGATTATCACCACCATTTGACAAAAAATTGCAGTAAAAATATCTCAGCAAAATTTATTTACAGCATAAAATAATCTGCCTTTCAAATATATAGCATTACCATTCGCAAAAGGATTAAACAAAATATTAGCATTTCAATCTCGCTTGATTTTCCAGTTTTGGATACATCATCTTTTCTTTCCTCCTCCAAACTGCATCCAATCCAAATAAAAAGGCATTTGAAAACGGATGAGCCAAGAAACATATCAGACCATCAATCTCAGTATCCGCAAAAACACGAACTTTCTGGCATATCCCCACGGGAGGATTCACGCTGCAACGGAGACACCGAAAGTAAAACGCTTTCTTTCGTTTTATTTTTCTTTCGAGGAAAGAGAGGGATTTCGAGTTTGTTCTTTGGCGCGAGACGAGAATGCGAGATGAGAGAATCGGTGACGTTCGGATATCCAATGATAAACCTACTCGGCCTCTGGAGCTCCCATCCAAAGGTGAGGAGGAAGGCGCGGCAAAGCAATGGAAAAACCCTCGCTCTCCTCAGGACATCAATAGGTGGCGCAAGGATCAATATAACGCACAGGCGATTTACTAATGCAACACTTGGGACACCATTAATTAAACTAAGTGCACTACTGAGTCACTTTAACAACAAGATTTTGTTAAGTTTTACACTTAGAGTGCAATAAATTATCAAAAAGCTAAATAAAATCTCAAATCCCAATGATCATCAATTAATCTCACAACAATTATTCCAATATATACTATTTATTCTAAGCCCATTCGCTTAAAATTATTAAAAAGGTACATTATAGGAAAATACACTATATACGCTGGAATTCCACAGGCGCAGAGAAGCAACGGCTCCGCCTGACGACTTGGTGCCGCAACATTCGCGTTGTCTTGATAGAGCTGAACATACTGAGGCAGCAATCAGTCACACTCTTAGCGAGTACAATGATGACTCTTCTCCAAGCGGAAACATTTAGTGAAGTTGTGAACACAGAAGACCAAACATACTGTGATATCTTATTTGTGTTACTAAAGTGGATAATAGCGCGTTTAATAAAGACTGGGAAGAGGCTTTCGTGTTTGTAAAAATAAACGGCAAACCGATGTCTTTTGTGTCAATTACATTATCAGAGTACTATGTTGGTCCTCGGCTACGGAAAACCACATTCAGAGAAAAAACATCTAGGTCCGAATAATTATGTCCAGGACTACAAAGGAAGCAAACTTAGCAACCGAATCTTCCTTCTCGACTTTTGATATTATAAATAATTTAAAACAGAGAGGAGGTTTATAAAAAAAGAAAATTGCGCAAGCTGTTCCTATTGTGGAACCCGTAAGTAGAAAACTGCAAAAATGTTTGAACAAATTTCCAGGGGCAGACATGCAATAGGGAGGCGAATTTCTGTTATTAGTGCCAATATTGCTAGTAATTTGAAAAGAAAAATTTAAGTGAGTGTTCAGCAACGAGCATGGCATTTGATGAGTCTAAAGATATCGAAGTTCAAACGCACCTTGCCATATTCGTAATATTTGTATCGAATGACTTAGAGGTAGAGGGTGAATTCTTTGACTTGGCTGCATTGATGTTTGTTATGTTAAAGAGGCCCTGCTTTTTTAATGAAAAATTCAGAGCTTATTGGGAATATAGAGCTCCGTAAACGATATTTAACAGGAAAAGCCAAGTTTAGATTTTTACTAATTATCACATCGTTCTCCGATTTAATTTCTGTCCAATAAATTATTTACAGTGAACATTTAGAAAATCAAAATATTTTCAACATCTACATGCTATGCAAGTATTTCTTAAACTTTTCAACTACAGCCGCTCGAATGGAAAAACACATCAACATCTTTCTTTCCTGTCATCTGTCTGCCAAATCTGTCTTTGAAGAAATGAACAATGACGAGCTTCCTGATTATGTATTGCTTAGTGAGATTGCTATCAGTAAAGAATTTTCTAGGTAGATTTTTTCCAATCACTGGGTCTAATCACTAGGTTTCCGCAAGAAAAAGGGCAAATCTCTTACTCAATTTGATGGCCCAGAGTGGTGGTTTGATATAGCTTTTGATACAGAATTTTGAAACGATTGACATATTACTAAAAGGTAGTGGAAAAAATCAATTCTAATTAAGTGCAGCAAGTGTATAGGTTTATAACATTTTGACACTCTATCGGAAAAAATCTTCAGTCGAAAACGTTCGCTCATTTCAAATGCCTGAAGATAATTACTGAAAGTCTTCCTTATATTCGGGTGAAAACAAAACATTATTTATCCAAAATTTCTGATCTTGCTAAAGAAAATAGACATTTAAACCGTATTTTCATTTTTGGAAAATTTGTGTGCTGTTGATGCTGTGGTGGATAGCTGTCAATTTCTCCGCCAATTGCAATGGATTCGGCAACTATGGCATTCGGGCTACTGGATCTGAAAGATGACGAAGGACTAAAATTGAAGTGATTGTTTAGCTAGAGTTTTGGAAGGTATCAGATGAAAAATACCCACTAACAATAGTGTGTGCCACGAGACATTTCAAACACCTGAGAGTGAGATTTCAAACACCTCAGAATAAAAACGAAAACTCGAAATAGCACATCACATAAGTAACTTTTTTTATCTCACTGTGTAATAAAATATTGTTCAAAGATACTACTTTTTAATACTTTTTTAAATAAATGTTATTTCCATTGCTGAAATAAAAAAGATTTTTCATTTGTGTGAATTAATAGTCTTCAAACAAATAGTTCCATAATATTTCGGCTCCCGAAGGTAAGGTTAACAGCCACTCCTGTTATATATTATCCTGCAGGAATAAAAATATACTTTTTAATGCGCATAGAGGACAAGAAGCCTCATAGAACTCAACGATAAATACTATAAACGGCTGTACCAAAAGCCAATGCTTCAAAAGGCTCTAAGGCTAAAAATGTTTGGGAACCGCTCGTCCAACCTTTTCGTAAATTAAATCCTAACTAAAGAAATCAAACGCACCATCATTCCCAGGAGACACATTTTTGCATTTGAAAACAGAAGCATTTTTTGCGCTGCCGACTGTACAATGTTTCACTCTACAGACTTTCCACAAACTTTGCTAGATGTTGAAAAATAGCAAAACTTTTTTACCACAGCAAGATGAAGACTGATTTCACAGGATGTTGCGAATGCGAGAGATATAAAAATACGGAACGAAATACGTGGAATTTCGATTTCAAATCACGGACTTGTGAAATTGGATTCTGATTCCCCGAAGAACCCATTCCACATCTCATTTCAGAAAAGAGTCCAATCAGAACGAGGCGTGGATTTTTACCTTATTACGGATGACGAGACCCGATCTTAGAGAATCCCTCCCTTCGCGACACCAACTTTTTATTACCAAAGCCCTTTCGTGTTTCTGAAGGCCCCAAAGACGCACCAAATATAGATCATAAATCCCTCATTAAGGCTTTGATTCATTTCTCCCTCAGGATCTCAAAATATTTCGCCTTTCACCTGCAGAGTAGATCTACACCAGACATATTCAAAATAAGCCCAAAGATGATTTCATATTTCCCATTTCCGTTCAGGTCTTTTCCTCCATGTTCCACACCATTCATTGGTAATGAATATCGTATATCCGTCTATGGGTGCAACAAGTCTATGCTCAAGTTTCATTTCTGTCAAAAACAACCCTTATGAAGGCTCACCCTCTTTCAGCATGATGAGCCCATAATACTTTTTCCTCTACTTAAAGTTAGCCACAAGAGTTATAGTTTATGGACAAAATTGTTTTTTGTTACCTGCTGCAGAAAAATTGTATGAAAATGCGAAAAAATACATTATATTAATTTTATGACATACTTATTCTAGGTTAGCGGCTTTAAATGGATAAATATTAACACAGAAGCGCCGAGAACATAGGCATCTTGATTCAAAGATCTAACACCATTAGCCATGCAGTAACTTAAAAGGAGTCATCAGTCGTTGCTCACACAAATCTGTGGTATTTGCGGAGAAACAACCATTCAACGGACTGATATTTGAACAAAGGATGGGAGCAGCAGTGCGACGTCGAAGAGTTAAGGTTTGAATCCAAGTCCAGGACAATGATGATTATCATTGTGAATTTCACGCATTAAAACATAGATAGCGTTTGCAATGCAATCGGAAATAACAACTATCGAGGAAAAATATGCGAAATATTTCATTCGTTTCACATTAATTTCACTCATAATTCTCCTCTAATATGATCGCTGTCTTGATATCTAAAGCAGACGTGAAGTAAATTCCAAAATATGAAAAATTCCATACGAAAATTTTCCCGGTATTTCACAAAATTGTCTTTGTTTCCTTATTTTTTACATCAAGTGAACTTCCATGGTTTATATCGGTTAAGTAGGGCAGAGTTGCCATCTAAATGAGTATCGCATGGTGAATATGCCACAAAAAGTGATGAATTTAGAATTTATTCCCTAATACATCCCACCGAAATCCGCTCTATCCATAGCCTGATAAACTTTCTTTCGCCTCGGCAATGCCAATAAGCTGTTTTCAATTCACCCCACGCAGTTAGCCGTCATCCCACATTGCCGCCTCCGATGCTAAAATTACAAAACACGCCTGATTTAGAGCAGGTAGCCCATGAGAAACTTTTCATATCTTATTTAGACTCTCTCAGGTCTTCCGTTAAATTCAAAACTCCTGACGTCGCCAAACTCTTATGTATCCGCCTACTCCTGTTTGACTTTCTCCGTTGAGTTGTCTCTTTCGTCGTCGTGGCGGGTAATTTTATTTAGCTCTCTTTTTTCCCTCCTTCCTAAAGTGTTCCAGTCGAACACTTACCCGCTCTCTTCGGCATGAGCTCGTGGAAAGGCAGAGAGAGGGAGAGAGTACGGAAAGAGGGAACGAAAGACAGACAGGGACTTTTCGGCTTGTTTACTTATTTTTCTTCCTCTTTTCTACGAACTTTTTTTATTCAGTTGCCGAGCAAAGAGCACGCATTCGTCTTTGCCTCGCCAGTGTTTACGCTTTTTATTCGTACGAACTGCTTGCGAGCCAATTACCTACTCGGATCTTTTCACTTCGTACTTTCCCAGTAACGGGCGTAGGGGGAGTTGGGTTCGTTCCTTTTCTGACGGGAGAAATGCTTTTTCTCCCGCAATTCTGTATCCCCCCCCACTCCCTCTCTTACTCCTTCAATCTTGAAGACTACTCTCTTTCCTCGCCAAACTTCAACCGCGGAAAAGTTTTCCCTCTACCTGTTCTGCTTTTCGTTGTGGACCGGAGTGGTTCATTCCACGAGCACTTTTTCCTTCTCTTTGACTGCGAGACGATTGGACCGAGGCTTAATTTTTTTCTCGTCTTGCATTCGCTAAACATTCAACACAAGAAATGCAAGCATTTTTGTTACATAATAATTTGGAAGCAAAATGGTGCTCATTTCAACGGAACGTGAAATGCTTGAACTGCGGAAACAGCAAATCGGAAACCATATCGACTTTATTTCGCATTCGAACAAATCACCACATTTGGAACTAATGCACAGAAGAATGTATGGCATAAATCAATAAGCAATTACATAAAAAACGAATGCGCAATGTTGTAAGGTATGACAATTGAATTATTATAAATTAGGGTAAACAGAGACCACAAACTAATATTCGGACCAATTAAATACCTGTTTAATGAAGTATAGAATTTCTCATAGTAACTTTATGGAAAAAAAAATATTATTTAACGAGCAGTTTGTTGCAAGTATATATAGTCGAATTTAATTAATCATCGAAACCAATACACTGAAAATTGATTTTCTCGTGAGACGCTCAAGAGGAGAAATATTAGCAGTCTCGAGTAGAAAGCAAAAATTAAGCAACATACAAATGCAACAGAAGCGAAAGCGGCCGGTAAGGATGGAGGAGTTACATGAACGAAAAACGGAAATGGGTGGATTATTTGACTTGGTCCATTCCGAAATGGAATTCTGTGTTGCGTATGTTAGCATGGATTTATGTAACTTGTGTCGATCTTTCACGTTGTACATGTATCGTCACAAGTTTGAAAACCACTATGGCAGCCTTCGGCATAAAAAGTGGAAGAGAAACATATTGCTACGTTTTTTACATTAGAATCACGACTCGATCATTTTGTCTGGTCTCCGCCAAAACAAACCATAGCTACTGTTTCTGAATGTTTCACTGTTTATGAATGCCTAGTATTTCATCAGTAGTAGTAATACTTAAAATAATTTCCAACATAAAGACGCTGTTGTGATATTACGATTCATTTTTTGCTAGAAATTAAACATCACAGCCTTCTTCGCACTTCTACAACAGACTAGATACGATATATCATATTATTGATAGAAAAGAACAATTAAGTGAAGCAGTTCGACCCAGACGATAGAGGGGCTAAACCTACTATTAATCTAATTAATGAATTTAGGATGACTGATATGTGACACTAAAATTGGATTCATTACTACCCGAATCAAAAACTTCAAATGCTTAAATTTAGCACCAAGTTCCTCAGAAGACTTTTTAAATGAAGCTGAGGTTAATGCAAGTGCAGTAGCACTATATATTTCCCCAAATCTATTGTAACTATCAGGCTAAACGTTCCCATACTTCCAGGAAAAAACTGTCTTACAATATTGTAGAACATAACCTTTGATTAAAAATATCACTGCCTACAGAATCTTTGGTAATCCTTAAGTGATAGAGTAAATACCGATAATGAGATTGCAATTACCATAATATTATTTAAATACATGAAATGTCAGTAAAAAAACTTATTCGGTGCATAGTACCATAGTAAAGAAGCATATTTAACGCAGAATTACTGGTACTCACAAACAACGCATCGGAGCCAATTCCTGCACGTTGATGGCAATATCCACTGGTGAATGTTTTTTTTGCCAACCGAATAGCATAACTTTTTATCGCCAACGGGGCGTGACCGTACACAGAAAAATGCCTGGCAAAATATCGCTCGAAAAATCCCTCGCGCCTAGGTACGAGAATATGGACTTACAAAAATCCAATTCACTCCTGGATATAGACAGAGAAAACTGGTATCCCAGGTCCCAGGTCAGCCAGAGCCAGCCCCTTGCATATATATATAATTTTCCAGGGTAGATATAAGTAAGGTATTCGAAAAAAGTTTCAATTCAAAAGACAATGATTATCATAAGTAAACATTTTACTCCACTCCAAAAATCGAGCCAAGGAGGGCTTCTTGGTTTTGAAAACCAAAATCGTAGATGACAACTAAACTAAACATGCATTACAGAAAATGTTTCAGAATTATTTTAGTAAAAAAAATTGCGCTTATAATGGCGCAAATTTTCAGTACATTATTAAAATATATACCTTAGGAAAATAATATTTTTCAAAAAAGTTGGCCTACTGAATGCGACGAGTAAATGAGCGAAGACATTTAACCTTTATACCGATTTTATCCCAATAATCCCTATCTTCGTCCCTTAATCTGAGTTGCCCCAATTAGCTCTCAATTTTTAATTGTGATAAGTAATCGGCCACCTTGAGGCACTGAAGAGGAAATCTATAAGGATTTTTCATCGTTTAAAAACGTAATTTAAATTTTCAAATCGATTTAAAACGCAAAAAATTACATTTTGATTCATCAAACATTAATCATCGCATATATTGCAATGATAAATTAAAGCATTGGAGATTTAAAACATTAAAGGAAATAACAAATTCTAAAACAAAAAGGCTATTCCATACATTCTAAGTGAATGCCAAATGCAATAAGGAACAGAACACGGAAACTAAAAGGCCTTTAATCTCAAAAAACTACTCAACTACTTCACTTCGGAGAGGAACCCCAGGTGAGATTCTTTTTACTAAGGGAATATAATTAGTTATTGAGAAAAATGGTTTTATTAATAACTACCCAAAGCACAATTTCAGGAATCCCATAACTCATTTACCAGCACAGAATGTAATCGTGGGATAGCATAAATTACGGATTATTTATATTTGTGCTTATACACAGGCACCTTTTACAATCAACTAGAAAAGAAAAGTCTTCCTAAGGCCAAGTGTGATATGCACTAAAGGATATACACTCCATAGAGAATTTCAAGTCCTCTTTTGACCAGCGTCAGACATGTACAGAAGGACTTATGAGAAGAGAGGCATAATTACATAAATTTAAGTAATTATATTACCTTTAAAAGCTTTTTATTAAGTAAGAAAGAGAACAAAGGTCATCATCATCAGTCGTATTATCATTAAAATTGATGAATAAATTCTGCTTATGCTACACTGCTCCCGTTCCAGCCGCTCTATTCCAAATTCCGTTGTTTCGTAGCGCCAAAATTGTTCATCTGTCTTCCTTGTGGGGCTCTCCTATTTTCTCAGCTATATTGCTATTTATAAATTCATTGAATCTAAAAGTGTTTCCTATATATCTAGTATTAGTCTTCTTAATAGTCTTTCATACGGTTTTCTCCCCCATCTGAAACTGTTAATTTTCTTGCTTCTTTACCATAACCACCGATATGATTTTCAACACAAGGACCAAGTTCTAAAATCCTCCTTTCTCTCTGATACCTAACTCCTATTTTGCAATTCTCAGAACTACATGGCGCTAGATTCTTTACAAGTCTTCTTTCTAGAATCTTAAGGTATTTCTACCGTAGAGTTAATCCTATTCTCTTTGACCGCACAGCTGCTCCTTTGTCATGAATGCTTTCCAGATTTTAACAACCTTGCTTAGTGTACGTTAAACTTGTTCCTTACAACTTCCATACAACATGTTCAAACTGTGTCATACAGCTTACAATTTAGGAGAGAGACTCCACTCCACCAAGCTAACGTTGATGTAGCGTAAGGTCTGCCTTTGGGTTACAAATGTGAGGATAATAGTTTGTTTTCTGTCAATTCCCACGTTGTATCCTCGCTTTAGTCCAACGATGGTTGCAGTCTTTCCAGTGTCAATGCTGTGACAGCAATAAATTCAATTGAATAATAAAGTTAAAACTTCTTATTATAAATACTAAAATAAAACCTCCAAATACACGTAAAAACACGTTAAAAGAAAATGACAAGAGTAAACATTTAAGGCATTGGGGAGAGATGATGGCTTGGCAGCATGAACTCATTCGAAATGTATAAGCTGCCGATTAAACGTACCTAGAGAGGTGTATTATTTCAGAAACGGGTAAACTTAAAATCTCTAACTGAATGTTTGAAAAACATTACTTATAATAACAAAGAAATGATTTTAGGCAGCCCACCATCTCAAATTCAGTGCAAAATCTCACGTTCGAAAATATATAAATACTGCGCATTATTACACGCCACCTGAAACGTTCAGAATTGAAAAGAAAAAGCCTCATCCTCGAACTGAGTAGGTATGAATCGCCGAGAAGGGTAGGTATGAATGAAATGGAGGAAATTTTTACGGGGGTTTGGCTAGGGCCAACTGAGTGGTAGGGTAAAGACCGGCGAGGGGTGAAGCGTAGCACAAGAAAGGGACAGAGAGAAATAAAAGAGGGGGCGAGGGTGAAGGTGAACGGCCTGTCGAAGGAATCCTGCTTGAGTGGGCAGGGAAAGAAAACGGTTTGGGGGAGGGGGTGGAGGAGGTTCGACGTTTGGGGGGGAGGAGAGTTTTTCTCGAGCACCCTTTGCGAAGAAGAGCTATCGGAGCAGATGACTTTTTTTCTCTCTCAACATTTCATTCATTTCGGGTTGGGTATTCATTCCTTCTAACTGTGAGGGGGGACTTAAGCGCGGCTCATCCTCCGGAGCGAAAGGAAGAATGTGAAGAGAACTGAGGAGAGAAGGCACGAAAGAAAAATCTCCCCTTTTTTCATTCTCGCAGGGGATCTTTTGCGTGTCAAAAATTCCGCCCGCTCCCTCTCGAGATGCCCTGGTATTTATTCTTATGAATTTATCGAAAATCAGCCTTCATCTCTCTCCAGCCAACCGCACCTCGCCAGCCAGCCCTCCAACGTCCTGAACGGAGAGTGCCATTGGTTTGAGTCAAGTGCCTATCAAAAGTGCATTCATGCGTTCTTAAAGTCTTTGGCAGATTCTCGATGGAGACTCAAGGGAATGAAAAAACACCCAGCATATATACAAAAAAGGGCTTTATATATTTCCGTACCGAATATTTTCCCGATATTCTTTTCCTATCGGAGCATTTTCCCCCGCGCATAAGATATTTCTTTGGCCAGAGATAATACGCAGTAACAAAATACAGCAGGTCTTCGGTTTATAGCCACAGGAACCCTAAAACCTGCCATAGCATTACATCAGCAATCACAATTCACAATTTTAGCAGCAATGTACCAACTTAGATATGCACAAGTGATTTTTTGCACAATGTCATCGGGTTATCCCGGGAGAGCAACATAATGAGGAAGCATTCTCATGAATTAGCTTGATGAGAGTTTTTCGTATTAAAACGGAAGAGACAGAAAATAAAGAGATATAATAACTAAGCTTTCGCTTGCCTGATTTCAACATCTTCCTTTAGTACTTCACACACACGACCATTAATTATAACGGCTACGAACTTTGTGCATGCCGAGAATATCTTCAACCATCAAAGTCAGAGCAGTATTTGTGCTATTTATCAATGCATGATGAAACCAGTCTAAAAACATGTACGAGATGAGATAGCTCCCTAATGATCATGTTCAATAAATGAACTTAAAAATGAGGTGTAAACTCATACGTTTCGCTAAATGTGAATATAAATAAATATCAAATGAGAGTCAAATATTGACTTCACATAATATTGGCTGTTTCATTTGTCGAGTAATTAATTATAATAAAATGAGTTAAAATTCGATATAGAATAGAATAGAAAATAGTCTTTATTGTTCTGGGATTTTAAGTCCCCTGGAACATAGAAAAGAAATAAATACATGCCATAGCATAAAAGATTACAAAAACTAAGCAATTTTACATAGGTAATCAGTCATGTTTCTCTTGAACATCGAAATTGTCATAGAGGTTCTAACATTTACAGGTAAACAATTCCATAACTTGCAGGAGTAAATTAGGAAAGAGTGCTCAAATAATAAGGTATGGAATTTAGGGACTAAAAATAACTCAGTGACACGAGTTGATCTTTTTCCTGTATCTACATTACATATAAAATTTTCATACAAATAGGTGGGGTTTTTGGATTTCAGAACCTTGAACACCTATAAAGCCTTTTGCAGTTTTCGGCGTTTATCCAATTTCAGCCATTTCATTTTTTCGTAGTAAGGCGTGACGTGTTCATCATAGCGGATGTTGAAAACAAAACACAGACAGGAGTTTTGAAGACGCTGCAGCTTAATGCACAGTTCTGAGTTAACATCTGAGAAAATGATTGAACAATAGTCAAAATATGGGAATACCAGAGTTTGAACCAGTTTCTGGCGAAGTGTTCTGATATAGATTAGTGTTCTGTGTCATAGTACCACGCAAAAAGGCTACCATATTTATGCGACATGCCCAGTAAAAGCAGAGAAAGCATTTATTTGCAACTCGCCTAGAACAACTCGTTAGAAAAATCAGCACCACATTCCAATAATAAAAATAACCCTACTATAGTAGAGTAGTCCTTCACAAAAACGATATATGGGGGCTGAACCGTTTAGCATAAACCGCTTTTTTTCGGAAAAAAGATGTTTGCTATTAATAAATTACTTTTAGTGAAAATAATATACTGTTATTACTTGACTCTACTTGTTAAAAATACGTCTAGAAAAAATCAAAAATTATATTTTGTGCTTGTAGCTCGCAACGGTTGTGCACTGCTCTAAACCTTATCTCTTGATGATTGTTGATAGTTTTAGGAAAAACGAGTTTCCATAACGCGGGGTTACGTTAAATTTAGCGATAAAGCGAAACCCGGATGAATGAAGAAATACGTTATACCTTTTTGGAACCTCCAAAAAATAACAATAAGCATGTTGGTAAAAAATTAATAATCAATTTCTTTCATAGAATCCTCCTCAGATAATTTGCCTAAGATAACGAAAATTCTGAACCATCACGCACAAATAAAAGTAAAAATGGGAGCCGATATTTCCCCAGCTTACCCAAGACGATGATACGAGGTGGACTTTCACATCGAAGCCTTTGAACGACCACATCCACCCCAATCAAGGGAGAAAGGGAAAGTGGGATGGCGACTCCCTTTAAAGGCTCATCACGAGGTGATTCACCCTACCCCTCCTCTCAAACACACTCTCACCTCTGCCCTCTGTTGAGAGTAAATAAAATTACCCCCTTCATTAACCCCACGGACCAACTTTCGGCCCCGGCTTTCCCCCTCAGGAGCGTGGATTTATCTGGCGGGATAAGGAGGAGAAGAAGGAGCCGAATGCTTAAGGAAGAGTGTGAAAAAAATTATTAAGTCCACCTCCGCACTTTTATACATCCAATGTTCTCTTTTTTTCCATCCCTCACCTGCCCAGCACCATCACCATACTACATGCGTTACACTGCCTTATTCGCAGGGGCTCTTTCATCTCCCATTCAAAAACCCTCCGGTAGGGACCGACTTCCCATTGGCTAGCGGCGGTGAGAGTGTTAAGGGAGCGTAAAGGGGAGGAGAGAAGCGGGAAGTGGGCATGGAAGGGCAGCGGTAAATAGCTGGCGGACCACCTCGCCCTAAACTTAACGGGGGTTGGCTGCGTGGCCGTAGGAGGAGTTCCATTGGAAAACTTTTGTGCTATCACCCGCCACTCTCCTCTTCCAAGGAAACATCTCTCCAACGAGGCCACGTCTCCAATTTCCGCACGCTCTCCATTCCACCTTTCCATCCGATACTCACCCTCGACCAGTGAAAGGATAGGTGAGAAGGGGAGTGAGCTGGGGAGAACACTCTCAATCCCTTAATATCTTGGGGTTCGTAGTCGTATAATCCTTGAATTAGAATAGGGAAAGTAAAAGAGCCGACTGGGCCAGGGAGTTCTCCGATTCATCCACCAACTCCTACCCTTAAACCGTAATGCCCTCGCGTCGAACCAATTCCACCGTGGCCTCATCGCCAACGTGTCCCGTTAACCTTCCTGCCAATTATTCGGGCATTCCACCATTACCCAGTCCAGTTTCTCCCATTTTCTAGTCATATACGAGAGCCTTAGAACCATTATCTTAATCTAATGCCCTGTACAAGAGGTTCTTCTAGTTCAAGGGTAAGGCTACGTATCCTCATCGAAGAAGGTTTTGTTGAAATACATGAGCTAAAAAAACCTTACCAATTGGCAAATTGCCAACTTCTTTTCTCAGAAAAATACATCAGAGAAATAATTCAGATAGTTTACATTGAGATGAAAATACTATATAGTATACCTTTCTCTAAATGTCGATTTAAAATGTAAATCAAGATAAATCACATATAGTCACGACTCATTAAATGTTCATATCCATGATGCAATGAAGTGATATCACAGTGGATGACATTTTTAAACGTTGGTATAGAGGTGTCATTGGCACCTATGTACATTAGGTCGGTCCTTATCAGGCATGTAATTTTAAGTTGAAAGATTTTTGACGGACGGAAATATTGATTTTTATGTTTCCACACTTTTTTCGCAAATTCTTTAATATTTACGGTTATCTCAACTATCTTAATTATTTTAAATCGTATAGTCTTATGGTATGGCTGCATTCAATGAATAGTGACGATAATAATGCCAAATACTACATTCCTTGTGAAAACATACTAACAGAATACATGGGAACAGCTTTTTAACCCAAATATGGGATTAGCGTACGATTCAATTTTAAATATAATGATGAAGATATGAAGCTGATGGTACGTGACGTTAAACGAAACAAATGCGAAACTAAATGTAATTTTTGTAAAATTAAAAGTTTATTTCCCTTGAACCATACAAGGCATAAATCTTCCATCTCCTGGTTAATTTCATTCCTCTCAAAGACACTGCATCCTAGAATATATTTGTAAGGTCCAATATCTCTATAGCCATCCCATGCAGCAATCAGTATTAAGCTGCGTAGCGGAAAATGCATATCTTCTCCAGTCACTGATTCAAATCAAAAAATATAATCAAAGATGCAGTAGTGTGAGCTGCTTACCTGTCACTGATATTTACCCTTTGAAGAGAAAACAGCACTTCTGTCATGAATTTCACAATCCTGATTTTTTGGCACAGGCTTGGTATTACGAGATTTCGATAGCATTTGGATGTGGTAAACATTATAAGAGTCCTTTCCAGCACTGACGGAAAATGTCGATTCCAACGAAATATTTTTAAATACTTTTCATTTGATCAGTACCCTTGCTTTTCTCTTTTATTTATGAGTGCTTGGCTCTCATTCGATTTTTTATTGTCTTCTTCTCAAGCTATTAGTAAAGTCCAATCATACCATCCCGCCCTCCAGTCTCTCGTTGAGCAAGCAAATCTCATGTTCCTCCCGAATATTAATCATCTTAAGAGCATTTCCGAGGGAGAGATAAAAACCAATTTGACTATGCTAAGGATGTAGCACTAGAAGATAATAAAAAGAAAAAATTAAAGTTACAGGGCAGTTGAATGAAAAGAGAAAGAAACGGGGAGTCATAGTGACCAATAAATGCTAACGAGATTAGCAATACTTCGCTCTGGTTAGGCCACACCTCGAATACGCCGCGAGCATTTGGGACCTTGGTCATAAAGATTTAACCAAATAAATTAACATAATACAAAGAAAAGCAGCACTATTTATTAAAAACTGCTACGAGCGAACATAGAGTGTTACACAACTGTCAGAGGGATTAAAGTGGGAGTCCCTAGAGACTAGGAGGCTGCAAGCTAGGCTTAGGCTGCTTGAGATATTCAGAACTGGTGTGTTTCAAAGCGACACAGAATATTATCATGGCACCTCACTACATTTCTAGGTCTGACAGATGCGATAAAAAAAGAGATATACTCTGCCGAGCAGATAGGTACAAGAACTCGTTCTTTCCGCGCACAATAAGCGACCAAAATAAAAACTGAGCTCCTCCAAATACACTCCCATAGGACATGTCACCCTTTCACCTCCAAAACTTTTACATCTTTACACGGCTGGTGACCTACTACCCCCTGCCGCACGCCCATGCGGCAGCTCGTGGGGTAGTATGTAGCTGTAGATGAATAATGAAAAAAACCGACCAAAATAGCTGCAGGAAGAGGAAAAATTAAACAGAAACATATATTAAAAGACTTCTGGTCAAAAAGGTTATCCAACCTACCTCAAAGACCAAATTAAAAAACAGAATTGAATTGACGCCCATAGCTCGTGTTTCAAATATATTAAGCCTGCTAAGGCTATGAACCAGAGTGGTGAACAAACTCAAGAGTAATTAACTTAAAGATAACTTTCCGACCTCCCGACTACTGTATGCCAGTGGTTCCATTTTGGCCTTCTATATCTCTGTCGCTAACGCTCGCGGGGCACAACTGAGATGTAGATGAGCATGAAATCTGCCCACCAAAGTACCCACTCAGCGAAACCAAAAGGATAACTTTCCAATCCTCCATTTTTTCCCCAGCACTTCCGTCTAGTCATATGCCTACCTCTTTCACTTTCACCCTCTCACTTCCCCCCTAAGCCACCCTTTTTCCTGCCCACGCCAAAGTTTTAACCCTCAGTCATAAAAAAACCAAACACTTGCCATGTCGCCACACCAACGTTCCGGTCTTGCCTTCCCCCTCGGCCGCCAGCCTTGCATCCCTCCTCACTCCTTTCGCTTATTTCCTCACCCACTCCTTCCGCCAGCACCCACCCGGCCCATTGATTCTCCACTCCTCTCACTTTGCCCAACTTCCGGGACCTCCTATTCCAACAACTACAGGGCGGCTATTTGATTTGCATCTTCATACTCAAAGAGAATTCCAGGATTCACTGAAGAATAGTTTATTTTTTCAAGCAAGTTGAAATGTATCGGATCGCTCTAACTTTATAAAATCACGATGCATGAATTATGATAGGAATTCAGTCGGGTAGATAATGAAATAGGTCCGTTGCTGGCACATACTAACTATTTCATTATCTACCCGACTGAATTCCAGACATTACTTTATGCAACGTGATTTTATATAGTTAGAGTGAATTATGTGTGTCTTAAAGAAATAACGTAACATGCAAAAATCATAAAATTCATTAAACTTTGCAGGTTCAAAAAATATTTCGCAATTGGTTTACTATCAGTTTCTGGAACTTTGGATCATTGATGTATAAAAACTTCACAGCCCGAAAAAAATCGGTTGTATGGTATTTCAACAAACTCTTTTGTGGATCCTACATTGTCTATTGCAAATCATTTTTTAATTACGCAGCAGTAATGCTAAAAAAGCATAACAGCGTAGATTTTATTTATATAAACCTCAGTAATCAAGAATTACAATAGATTTGATTTGCTAGCTAAATATCTAGCTTACGGAGACCACTGCAAAGAAAATTTTGCAAAGATTGTGTTGTGAAGTTAACCTTTATACTTTTTTTTGCCAAGAAACCTCTGAAAATCAGTCCATGCATTCTTTCGTGACTCCATTGGGTACCTCCACTGAAATTTACAGGAGGGTAATCAACAATTTTCAGAATTTAGAAGTCACGTCCTCCCCTTCTAAAGGGGCTTTCAATTTTAACTGCTCCTGTAGTTTGATGGATTTTTCCCCCATTGCAGTCAGAACTTTGGAAATGAGTAGAATTCAGATTTAAATAAATGAAAATGGGAAAACATTTTATTTCTCCACCTTCGGCACCTGTGTTTCGGCAGGTCATTATTAATCCCTCATGTGTTCCCCGCATTCTCTACTATAGTCTTTCTTCATTTGGAAGACTTCTTCCGCCTCGAAGCTGTTCGAAAACATACTTCAACGTTATCTCACGATACGGCACTGCCAGGATCAGGACCAAGTTGAATGTCAGAGGAGGGAAGGGGACATGGATGGAGAACTACCCACCGTTACGCAAGAGTCTCAGAAAATGGAAGGCATAAGTATGCAATACTAATAAACTACCATTGAATCAGCGCTTCTGTTGGTGTAAGAAGAAGTATCTAATCTAATTGGTTGTTCAATCCTTAGACTGAAGACCTCCACCCTTACAATACCTAATGCTAGTTCCCTTACCTCCTGGTATCTCTTCCTCTGTACTTTCCTCCTCATTTGGTCCATGAGCTTATTCCTGGGACTTCCTCTAGGAATTTTCTCACTATTTTTCCTTTAATTACGTTCTCCACAAACCCATTGTTTCTCAGGGTGAGTCAAATCCATCTTGTTCTTTTTTCCGATGGTGTTCTAAATGGTCCACTCCTCTTCTACTATTCTGAAAAAGTATCATTTCTTATTTTTTCCATCCATTTTATCTTCAGCATCCTCCTCCAGCACCAGATTTCAAAGGCATCTAGTTTTTACTGGTCAGCTTTTCCAATGGTCCAAGATTCTGATCCATAGTGTTCTACGCTCCAAACGAATGCTTTCAAATACTGTTTCCTGGTTTGTAGTCCTATCTCATTCGAGCACAGCACTTGTCTTTTTCCCATGAACGCCTTCTTAGCTTTGGCTATTCTCCGCTTGATGACCGTTGTATTTCTTCAGTCCCACGTGATGGTACTACCGAGATAGGTGAAGGAAGAAAGAGAACACTACGAAATTATTACGTAACACCGCAAATTTAAAGTTCCAATTCTAGGCCAACGCCAAGGTTCCAGTGTGTCTTGCACCCAAGAGTTTACACTTTAGTATAGTAGAGTATTAGCAGCGACATTTGAAATCGCGAAAACGGGACCTCACGGCTGAGGGGTACCCAGAAGACGACTATCTGATGCGGCAGGGATGGACACCACGAGCATGCGCTGAGGAGGTGGAGGAGAGCTTGCCACCTCTCTGGATGCGGAATATAGTTATGTGAGCACTGGCCTGGAAAGACGCGTGGTCTCTTGTTACATTAGATCTCAAGCCAATAAGGTCAAATTTCCACACGGATGTCTCTTTGGGAAGACAAGAGACACACTTCAGCCTTCGCGAGTACCTTCCAGCTCTGATTACTCCCGCATTCTAACAATTGTATTACTGCCTCTCTGCGACATGGTCATGACTTATTAGTACAACTTTCCTTTTGCTTGAAAACAATGCGGATTGTTTTTAAGGGGATTGAATGGAACATAAACCTCCGCATCAGAAGGTTTATAAAGTTTAGCAATAAAGTTGACAAGGCAACTGTAAGCCATTTTTATTTTATTTGACAGCCTTTTTATGATTATATTCGAAGACGAAATTTTATCTTTTTGCTAGAACCACCAATAATTTAATGAAAATGGTGCTAAAATGAGAAAATATGACCAAAAAACCAGAAAATATTTCATCATAAAATATTTCATCATAATTAGAAGCATATGAAATGACGCCCCAATTAATATTTTTATTAAAGTCATATCCGGTTTTGAAAAGAAAATTCCCAAAAATCATCCCACAGTTTAACACCTCCATGATTACAAAAAAATTACAAATAATGTCAAATCCGGAATATTTCCCATCAATTTCCTTGATTTCAAGGGAGGGTTTTCTTCTACCATGACCTACTAGAACAATCCTGGACAGAGGAAAGAAGTCGAACCTTCACCATACAGGTCGAGGACAGTCATGTGGCATCGAGGGTTAAGGGAGAAAGGTAAATGGGAATTTGGGATTTGTCCCTGATATACATCTACATTTAAAGCCCGCAACACGGCCAACCGTCTCGCCGAGACTCTTAATTGCCATTATTTCACTCTCCTTTTTTTTACCGATACAAAGAGGTGGTGCAAGGGATTTTGGGGAAAGCCTTGGACGCTGAGGATAAGAAACTTTAGGAAGTGTGCCTAGCATTTAGATCTGCACATTGACTTTGGATTTCACGGATGGCTCCAAACTACACTCCTCTCATAAAAAAATATGCGGATTCAAAATGTTTTTTCACTAATATTCATGTTATTTATAGAGGAAAATAATAATGAAAGTAACCAAAAAACAACCTAAAATAAAATAAAGGAAACGCAAGAGTTGACTGGCCATTTTTTAGGTAAAGCCACGGGCAACTGAAATCATCTTTCACGTTTTAAGATTGGTGAGTAGAGTAGTAGGTAAAGAACTGCTCTTGGAATAAAAGAAAGATGAAGAGAAACCCGGCGTCAGTTTTATTTTGACCTTTAACTGGCTCCAAAAACAATAAACAACACTAATGCCGACATGAAGTCTAAGAGACAGCATATCATAATTTGAAAATATTTCGATAAATGAACAAGCAACTCCTGCCTGGACTCAGCAGAAAATATCAATAGCTACGTTCTTTTTTTCTACGGACAACGTATTTTTTCAAATATAGTATTTGGTAAACTCTTCATTACATGTATTCGTATCATCTGAAAATATTCGCAAAATAATATAAGAAAATGAAATTAAAACAATTTTCACATTAGAATCCACCTAATCCTATCGTAAAAATGTTCATTTTGGATAAACAAAGCGAGCCGAAACTACATTCCGAACTTCATCCGAACTTGAAAACAATGAGCAAAATAAAAATATCACACCACCATTGTTTTCGGTCACAGAGAGCCAGAACGGACAAATAGTAGCACCTAACTAGGCAGGAATTCTCCTGAGTCCAATAAGCTGAAAAATGATGACCCCAAAAGTAGGATGTTGGAAAATTATCCTCCTGGGCAGATATGATACGTAGAGGAATCTAACATGATGTAATGATAAGTGGTGGGATTTAAAATATACTCACCTAGATTAAGCTGCAGTAAAGATCATATATCGATGAACTATTGAAAAACGCTTATAACAACGTTTGAAATTATTTTAACATTCAAGCTCTTTTGCTATTTGGTCTTACTACACAGTTATATAACCATAAGTACACTAAAAATATGTGGTCACGACACAAATCATCGCCAAACTAAAACTGAATCAAATACATTCCTAGATGATAAAACCGAGTGGGAGTTTGATCCCCCAACACAATAATTTAAAACATGAGAATATGAATTAAAGATAATTAAACTAAGGGCCAATAACAGGAAGTAATTTAATTTTTACGATAACACTGTTTGCTACTCAATCACAGTTTACGTGGATCCAGTTAATATTTTTTGTAGAGGAAACGTTAAAAATTTGGTGGTTGTTAAAGTAGTGTAACTAGATTTTTAAAGATTTATGTAGGTTATTTGACCCTCGGAAAATGACAGCAATAATTCTATGAACAACGGAAAAATATGCGAATGACTAACTGCATTCATAACTGAGTGAGAAAAGAGCACAATCAAAGACCAGGCACGGGGCCGCTCAGGGTGACGACGAATAAAAGACCTGCACAAAACGAAACGACTCGCGTATGGGACGCATAAAACTTTGGCAACAAGAGGCCCAGGGAAAATAATATACGATCGCAGCACAAAATATGCATTCGTCTCCGTTTTTTACAACGAGAGTGAAGGATGAGAGTGGAGAAGAGAGGAGAGCTTAAACAAGATAGGTAAGAAGCTGAAGGAAATGGAGGAGAGAAGAAAAAATAAAGACAAAAGAAGACGAAAATATAGTGAAAGAAACAGAGAGATTGAGGAAATCGAGGTTCAAGAGCTGCTGAGAGGAAAAGAAGTGGTTTAGAGGTAAAGGGAAGGAAAGAATAGTGAGAAGGTTGGGAGCTGGAGAGGACGCTCTTGGGGGTCTGGGACGTGCAAAGAAATCCGCAGTGGAGCAGAGAAGACGGGGAAAAGAAGAGGTGGCAATAAAGGGAAAATGTAGAGAGGAAGCGACGAGAAAAACGGTTGAAGCAAGAGATAAAAAAAGGAAGATATGGCGGGTGATAAAAAGACAGTGCAGGGTCGAAAGACAGTGGGGTATGGCTGGATGGGAGATAAATAACATGGTAGGTGTTGGTAAGGGAAAAGGGGGACTTAAAAAAAGCGGTAAGGAAAGGGGGTTTATATGATGTGCTACCTGGAATGGCCCCGCCGTAAAGGCGAGAAGTATGAGGGGAGCGTGAGAGTTGTAGATATGGCGCCGATGAGTAGGCATGCGGCAAAGAAAAGGGAATGGGAGGTAAGAGGTTAAGACGATGAGTCTGAGAGAATGGCCAAGCAAATTAAATCGGTTCAAGAGAGGACGCATTAAGATGAAAAATATTCGGCACGGAACAAATTGCTCCTTAATTACAGATTCCCTTCTTAGCTATTAGCATTACTCAGCCGGAAATTACTGATCAAGATAGTCAATACAGAAAAACAGCAAAAATTGTAATAGCAGTGAGATATTAGATAGCAGTGTGATAAGTCGCCACCCACCAACCTTTGGTCGTGGATTCAAAGTCCATGTAGTCAAAGTAGCCATAATTTGCGAAGGCTGTGTGCAGTAAAGAAACTATGGCCCTGTCTTGCAAGGAAGATCGAATGTCTAAATACCATTTGACTGTTTCATTGGTTGAAGTGGCATCGATTCCCCATACTAAATAACTAGCCGACGGGACGAATGATAAGGATAATAGCAGTTTCATGAGAACCATTTAATGAGACAAGTTTGGTGACTTAGAAGTCTCCAATACCGACAATGTAAAAAAATGTAATGCAATGCCTAAAAAATAACCGCACAGGCTTTCATAAACTTAATGTAACTACTTATAAAGTTCATATTTATCACCTTCAGACTTGAAGTTGTTTAATAAGAGAAACTTTGAAAAAATAGCTACAGTGACAAGTTGATCGACAGAAATCTGGTAAAAAGATGATTTCAATAAGAAATATTAAGTTCTCAATCAATTCTAGGTAGTTGGTGCCCATGTACTTTAGCAAAGCATAGAACCTGTACTTCAAGGGTCCCATTCCAATTTAATCATTCTGCATAAACACTGATCATGTAGCACAGTAGGATTTTTAAATGATAGGCCAATCTTAATCCAAAATTGATCATAAAATAATTCTTAAAATGATAAAAATTAGCTATAACTCGCATAGCCATTCGATGAAAGAGATTTATAAAGAAAAGGGAGAAAATTCACTAATTTTAGTAAGCATTTCTAATGAACCAATAACTGAATCATTGAGTTGCGCGCTCTGATGTATTTCCATTCTTTCTGCGCCAGATAACTTCTCCATCTTCAAAAATCACGCACACTCAGACAAAATAAAATAAAAAATACGCCTAGTACGCAGAAAATCATGTAAAAAAACCGTCAAGACAACAATGGCATCATTAAAAATATTGAGGGCATGATATATTCACTGAGCTTTCCCAAAAAAAGCAGCAGAAAAACGGCGAAAGCGGAATGAATATGACAGATGAAAGGGGTTACAGAATGTAGAATGCGAATCTAGGAAAAAAGGTAGAATGCGAGGTAGATTAAACAGAAGCAGACTCATTAGGAAAAAAGGTAGAGAATTATTTGTATAAAATTTTCCTAGCTTGGCTATATTCACTTCTCGAATATTTAATCAATCCTTTAGCCCTAGTATGGTTGGAGTAAATTTTAAGAAAGTGAAATGTGGCCATCGTTACTTTGCAACTCATCCCACCAATCAATAAACCTTCTTCGGAAGAAGATGAACTATATGTTGGAAAAAGAAATTACTCAAATTATTAGATGTTATTAATAGATTTTATTATTTGACATTTATTATTTGTTGTTATTAATATTTATTGATATTATTTATATTATCACCTATTTTTGACATAGTTACATCTGATTATTAGAGTGTTTAGGTGTGTCATCTGTATCAACATGCTAGTTCTGTTTAATAAAATCTTTGGCATCGAGTGTGAGTATTTAATCTGGAAAAAACCATACCTGCAAGCACATTTCAACACTATACTTTTTTATCATAAGCGTAACTTACAAAGGCAAGGATAAGCACAAGAGTTGGCTGATTGCTGCGAGAATGAAGTTCCTTAATTTATTTTCGTCAAAAGTAGCAATGGTGGGATCATTAATAAAAGGGTCATGAAGTAATGTGCGTTAAAAGACATAGACAAATTTATATGAAAATAGTATGCTTTTTTCAGTTTGGCCATTGTGAGAGACTGGAGTCGAATAAAAATAGAATATATGAAAAATAAAAGTAGATTTAAAAAAAAACTATTGAACAGTGTGAGAAGAAGAAGTAGCCCGAGGAGTCATGGTTGAACTCAATGTGAGATACTCATGAAAGGAAACAATATTATGGGTAATAAAAGTAAGATGGCGTCTTTGAAGAAATGCAAGAGTGTAACTGAAGCAATGAAGGCATGCAAGGATGAAGGCAGTATGGAAGATAAGGTCAAACCAGAGTTATCTTTATGTGGCAATTACCAGGAATTTGTTTTACGGATTTTTGACTGTACTTTGTTTTTTGTATCCTAAAAATAGTGCGGTGACTGACGTTTCATACAAATGTTTACGCTTAAAAACTGCATGAACATCATGCATGAGTCAATAATACTTATGACTTACCCACACCCCGCATTATAAACAGAATAAACAGTCGTTGAACGTGATAAACATTCTATAAAAATAAATCAAGCTCGGAGAATCAGGAATAGCATGAATTTTCCATTCTCAAATTTGAGAATATTTGTTGCCTCAAATCTAGGCGGAAGAGTTCCTTATCAGGCATGAGACCAAGATAGTTTGCAGGAACGTGGGGTGAAGTGGAGAGCAAACCGAATGCACGAGCAGCAGAGATCAAGCAAAGATGACGTGGAGGAGAATACGGAATTGGGGATAGGCCGGAGGAAAAGGGATGTGGTGACGAAGGTCGGAGAGTGAGATGAATGGTGAATAAGGTATTCATGGAGGGAGAACAGGGAAGAGGACGCAGAGGGAAGTAAGAAGACTTGGCATCTTTCGAAGCCAGAAGAGGGAGTGGAGGTCAAAAAAATTAAGAGACAGGAAGAAAATATGAATGAAAACAGACAGTTGGAATGTATACATAAATAAGGAACTTGCAAAGTTCGAAGAGGGACGGTGGCATTGGTAGATTGGAAGGGCACGACACGGAACCTAATGCAAGGGAAGGAGTGAATATATGCCTTTACATCAAGATATGTACGCATGAACGCAGCCAAATGCGAATACATACGTTCTTTGCCTGAAAAGCGTGCGGTTTTGATAAAGAGGGATATGGCAAGAGGCTTACCATTGACAGTTTGAGAATCACGAGTAATCGACATGGTTAGAGAAGACGTAATAACATTTTGCTCCAATTTTTACACACCACTCCTGAGTGTGGAATACACTCTAACTCTACTTATTACATAATTAAAAAAGTACGGCAATTTTGAAAAACGCATTTAATTTTCAGGCTCACAGTCCATTGTTTTGAAGGTTCAGCACAATATCTTCACAAGGTTCTAGACTTAAAAGATGTGATGAGGAATGTATGCCCGCAGAGTGGACTCAACGAAAGTGCACGATGAATCGCCGCATTGAAATAATTCAAATTTCTGTAAAAATGTAGTCCACATTGTGACATACAAACCATACATTCAAGCACACACATAAACAACCTACTCTCTACCCATTTACCAACTCTACCTATCCACCACCTAATTTATTCCTATTTTCCTATTTATTCCTAATAATTCCTATTAGGATCAACGTTGTCTACACCATGTAAACTGCAGGACTGCAATGTGGACAACCCTAAGTCATCCACCAAATTCCAATTGTTAATAAAAAAATGATTTTTCAATAATTCGACAAACCATAATCAGGCCTACGTGCCATCTATGATATTTGATCAAAACAAAAGAATAGACTTCAAATGGTAAAAACATACAAAGAAGAATTCATGAGTATAACGGCCTGCGAGCGATGTTTTAAAAATTGAATACCATGTCTGTATTAAATATTTAAACTCTTTACGAGATGAGCGCTGGGTTGCGAGAAGAGGGGGGGTTTACGCCTCATTCCACCCAGTATAAATAAACAAAAGTCAAACTCAAACAAGCTTACATGTGTAAATGCCACACCATTAATGTTCACGTGATTAGCTCTGTAAGGGTAGCAACGACGGTGAAAGAGACGTGAAGAAAGTGAGAGTGTTTGTGAATGTATTATAAATGATATTACCTTATCGTTAGGTTGTTAGTACTTTCACAGCAAAAACATTCAATTCTTTCTTATAAAACACCGATAATGTTAGCTAATGACTTTATTGTAGAATCCTTCTCTTATTAATAAAGTCTATTTTCCTTTGCTGAAAAATTGATGAAAAATATAAAATTTACTATTTGTAAAACTTGCGTAACATAAAATGCAGTTTTTTGTGCTTGTTAGGTCACTGATGATCGGCAATGTTGTCATAATATCTGTGAACTAACGTTCAAATACCACGATTATGCGCTTTACGCCAGGTGACTCTTGGAAAAAGTAACGAAGCCAAAATCTCTATCGCTTATCAATGATTCGAGTAGTTTCATGATTCAGCTCGCGTTTAGACGCAAAAAATATGCAAGAGGGTAATTGGCAATTTTTTCTTCAAATAAATAGTCGGAGTAACCTTTTAATGAGGAAAAAAAGTGAACAAGGACTTGTAACAACCACAAAACGAGGCTTAAGGTAACTTGGAAGGCAGTAAGAGAATATGAAATTCAACTCTCAAAAAATGTGTCCTCTCGCGAGCGCCGAGAAGGTGAGACAATCTATACCCTAGCCCCACTCGTACTCAGATCTTTCATATGCTCATTTCATACTCAGGCTTAGTAGTGTGCAAAAGATTCTGAGGAATAGAAAAATCGTTTGCTCAAGCTGTAACCAAGCAATATTAGCTAAGCGTGCACCGCAATCATATTACTTCTGTCTCCGTCACCTAAATAAATAGAGCCGCTCAAAACTTCAAACGGGGCGATAACATACCCAAGGCCTTTGTTATTTCACTGTTGATCTAGGAAGCATTTCGGTTTAGAAGTCTCACACTAGGGATTATGTTCGCTGTGGTTGAAAGTAGTTTCCATCAGTAGTTTCTTGCAGGTAGACTGTAGGTCTATCTCTTTCGCTGATCTCTTGACTCAACCTTCAACGATATTGTAGGCCAAATATAGAGTGATGAAGATGTGACTGATGAAGAAAGAGATGTCATTCCTGGCTTAAAACAACGAGTTATGTGGAAATGCTATACCTTTAATGTTTTCGTGATTAGCTCTTCAAGAGAAGCAACGACGGAGAAAATGTACAGCGGCGAAATTTTCACTAACCGCCCTCATTTGGCGTGGGTAGCCAAGAGGCGTGGAGGTTAGCTCTTGGAAGACTGGCTGACTATTTCATTTTACATAAATTTAGCCTTAGAACCATCAAAAGCCTGCCCGCCCGCGAAAACGAAGAAGGAACAGGAACCCCCATGACACCCACCAGCGAAGAAACCGACGCCATCTGGAAGAATGCATTCCTGACGGTGAAGAGTCTTATGAGCAAAACATCACTGATAAGAGCAAGAGTTTACGTGAAGAAACAGCAACAATTTGGTAATAAGGAGTTCATGATTGCAAATTTTCTTCATATGCTAGCAAAAAGCTGCATATACAAACAACATCCCCTGCTCTCGAAAGGAGTGAACTATCTCGGTGCCTTTCTGCAGTGCAGACCTTGGAGAGTAGACTCACCAGAGAATCGTTGCAACATCTGGGCAGGGAGACAGTCGATATATTTTGGGACCTCTGTAAGGGGAAAGAGATGCTATGCCACTTGACCAAAAAAGCTTCAAAATATGGCTCCCTACTGCAGCAACGGAGTGATAAGGTAAAACAAGAGCCAAATACAACGCAGCTATTCACTGAAATACAAGGTGGAAAAAACGTCTAACACCTTTCTCCTAAACGCACTATTTTAATACCGGCAAAACGTACTCGTTTCGGAATAAGAGATGGGTTGATTTGAGCATCATGAATATAGAGGCCGCGTATCGAGAGTATTACCCGTAAGGAGACAGGAACCATAGGGCACATATAATGAGGACGTGAGAAAGAGTGCCAGTGTGTATGAGGAAAACACGAGAAGGGAAAAGAGTTATCGTGCATGGGGAAGGGGGATGACAACCGAGTAGAAGGGATTGAGTCGAAGGGTATGTAAATCCGCGGGCGACGCGGGGATTGTTTTGACTTAAAAGCTTGCAAAAGACGCGCTCTAGTAGCAAAGTTGGAAATTTAGGGGGATTGAGAAGTGCCTAGAAGAGCCTAGTGAAACGACAAACCTGGTCCGGAGAAATTGTTCAAGATGAGAGGAAGTTGGAATGGAACAGCGGGGCTAATGAACGACTGAAAGGAATTCAAAATGACATACTGAAATTCTTTGCTCCAAGAACAATATCATCCTCGGACAAATGAACTGTATAAAAATAAATGCAAGTACATCAACATGAAGAAAAGCGATAAGATATCCAAATTGTTGGCCAGTGAATTAAATCACAGAGAATGATATGCCATTAAACAAGGACGGCTAAAGCTATTATACCTCTCTTTTTAACGTTTCTTCTGGAGTTATTTTTCTCCTTATTCATTCAAAGCATTACTCTAATCCTCTTAAATACTTCCTAGCTATGTTTTACCAAAAAAATAGCTAGGTAGTATTCTAGAATAAAATTGACGCTGACACATACACTCAGGCTGCAATAAAGCGTTAAAAATTCACTCAAAATCGACGAAAAATAGAGACAAAACATTGCCAAGAAATTGAGAACGGAATGATACGAAAATTGAGAGCAGAAATGAGAAATCCCACGAGACTCTTCCCTCAGCCAACCTTGCAAACGAGGGTTTAGACCACAGAGTTTGCTCCGACAGTGAGCTTCTGAGAACCCTCAATGCCTTTACAATGGATAAAACCACCAGGGTCTAGGGAAGTACCCAAGCAAAGCAGCTTTCACGTTTATTTCTCACACAGGTAGAAATTTTCGCAATTGCAATCAAGCTAAAATAAATGAATGTAGAGGTTTGAAAAATCGAGGTATAGCCACTTTTTACTCAAGTGATGCATTTAGGACGAAACTACTCTTATGATTAGGGTTTTCGGAAAGTATTACAAGAAACTGTATTACATTAAACTCGTTCAATAACTAAGCGCAGTAATAAGCAGCAAGATATCGTAATGGTAAACTACCTTGCACTATGACGCAACAATAACAAAAGAAGCATGAACTTCTCTGATTAAGTAAAAATTTCACCAAAGGCGAGATCCAACCTATATCACTGCATGAATGAATCTTGACATAAGGGAAACCATTAGGATTAGAGTATGCCTAGACAGGTTTTTAAGGGACATGAGCGAAAATCAGACAGACATCTTACATCAGAATCGCGATACTTTCCTTACCTACATGTTGATGAAGGCATAAACATACATAACCCGTCTTGTACCACTGAAGAGTGAATTTCCAGAGAGTGATAATCATGAAATTCATTTATATTTCGGATCACTACTGGTATAGAGCACATGCCATTTGATTTACTGCAATATATTTACAAAAAATGAAGAAATTCAAGAGTATTAAATGAAAACCTGAATACCAAAAGAAATTGGAAGTTTTTCTTCGTAAAGGAAACGTGACAAAGAAAACTTGGTGAGTTTAGTGCGAGTCAATGTTCATTAAGTAAAAAAGGTTAAAGAGTCACCTAATGACTCCACGAAGCAATCATGAAAGGATTATTACGCCGAGTAAGAAGGTAATGGATCAATTTCATGAGGTCATGCCGAATACCATAGTGAATTAATAAGCTGTTCCAACCTACAGTAACACGCGTTCATCTGTGTTAGGCAATCCCCAAATTAAATTTAAATATTTCGAAAGATCACCCGCGATTAAGGTGGTTCCGAAGAGAAAGGATATAAATATCATTTCAGTTGTAACCTGGATACGCATCGAAAAAAATGCCCACTATTACATATGATCACCAAAATAGCATCCTTAAAGATAGGGTCTCTCCTCATTCATAAGAAAGAGTCTACAAGATTGACAGCAGCAGTGGAACGGTATACAACGGGCAGAGCTGTAAGGTTCCAACTGCAGGAAAACGGACGGACGATAAAGAATAAATTATTCCACCTCCCCGCCGTGGCGGAACATGTCCATTTCGAGCCCTCCTAAATTTTCTCCTGTTCTAGTTCAAGGAGTAAGCTTTATTTTCTTAATCCGTTTACTCATTAAACTACAACATGATACAATTACGTACCCAGAAATGTTTTCGAAACTACTTTAAATATTTATTCATCTTTAATAATTTACATTTTCCGGCAACAATTCCTCCTCCGACGGCAAAGTTTAATAAGTCATTATATGCATTTACTTCCAAGTGCAAATGGAAAGGATTTTTTTCCTCTACGTATTTACAGGGATGCTGATTCATTCTTTCAAATCCTATCCAGAAAGGGAAAAACAGAAAAAATAGAAGAACAACAACCTTCGTAACATTTCACAGAAACAATCCTTGCAAAATCGTATTCTTTAACGTCATTTCCAGAGAGGCTTTTAAGAGAAATCTGGTCAAATAGGTTTTAACTTTATCAAAGAACGCAAGGAGTAGTACATCCAACTTTTAGAGGCTTGACTATGGACTCCAGCATTCCTTATTCGTGCACGTTTCCTGAACAAGGCAAAGGACGCTCGGGCAACTTAAAAAAGACCCAAATGAAAACTGCTCCACTAGAAAATATATGAAAATGTATTAGCAAGCACAATCAGCATGGAATTATCGAAGCATACCGACTCTGAACTGAATACATTTAACTGTAAAGCGGTAAAACCACTATGTCACACTTATAATACATGAATGCCAAACTAGTAAAACATAATATGCCTTAATGAAACAAAATGGTACAGAATTGGGAATTTTTTTCAAAATTGTCATCCAAAGATATTGTCAGGTGGATTTTCTTTTGATGAAAACAAAAATATTTAACGTTCCTATACATATTACGATATCAGTTAAAATTGCTCGGATAAGTTGATTGAACGCATAAAAATAAAAAAATATTACCAAGGACATGCAGGTTTAATTTTACTTCTAATCAGACCGGTTGAAGTACTGCGATTGTTATTATATGGTACCGAAATTTATAAAACTATTAAACCAATATGATTACATTCTTCAGCTACAAAGTTCAAAAGAGCTTTCCGGGCCCGCAGCAAAAACTGTTAGTCAAAATCTCGTAGTTTGAAAAAAATGATGGTGAAGGCAAACATATTTTTTTCTATTTCAACTACTTGAAAATGAAATAAAATTGATAATATCCGTCCTCCCTGAGGGGAAATGTAAACCAATCATACGCAAAATTGCCCAAGTAATAAAGTAAAAATTGCTAACCCTGCAAAATCGAAGGGAAGTGGGCACGAGGAGAATCCCCATCCTGAGGAAAAAGTCTTATACGCGAATGAAATCGCTTGATGTAAGGATTAAATATGCCAACGGTTGCGTGAGGTCCCTAAATTGATCCACGACTTAACTCCTCCATCCAGAAATAATAATAATAAAAGAAAATGGACAAAGTAAAATCATCACGCCCCCCTATTCCTCCCTCCCATCCCTGCATTATCTATTCTTCATTTATATTTCAGAGGTGAAAGAAGAACTGTACCCACTCTTCACCCTCCTCCAGACCTCTTCAAAGGTCTCATCTTCCAAGAAAACTTGCCTGATCCGAAGAGAAAAAATAATAAGAAAAAGATACTGGAGTTGGGAAGGGTGGTTTGAGGTGTGGGTGAGGGAATCGTCCAATCTCGACGTCTCTGGCCTCTTCAAATCTCATCTTCCATTCCTCTCCCACCTTTCAATTCCTCTCTCTCGCATCATCTACACCCACCCACCAAAAATCCCTATTCCCCCGCGAGCCAATCCGTTCCCACTCCCTCCCTTCTCATCCCCATCGTCCCTTTTCATCTCCGCTTGCTATCCTATCCCGACGTTTTCTGTGTATCGCATTCCTTCATTCCCCTATTCCTGCCTCCTGTGAGACATACCCACAGCATTTCAACCACCAACCTTCATGCCTAAGAAGCCCTGAGGTGAGTCCTTTGGTCGCCATAGGTTTCGGAGGAATTTAGATATAGATTTTCTTGAAGAGTATGGTGTTTATGCAATACTACAACACATGCATTAGCACTGTCGTCAGCGTTATAAATTACTACCGACGCGGAAAAAGATTGTAATATAGCTGGTGTACATTTAAAATTCAATCACTGGCAATCGTCTAATTAAAAAAGATAGAATGAGCGAGTTACTGGAATGAATTTGGGCGATTCTAGGCAGATTCTCTGTCCATCATAGGACTTTATTTGCCAAATTTTGCCTTCTGAGAGGTTTATCTCCAGTACTGCAACCACTTATCGTTATGATTAAAAAGCTCAGGGGTTTTTCGGGTTTTAATCGAATTAGATGGTAGTATTAGATGGATGTGTATAAGATCAAAAATGTGAAAAAATAACTTTTTGTAAAATGAGGCATTCAGTAGACTAATAAAAGTATTAAACCGATGATAGAGTATTTTACAGGTGATGAACTCAGATTCTATACATACAGAATTGATGAAAAAAGCTGAATAGATTTGAAATAAATCTCTGGATCATAAGACCAAAATTTGGCAAAAACTGCCGGACACCAATTTTGCTCCCAACAGTTCATATTTATGTTTAGTTCAGTTTATATATTTTTTCATTTATATGTGCAAGCTACAGGCACAAATTTGAGTTTTCCAAAGCTGATTTTCTGCGAACCGCAGCAATTTGTTCGCCAACTTCTGCCAGCTGGGAGGCCTACCTGATGATTTAAAATCACCAACTATGTAACATAAGAAGGACAGAAGTTGAAGAGAAGATTTGAGCACTATAATTAAGTAATCGCACAGCACTCATGATATGGAACCACCGAGATTTGCAAGATAATTTCCAGAAATTACGGAGATGGTAGAAAAAAACCAGATATGCTATGCTTCTAAGTAGGCTGTTTTGATGGGATGAAGGAAGTAAGAACACAATAAAAAATAAATCATATAATGTGCTTAGAGCCTCCACTTGTGAAATTCCAGACAATCTTTACTGCCTTCCATCGAAAACATTTTTACGGGAAAATTCACCGAATGATAACGCACCAGAAAGTCAATTTGTGGAACCCAATGGATTGCCATGACCTGAACGTCATTTAGGGTAACATATTTGTAGGAATTTGAGGTTAAAAAGACTGAAGATGAATACGAGAAAGATGATACAGAACGTTGTTTGCATTTGGTCTACACTTCTCAAACACCAACTTTAAGCGACCTCATCCATCAGATTGGTGAATCCATCAGATTACATTGGTGTACTTCTTCATGGTTATTTTTAATTCAACTCAGTTAGCCTCCATTTTTCCTCCTATCCCTCAGATATGGCAACTGAGGGATCAAAATTCAGACAGTTTTCTCACCAGAAAGTGGGCAAAGATTCTTATTATTCTATTGCAATCATGAACATATTCGTTCACAGCGAATGAATACGAAAAATAGACTGCCTATATATATATCCTTTACATTATCTGTTTTCGCTGAGTAATAACTCCCTGGAATAAAATTTCCCACTCGATGGCCTTGGGAATATAGAAAATAAGTTCTATGTTTAAACTAATTAGAGGTAGCATGGCAACTAAAACTTAGACTTAAATGAAAATCAAAATAGATAAATAATACGAACGCTGTAGCGTATTTCTACTACTCTAGCTCCATGTACACTTTATTATCTTAATGAAACTAAAGGGTACAAGTAGCACAAAACGTTTTTGTGTCCAAACTGGTTGATGTCGTTAACTTCTGCCCTCGGATCCTGTCACACTTAGCTCCTTCACAGATTTCCTCCCCCGAGACGCCTAGGGCAAGAGCATTCACCTCCTCCGACAGACAACGCATACAAACACGCGAAAACACTCACGCCGCACGATACACGCATAAACGCCGCAGGAGACCACTCCAACCGACTCAAAACGCCCACTATTTTTTCGTCGCCAATGTAAACAAGAGGAAATGTCGGGACGGGGCAATGGGCAGGGGATGTTATGGAAAGATGGAGGGGCAGTAGAGGCTAGGGATTCCGTCTTTCTCCATTTCAAAATGGTACGGCTGGATACAGGGAGAAGAAGTGGGAAAGGGAAGTTGTTTTGGGAAAATGGGAGGAAACAAGAAGATGAGGAAAGCTAAAAGTGGGGAAGGAAGGATGGAGGAAAGGACTGGTGGGAAAATGGGAAGTTCTGGTTGGAAGGCAGAGACAGAGAGAGAGAGATAGTCGAGCATTCCGTGTGAATTCTTGCTTTTATTCCACCGTTTTTTTCTTCCCTGGTTCCTATTCATGTTGCGCATGGTAGGAGAAATGGAGGACGGGTCGGGTAGTGATGTTGTGAATGAGGGGGGACGCAAAAGGACAACCAATGTCAAAGAGGGTTTATGCCTGATTTTTTTATTTATTTTTACTTTTATCGTTTTTTTTTCTTTTACGACGAAAGAGCCATTCTTCCACCCGATCCACGTTTTGTCCATCTCGCAGCTAGGCCGTTTCTCTTCCCTCTCTCCCTGATTCCCGACCACTACCACACTGGGGGGGAAATCCGACCCGGGCGAAACTAACCTCCTTTCACCTCGACCTCCCTTCTCTGCCTCCCACTGGCACACGAGATTCCCATTTTTTCCCCAAGATTTAGCTTTTTCCCCTCTATACATATCTCTGTTCCCCACTCCTCCTCCTCTTCCCTCACGGGTATTCCATTCCTACTTTCCCCGCTATTTCGACCGGTCCTTACGGGGTTTTTCTCGCAAGATTTCTCCTCCATCTTTAAATTCTTTTTCGATTCTCTTCTCACCTCGACAACTTCTCACCCCTCGCTGTCTGACAATTCTCGGGCCTATCTGCTTTATTGCTTGTATTCTTCTTTCACCCACCAAAGACCTTCTCCCTTTATTAACCATTCCTTGGTCCTCGTGGCTTTCTCTCAGTCCTCATAAAGAGTGCCTCCGGGTCGAATTCTGGATGACAAGCTCCAATATTGATGGAATTCGGGGAATTTTTGGTATGTCACCTGCAAGGGTACCAATGATGACACGTGGACAAGAGGTAGCGTTTGGGGAACAATTAATCAAGAGTATCCAATTCTATTTACTTCCAAAAATAACCCGAAAAAACCAAGATTTTTTAAAACATAGTGTACGTAAGAAAATTCCTCGAAAGCTTTGAGAATTTCACATGAAAACATATTCATACACCCGCAAAAGAGATGTTATTCCAATAACTCACCAATAAGAGGAGAACAAATTCCAAATTCGAAGCGTAACTCAGATGAATGGAGCATTTCCTCTCACGCTTATAAACCTGAGGTTAAAGATCTCACATAGCTGAAAATATCGTCGGAGTTAGAGTGACTAGTCAGTTGATTTTACTCAGAACGAGCAAATTAAATAATACGCCTGTAAGGAGTGGCCCAACGCTTGACATAAATTTTTAAATTCTCAGAATAGATAATATATAAGTCAATGACCTAGTTATTGGGATACTTTCAAATATATCTTAATCTCTGACCCTACTCTTTCATTTCAAAAGAACGGGTAGCCGCTAGCCTCATTCGGAAAACATCCAATGTCACCCAAAATAAACAAACTGCATTTTTTGGTTGGATACTTATTGACAAAGTGAAAGAGAATTTTTACATTCAAAAACAAGTTCGCAATCTTGAACCGAGAACTCAAAATGCCAAAAGTCATTTCATTTTTAATGGTGATAAAAATCATGCCTATTTTTTATGACCAATTATTGTACATGCAGTGATCCTATCATGCCACTGATGTTTTTAATCCTAAGAAAAACAGAATAATTTAAGCTACATACACGTTATGTCCGCGACATTTTTGGATACACTTAACTAAATTTTCACGTAAATGTCACAAATGATCTACGTATTACGTACGACGAACTGAACATTAAACCTAATATACAATTTGACGGTGGGTAACGAAAATATGAAAAACTGCAGAAAAAAAATATACTAAAAAAGGTGTACGTGAAAAATCAAGTTTACTGGGGCCCATTTACTCCCATACTTCAACAGAAGGATAAAACTCAGCGTGCATGGAGTTTATTCTCAACCTATCAACTTATTTTTAGTCTTCTCCTCCAGAAAGAGGAATGATAAAAAAAATAAATCCCGACAAGTAGGCGAGTGTGCGCGAAATGGAAATGGAGTGCTTGGATGTACGTGAATAAACTACCGATACCCTATGGGATATATATAAAGAGTTTCCTGCAATAGAAGGTCTCGAGCGCTGAAGTCGCTCATCGTCCGCTGTGAACGTATGTAATTCAAGACAAGGCTGTAAAATTGAGACGAATAAGACAGACCGAAATAAAATAAGACGTAATATATTCACTGCGACAAAGTGAAAGGTGGAAACCGATGCCACAATAAAAGGGATGACGAGATCCCTTCCTTCTTTCAAAGGTTTAAAAAGGAACGCACCACTCATATTGACAATCGGAATTGAAAGAGTCGTATAGTTCAATTCATCATCAAAGGAATGAAACTCGAGGATGAATGTAACTGCTTCTGCAAAGTTCAATCACCATATCAAGTTAGATCTCTATTCGGGTCAAATGAATTGAGAACAAAGCTTGTGGTCTGATGGAGATGAGTAATTAGCCGGTTTTTAGTTCCCAAATTCCTAAGCAATCAAATTAAAAGATCAAAAATGATGAAAATGATGTGATAAAGGGAAAACTTAGGCGTAAAAAAGAATAAGAACTTCACTCTCAAGTAATTGCCTCAGCTTTCATTGTAAATAGTGCCGCATACAAAAAGTAAAACGCCACAGTAGGTAAACTTAGGATACATTTTACTCCTTATTATTGACTGTATCTGAACAAAATTAATATTAAATTGAGCTTAATTTATTTTCTAGTCAATAAAAATGTAGAATAATCTCTTATTATAGACATAATACATCGATCATTCAACAGGAAATATCTGGTAAATGCCTTACGAATTAATTTGTGTGTAAATTTGTTTGCTTCATCGTCAGTGAAAAAAAATTTTTGAAATAATCCTCCTCTAATTCGATTCATGAATGATTCCCGACAAAATGCAGCAATTTTCAGAAAATAATTTGGCATCAATATCTCTTGTCAACACTAGCCAAAAATTTGATCCTTGTATGAAATCCTACACACACTTATTTCATTAGATATGGGAGTTGCGGCTTTTATTACAAAGTAAACTACTATGCATGAAAGAGAACCTGAAAATTGATCATAATTAATGGACTTCATTTCGTTCAGTTGGACATAAGAAGCCGAAACAAGTATTTTGCTAGAGAAAATATATTATGTGAATGTAAACAATGGTGAATACTTTAGACGTTTGTACAAATTTCCGAAAATAAAAACAACAACAAAAACAACATATTAATATTGTTTTCTTTAGAAATATACGACACGAATATTTCAGAGCAAAGCTTTCAACAGCGTAAAAATGGCTTTAAAATCTGGAGTCATCAAAATTCCAAATCTACACTCACCATGTTCTACATCAAGATAAAAACACATTCGAATGAATCAGTATATCATGGAGAAGTAGCTTTGCATACTAAGTAAAAATTATGCGTGGAAGAGAACCTAAAAGTTGATCAAAATGAATGGACTTTATTAGCTCAGTTGGTTGCAAAGAGTCGTCACATGTATTTTGTAGGTAAAGAGCTATCATGCGAATAATAGCAATGATATATGAAAGAGGTATTCAAAACGAATCGCATAAAATAAACGTCCCACATAACTCTGACTCGGAAGCATGTCCCGGCGGAGGCGTCTCCTCCTCCTTCCGGCTGTTCTTTTCAGCTATTCAGCGAATATTTTAAGCTTTGGACGACGACCCCAGCTTATTTTTTCCGGTCCCGTGATAAATTATTATCCTCAACCCCTTTTACTCCAGCATCTTTTTGAAGCCTTCCATTTATTCTCTTAGGGCGGATTTGCGAGCATTGGGGTGAAACCCTGGGGTGAGTGGGAGTGAGGAGAAAGGAAAGAGAAAGGATGCCACTAAAGAGGTGAACTTCTTACTGTATATATCCCATAGGTAACCGCATTCAGAAAAATATCTGAAATCTAAAAAAATATATAATATATATATACATACATAAAACTGTTGTTCCATAAAACAGCTTTAAAACAACCATATAACTCGTTAAAAAAAAGCCGACATAAATTTGTACGAAACCTACTGGAAATAATTTTTCAGCATAAATGGCCAATTACGAAAATGAAACGAAAATGAAATCGAAAAAGCTTGAAAATCAACACCCTTACATTAATAAGGTAAATATAAGATCATTAACTGATGCCAAACAATCCCCTCGTATGGTCTCTTCTATATAAGTATGTGTTCTTAGGAATTTGCTTGTACTGTTGCATAAGCTCATTCTTTTTATACACATAGTGGCAATATTTCCACCGAGAAAAAAATTAGAACGCTTTTAGGGCTTATAGGTATTTCTTGATAAATAAGAACATCAATATTATAAATAAAGTATTTGAAGTTATAAAAAACATAAAAATATAAAATAATAGATCAAAAGAAATTTGTATCAAAGAAAACCTCATAATTGATTGGCAAAATCAATGTAATATAAGAGGCAGAGTTGTCAGTGTTTACCCACAATACGTTTCTAAAGACAAGGAAATATAATGATACATGATACGCAGTTACAGATCAATTACATCAGAACTAATATAAATATTTTCTTAACTAATGGGAAGCACAAATACATTACATGAATTTGTAGGGAACAATATAAGTTTTAAAATCAATATTTCCTTAACTAATGGGAAGTACAAATAAGTTACATGGATTTGTAGGGAACAATATAAGTTTCTTCAATGTATCAAATAATGATAAGTGCTTAAAGGCCGAAAGATATAATTGTAATTATCCCATTCTGACCATTTACTAGAGTCACTCCATTTAAATTAAATATTTTTAATATATCAATCACAGTAATCTCGAGACAATCTTGAGACAATCTCGAGTAAAATGTGAGAATGGAATGGAAACCATTCACTCATTTCTTTACTTGGTGTTTAACTGTATCATTAGTGGTGAATGAACTTTTATTTACACGCACTAACTGTAACGCAATTCTGCTACGAAAATCACGTAAGAAAGTAAAACTTATGTTGGGGTCAGGGAGACGCCCTGAGGAACTGAATAGGACTTTAAAAAAGCGTAAAGTTAGTTTTCGAAGCCTCAGAATGTGTTAAAGTGAAGAAAAGACGGAAGCAAACCGCATAAGAAAGTTATACCTAAAAATTAATAATAAAAGCGAGTTATAAATAAAAATTAAGGCGAGTGTTTGAACTTCCATCAGCGAGATGGCAGAGGAATTGACGAGGGGAGAATACTTGAGAGATACTAGGACCTAGGACGTTTAGCAATTATCCGAAATACCCAATGGGATGCAATCAACGTAAGCAATGCAGCATTGTGAACAAGAACAACGAAAATTTATGAAATATAACTCAGTACATTAAATGTAATTGAAGGATGGTAAAATAAGCCCCCAGCCATAAAGGTTTGGGCGAGTTTGCCGTAAAAAATTGTACACATTAATATGTTGATGAGATAATTCAAATATGAAACCATCAAATACACCGAGTCTTCAAGCAAATTATGTAATCCAGCAATAAAGATTGATTCATCACCCCATCAATGTCAACGCCTCTTTCTTACTTTCCAGAATGTGGCAAGATTTCAACTAGCAAAGAAGCAACAAAGACGCATCTAAAACAATCGTACCAAATAAACACTAATGGGAATTTGTTAATGGCTCTTAAGAAACGCAACATTAAGTCAAAATATATTTAGGAGAATTTGACTTCCAATAAAAATTTAAAATGAAAAGTGTTAATTTGAAATACGAGCCCATAGTTACAACTAGAACCTGCATCACCGCTTGATCTTTGCGCTTCATATATCACGCACCTAAACGCCAAGCAATATCTCTCTGAAGAAATAAAAACTGTTTATATTGTTGACTTTATCTTCCCATAGATGACTAAAGGAACTACAAGTAGAACGAGCGAGATAGTTCCATAATCAAAATAGGGACCATATTCGATATATACGTTTTAATTTCACCAGCTGTGGGACACAAATTCAATATTGTATTATTAATGGTGCTATTATATTGCTTTACATGACAGAAGCTGTAATAATTAAATGCAAATATCTTAATAAATCTTTAACTTGACTCATTTTTTCACGCGGTACGTTTCAAACTCCATCAAAACGTAAGGTTTATCGAAGAATTTACTGCGGAGAATATGATTAATTTTCAAAAATAGTTTAGGAAAAATACAAACTAAACACTCAATTTTTTGTCGAGATCTAGGTGTTATAAATTACTCATTTGTTAAATAAGGTCTCTCTGGAGTGCAGACACGAACCATTTCCTATGTAAAAGGGCAGGTATTTTTGGGCAAATATCGCGGAAAGTAATGTGGTAAGGGGTTGAATTTTGGAGTCAATGGGAGGGTGATATATGTTTCTTTAAAATGAGACCAAATACATTGATTTCTAGGCAAAATGATATTTCGATCAAACTACCTTAAGAAGCAAAACAACAATTTTATAACAGAAAGCGCACCTTGAAACAGCGACAATTTGACCATAGACGTGCGGTAGATCGAATATTTCCAAATTGAAACATAGGCATGTGTTTTCAAGAAAAAATCGATCGTTTTAAGCTTGCGATTTGCGATGTTTCTCGACTTGCGAAACACGAGCGCCGGCTTAGTGTACGTAAACAGTTCCTTTTATTCCTTCCGGTTTTGTGCGGAGAAAGTTTAGCGGGATCTTGAGTCCGTCTGTCCGCCATGTGCCCCCTCTTGCGTGTGAGTATGTGTGCCTCTCGTCCCTCTCTCTCAATTAAGCCCGAGTCACAAAGAGCGCAAACACAACGCCGGCAATTGCTCCGTCAGTCGCCCGAGTCTACCGACCCAGTTTAACTCCGAGCGCCACCCTGCATTGTGCATGTATGAGAGGACGAGGCTCCTTGGATGGTATGCAGCTCACGGCGCCGCGCAGCCACGCAAATTGCCTACGTTTCACGGGGGAATTGGGAGGGAGTGGGGGGGGGTTATTTCTCCACGATGATTTCATTACGACAAAGGAGAGGTATAAAGAGGCTGGATAAAATTAAAATATGAAAATTAAGAATACATATGAAAAAAATACACGAAGCACTACATATAAACGCTAAGTAATATGCTACAATAATAATATGAAACCTCATAGCCGCAGAAACCGCTAGAGCTCACAGTAAGAGGTTTTGGAAACCAGCCATGATATGCAAGAGCATACAACAGTGATGGCGAATCAATGACATGCTTGTAATGGGTGATACGCATTGTTCACGGTCGTTCGTCGCCCAAGCACAATCGACAAGTAGTGAGGTATATATTATTACAATAAAACATTAAATTTTAAACTATTTAGACATTCATTTATAAAAATAATTATATTCTCAGTAAGAAAAATAAATAAATAAAAATGCATATTTTGTATACAAGAGTCGCAATTTTTCCAAAATATTGGATTTTTATGGAATTTACACGGCACACCATTAAAGGGAGATGATTTTTTTCGAGTTCAGACCTATCGACGTCAAAAGTGTTGCCATCAGTGGCATAGGTAAAATATGTCGTGGATATAGATGAATCTTAAAGTTAGTTTGTATTTTACTAGTGAATAGTTATGCTACTGCTCAAATCTTGAAGGGATAGAGGGAAGAGAGAATAATAGGAAAAAATATGAAAATGTATCTGACAGTACAATCATCACCAGAGTGTCACTGTTATTCAACCTACATTTTTTAATGGTAAGGTTTGAGGTTGATTTGATATTTCAAAGGTCGATCATTTGTTCCAGTGACTGTAGCTGATTAAGGAAAATGCATACCACAGGATGACAGGGATGTTGATATGTCAACGAACTGCGATATATATGTTGAAGATCTGAAATCGAGGAGACCTCGGCTGCATTTCCCTAATATTCTAATTTTATAATTAATAATAATGTAAAATAATTGCATAATTACTGTAAAATTATTACTAGCAACACAATAAATACACATTCTAAGCTATATTCCTATCAAGTCAAAGAAAATTTGCCAACCGTGATATCAGTACGTGATTTTACAGTGTGCACGGACAAATCATATGTACAGAATCATTGACCGATGTCAAGAAGAACGCCACGAGACCGTTTTCATCTTGGACCAAAAGTGTGTGTGCGGTCAAACTTCATATTTCGTGGAGAAATAAGGTAAAATACAAATATTTATGTTTTGATGCCTCACCATTTTAATTGATTACTACTTCATGTGTATCGAAGAGATCAGTGTAACTTATGCTCGATTTTATGTCATCAAGGTGACATTAACAGCAGGATGACGTAGTATAAAATCCATTAGATGCAAAAAAGTAAATCAAACTCATCGATAAAAAGTATGGTGATAATTTTGGTGTTGAATTGCTCCATTTTACGCAGAAACTATTAAATTTAACCGCCATTTTCCGTGGAAGTAAATACTATGTTTTTTTGCATATCTCAGCGGAAGCTGTTTCCAAACTCATTTATATAGACTGTCAGTAGACTACAGACACGTGAATCATAATATCAGTAATTATAATTAATAATATACTATCGGAGATATTTCGTTAAATTTGATGATTTTTAAATACAATAAATACGCATATTTACCATAGTAATCTATTATGTGTAACATAAGTCAATAATAATTGAACGGTAGATTTCATGATATTTAATTGGAGCTCGAGACGCTATATATGGATTAAATTCTGATCCTATTATAATACTTGAGTTCAAAGAAACTTCCTGTGTATGAAGGTATATTTGAATTTTGAAGATTCCGGTTGTTGCTAGTACAGAAGAGGAACTGATAAAAGTTTTACCGAGTCATAATTTTTAGACTTTTGTACATAGAACCTAAAATATGAATAATAAATATTTCAGCATAGGGTCCTAACAACTAAATTTGAGTAGTCTTACATTGCATCCCTTTGTGTAAGTACTTTAGTGCCATATCAATGGCGATTACGTTAATTTTAGTTATTCAGATCTCGCACTAAAATAATTAGACCTGGTAGCAAGTTAATTATAAATGCGTTCATTAGAAGCATGAGCAAGCAATAATACCGTTGAAATTTTAATCATCATCCTTCTTCGTAGATCAGCTAGCTCTATTTTGTACGCATTTCCAGTTAATTTTTACTTTCCAGTTGATTTAATTTAGGTACAAGGAACATTAATTAGTTTACTGCATCTTAACCTTTTCTTCTTCAAAACAATAGAAGGTGAAAAAACATCTTCTTTCAGATTGCATATTCTCGTTAATATGCGTTTCGGGGAAGGAGAGGTTCGTGTGTTGCATCCAGATATTATGCATCGCCCCTCAGTAAATAAGAAATTTTCCTCCTCACTTTTCCGTCCAGGATCCAATTAACTGGTACCTCTCAGAGATGCTCCTTTGCCCAGAAAGAGAAATGTGTTCAAATCTAATGGAAACTTGATCGAACGAACTGTTAGATAATTGGATTCAGCACAATATAGAGCGATGAACTCAAAATAGTTATTTTTCCAAGCTGATGTCATTTTTTTAAGCCTTGCGCAATAGCCAATTAAATCTACGCATAAATTACTGGAAATGGCATTCCCTATTATAATGCCTATGAAATAAAAATCACTAATGAAAATCTTCTAATGGAAATCCCTAAAAATTTATTCTCAAGTGTGGTTTATTTTAACGCTAAATGAACGCGAAACACGAGTGATATATAGATGCATGCTTAGGCTACATGGTTTGCCGTTCATACGTAGATCAGGTCTGAGATCCATTGCTCTATATAACTCTCAAGTTCTTTCCCTTCTTTAATTAGTTTCTACATGGTACAAACTAATTTTGATATCGATTTAAACGAAAAGAACTGAAGAAAGAGACATGATTTGCATCGATCTTAGCTCTGACAGCGAGATTACGTATAAATTACCTATGAGATGAATCATTGATATGTTTGTGATAAAGCTTTGAGGCTTACATGCCTCAAACCTAAACGTAATTAGATAGAATTGCATTTCATCAAATTACGTTTAATGTGATTTTTCTTGACGTGGAAGATGAAAATTTTGGTGTACGATATGAATATTGGCGATGAATGTGAAGAATATGCTTTTCGGTATCGATTAATTTTGGCTTAGTGAGATAATACTAATTCATAGTTGATATTTACAATTGACGCACACTATTTCCAACTCCGAAATGGTTAATGTTTACTTTGGTAAAATTAATTATAAGTCCTTCGCTATGGAGACCAAAACATCTAAACCGGACGCCTAAAATAACACATCCTTCACAATTTTTCGGTTACGGACCATCCTCTAAATCGCTTAACATGGCTTAGTCCTTTTCATTAGGAAATGCAAAGGTTCTTAAGACAATATTCCATAGATATATCCAAAGTTATGATAACGCTCAGGTGAACTAGTTCATTTGATGCCCTTGTATCTTCTCCCCAAGTAGTAAAGTTCATTCGCATTGATATGATATCTTTTATTTGAAGTGTATTTAGAACCAATCAGCAGACAACAAAAAGGTAGCATTTATAAAAACAGGAGTCGACAAATACGCGGTATAAGTTATGACACCTATACAGAGAACGCAATACGATACATTAAAATGGTTTTTTCTGTTCTTTGATTTGCCATAAATATAAGGGCCTAAGTAAAAAGAAGTCAGAAAGACCATAACTGAGACAATAAGACGCGTTAAAAAGAGTACAGAAATCCGAGGTGAAGCCGGAACAGTTTTTGAGGACTTTTTTACATATCCTCTGTGCTCACCTTCCCCTCTTTTTCTATAGAATTATCACAAAGCAAATTGAATCTATCAACTAAACGTTTCACGTTCGACTATTAGCCACTCAACCATTATAAGTTTAGAGAAAAACATTAACTTTGTACTGTCTTCCTGACTTGATCTTCCTGACCGGCGGATTGGGGTGAAGATTACCCCAATAACTTTGGAATAGTTTTGGAAGATAGGTAATTTTAAAGCCTATTGGTAGATATTCGCCTGTAATTCGAAATACTATTTACTTCCCCTTCAATTTTCTATCAAATAAGTTTAATGAAATAACTTCATTACCATAAAATTAAGTAGAGAAACGAGCATGTCCCTGTGAATCTTGTATTTCTGTACGTTTAACACTATAATTGTTTTTCCGTTAAAAACAAATGTAGGAGGGAACTACAACCTCCCCTTGCTGGCCCTAAACTACTATCGTCAATGTCTCCTGTCTCCTAGTGTTCTCAGCTAGCCCGTGGCTTCCAAAAAAACAATAACTTTTACAATAAAAACATGCAGTAAGCATAATACTTCGATGTCCCATATTTACTTATTTAACTGATGTTATTTGTCCTTTTGAGAATATGATACAACTATTGGTTAGTATTACTAATGCGACAAATAAATAGAACTATAAGGTACTAAATCATACAAGAGAATATCATGCCGGAGATTATAAGCGAGTTTAGTAGCTAATAATTATGCTAAAAGACTTAGCGCGACCCGGTGTGTCAGTACACTGCATATACCTCCTAGTGGTGGGTCGTGGGCAACGGTATGCTGGCTCTCACGTTAGTCCTTTCAGAAGTGATCCTAGCTTGAGTAGAATAGTGAAAGCAGGCCTAGGGTATTACTATTCTTTGGTTTCTCTTATGGTATACTGGCGAAAATGTGCCAAAACTGACCGGCAGAGCGCCGTTACCGTTAGAAGGGAAAGCTGCACGTGGTGCGGGTACTGCGGGTAACCTTGCATACTCTGTTTAAACTTACTCCTAAGAGTCACAGAGAATACAAAAAAATTTAACACAATAGATTCTCGTTTTATCAACGTGTTATCACCCAATAATGAGAATAATACTCATTTGGGAATACTAAAAACATGGACGGCACAAATCTGAATTTGGTGATGCTGTAGTAATAACGTGATATCACTGAAGACCAAGATAATGTAATCAACTGGGGTTGAATTTCGGCATTTTGATAAGACACTGTCTGTTATACTAACTAGTGCCCAGCACAAAGTACATGAACTAAATACCGTCGTCTATGACTCCCTTTCATTCGTCATCCGATTCCATCCTCATTCGAAACTTACCTGTTTGCACCATATTCACCACACCAAAAGACTTTATGGTATGGTTTATGGTAAAAGGAAAACAACGACAGCCTGCACTAGAATTTCATACTCTTCGAAGCCCTATCCTCATTAAAAACTTTCCACGGCTCCGATTAGATTATCAATCCCTCTCACGCCAGGACCCGTTCCACTCTGGCGTTAAAGAGCGCCATAATGCGAAAATCATACAAAAAGAAACTCCTCAGAGATATAAAAATGAAACAATCTTAACTTCCGTCTGGAACTCTCAATCGGGGTGATAAACCACGCGACTAATTAACGTGTCTGGCAGTTTTCTTGAATCAGTTGAATCTTTCCTCTTACAAGACAGGAGGACTTCATGCATGCACGATTCTCCTTCTACCCAGACTCCCACATTGGGCAACAAGAAAATCCCCGTATCTGAGGAAACTTGAAACCCGCAACTCACTCCCGAACCTTATATTCCTCCACCCATGACTCTCAATTACGCCCCTTGGCTTTCTTTCGCCGCGACCCCTAGTGAACTCACGCGATACGAATGCGTAATTACCCGCGATGCGAAACAAGGAACCGCCAACACCACCAGCACCACCACTTCATTACTCTTTCAAGGCCATTTTGGATTATGGCGATGGCACCGTTGGGTCGGAAAGGTGGAATTCATGACCATTGGTGGCATTTGCGCGCGAGTATGGAAGAGATGGGACCGTGAAAAGTGAGCATAGAGTGGCGGAGAGACTGGAGAGACCTACCTTCGGCATGGAGAGAGCCCCTCTGAGCTGCGTGGAAATGGTTCCCCGCATGATTTAAAAAAATGTTCCGAGAAAATGTGTGCCTTTGTGTGTGAGAGAGAGAGAGAGAGAGAGAGAGAGAGAGAGAGAGAGAGAGGTAAGCCTCGCACGTGCACGCCGGAAGAGATAATGGAAAGGCCGGAATGGGCTGGATGAGGGCTGGGAGAGAGGTCTGGGTGCTTTTCCATGGAGCAAAAAAAACACTGGCTGTGCGTGAGTGCGTCGACTTCCTGCAGAGAAACTGAGACTCTCGAAAGGAGCCGTGGCTTTAGAAAGGCAGGCCTGCGCCGCTAGAAGAGTTGGTAGCTGTTTTATGGCCAAATCCGAGTGTAAATGTCGAAATTCTCGAAAACGTTTGATCAGAATTCCGACACTTGATTTCAAAATTTACGCTCGAGATCAGCCTTTTAATGATGTGTACTCCACGTTAATGTGCAATCGAAAGAAGTTTGTGTTTCGAAAAAAGATAGTCAGTCTACAGGAATGAGGTTAAATATCAATCAACCATACATTATAAAACTGAGCCCTTAAGTTGTTACTTTTTCATTTGTCCACCAGACAAACCAGATGATCTTGACTTACTGCAGTAATGCTATGTGGTTCACAATAAAGTTGCCATAATATCATATTCCGTTAATGAAAACTAAATTTATAAACAGTGGTCGCTGGAGAGGTACATAGGAGGTGACGTAAAAATTTACCCAATTTAAGGAAATGAACCCCACTCATAGAGTTAACGGCATATTACTCAATCCTTTGAAAATACAGTTCAGTTGCGCATAACAGATACGCACTTCGGCACTCCTGCCCCTCTAGCCTGAAAATACTTAAAAAGAAAATGTATGACTATTCACCCAATAGTTATCCATCTACAGTCCCTCTAACATTCTACTTTGTCATTTGTAATTTAATATCCAATTTGTACCAGAAGTAGATTTATTCTAAATCAATGAGACGTATGTAAGACCTGGTGACAAGTTGGGTGATCTCTGCGGCAGATCGCCGTATTTCTTCCATGCATACATACTAATCACGACGTTCCCTTCCGGGGTAGGCAGAGTCACTAAGTTTCACACATAAATACATATTTGTACACTTAACTCTACTTAAATAATTTCCACTATACTGACCTAACATTGCAAACCCCTTTTGCTTCATTTACCCCCATACACTGCTTCATACACGCCCAGTATTTCTCAGGCAAAATTTATCAAACCGTCCATTAATATTAATTATTATATTAACTGTCCAGTAATTATAATAATTATTAAATATGCCACCCTTTTTACAAAATGGAAAAACCTTATGCACTCGACACATGAACAAAACACATGCATTGGAGCATTAATTTGTTAGCTTCATAGAAAGAAATATTTATCATGCATAATTATTGCTGGCGATAAAATAACAAACAGAGGTAGTGTGGAGCAGGTTCTCCTCGGTGGAAAATTCCGATTTATACTTTATTGCCACCCAAGAATGCTTTTCAGCATTCATGGCTATTTTTCAAACCTTAGACCAAAAATAAAACCATTAATAAAATGTATTTTTGTTGTTTTACGCACTAAAAATATTTTATTTATTAGGGAAAGATGAGAAATAAGTGGAAAGAGGGACAGGAGTAAAGAGGTAGAAATGTCATTTTTTAATTCAAACGACAATTTAAAATTTAAGGTAATGTCCCATTGATCAAGAAGCAGAAACGTTTCATTAGGCGACTTTATTGGGAAACTCTAAATTTTTAAAAGTGATTTATATATTCAAATGCCAGTAATTGTAAATAAATTACAATTTGAAATTGTGTGCAGCAGCATCAATTATGTTTGTGTGGAGTGGAGTTTGTGAGGAGTAAAATCACGGATTCATAGCTACATTGCGATTCGTTTCATAGGGAGCTAGACATTTTAAAAATTTACGTAAAAATGTTTATAATAAATGTCTCTTTCAACTGCTTTTGAAGATATCTGCTAAAAGTTTATACGATCACAACAAAACAAGACCGTCTATCCAATAATACGACTAATTAGTAAATTAATTCATAAATGCCTTATTGTAGGAGCATTTGAAGTTTTCATAAACGCATTCAAAGGTAATTACAAATAAAACGTTTACATATTTAACTTCAAAAAACGTTAATTAATTTTGCCAACGTCATCAACATTTCAAATATTTATATAGAAGAAATTTAAGATTCAGTGTATACTCCTCAATAATACGTCCCATAGTTGTCGTCGTAAAAACATGCATTCCATAGAGAAACGCGTTGAACATCAAAATTACGAGCATCGTAAATCAAGTTGAAGAGCAAGTGCTACCTGCCATCCATTCGAGTCATAGAAGTCACAGGAGAGGGTTAAGGGAGAGAAAAAAATAGAAGCGTGTTCAAAAACGAGGAAAAGATTCGTCCACAAATCCGAGAGGAAGTCAGAGTAACATCTATCTCTCAGCAATGATGGAAATGGGATGCGTGATAAAGATGGATGTGGAAGGTGACAGGGAGGCATTTTCGGAGTCCTTAGGGGACCGAAGTAGAGAAGGGGAGGTAGTTCACATGGAAGAGCCAAAGAAGCGAAGCCAAAGATGATAAGGGAAGACCTTATTTCAAACACGACACAAGTTTGATGGCAAATCAGTAGCAATCATTGAAAGGAAATGGTTAGTGAACCTTTTATTTATTTCCTAAAACATGTTAGTCTTTCAAGCTTTAAGGAGGATATTGACGGAATAAATTATATGAAAACTGTGGTGCTGAGAAAGGAACAATATGTGGTGCGAATGACCTTAGTCGTCGAAGCACCCTAATCACCCAAATACTACTTCTAGGAACAATATGCGAGCTTAATACAGTCATTTACTTTCACCATTTGACTAAACTAAACTAGAAAATATGGCTTGCATGCATCATATGTATGGAGCATTTTGTAATACTGTAAAGAGATCTGCGTATTGTTAAGTTCGCTGCGCCGCCTTTAGTCTTTCGCGAGAAAGAGTTCAGCCAACATTTTTCAGCACAAAACTAGAGCAATAAACCTTTCTAAGATAAGGATCTATCTGATAATCTTAGCTTACGGCTCATGGGAGCCGATAACATAACGACTGAATATGCGATAATGCCAAGAAAGTGTGATATTCATTGCTTGTTGGGCATTACACGCGGCGAAAAAAACAGCAGGAAACGGTAATTACAGCTAAATCATGCAAATTACTTATTTTTAGTAGGGACACCCCTGTGATCCATATATATCTTCAACCCCAACTTTGAGTTTCTGGGCAGACATCTATGAATTTTATATATGTAACACTGACAACCTTCAATTAATCACATTCGGCATTGGTGAATATCTTCAACACATTGGCATATAAAATTTAAAAAAATGATTCAAATTATAGTCATTCAAACCGAGAGCGACACTGTTTATAATAAAAAATTTGGCTTCATATTGGCATTTAGTGCCTCGATGACTCAATCTTGTGGTGTAATGAAAAGTATTTCCACGGTTCAACCATTTTGAATGTATTGTAAGTTATACCTAGGAAACTCCAATTGGAACCATTTAAGTTTCGGTTAGTTCGAGTGGGGTTGATAGGGTGCGTCGACGACATGGTCATTTTGCACGTCGGTTAGTTCGATATCCCCATTATGGTTTGAAACAATGTTACACGAGAGTATGTAAACTTCACAATATAAGAAAAAATAATACAACACCAATTTTATAGAGCAAGATTGATGTAAGATATATTAAGAAAAAATAAAATGTGAAAACACTCACTTTTGAATGAGGGTTCTTGCAAGGCAATGACCTTGCTCAAGTTAGCCAATATAAAACATCGCTTGGTTTACGTTTTTAACTGTTATTATCTTCCTCAGCCTCTTGTCATGATGGATAAGTTTCATTTAAAAGTTTAGTATTCATTCATATGATTTACGCTCAATATAAAAAATACACTGAATCGTCATCCTCTGGAAAATATTCAAAGTTAATGAGCAACTGGTAGACCAGCAAACAATCAAGTTCAAACGGAGTCGGGAGAAAAGGTAGTCAAAAGTAACGCTGTGTGCTCAATAAGCAAATCATCCACTTTTATAAAATGTTATTGCTCAATAGGTACACATTATTTTTGAAGCCATGTCAGTAAATGGCATTTCATGGTTACAATGTTATTATTCTCAATAATTTAGCAAAGTTGACTTCGTTTGGGAGTGCGTAAATCAAATGAAATGTCAAAATGCAGCATTCATGGCTAAAGCAACATCCAGAGTAAAATGATAGCAAATAAATGTATGGAGTGCCACTTCAATTTTATTCCTATTTGGCGATTTTATGATTACAACTGCATACGACAATAAATATATTCTCAGAATGTTATTTTTATTTTGATGCTAATGATGGTTTATAATAATGTAAGCAAAAATCAGCTTGGGTGTCCAATGCACTTGTCATCGCGAGTGATGTGAGGAAATTTATATTAGAGTCTGCTGGAAATATAAAGCGTGAAAAGTGTAGACCATTTATTTCAAAATTTTTGCTTAATTTTTACGTTCATTGTTTACGTGCTCAGTGACATGTACAAACATTGGGAACACTCGAAGTTTTTTTCGATTAAAGCAAAATTACTCCAAAAAGTATTTATTAAATTGAAAATACTCCAAATGAGAATAATTATCGGAAAAGCATTATTAACTGAGCCTTGAGGCGACATAAAATTGATTATTGAATGGGTTCATCACATTGACCGAGGATATTAGTTTCTTTTTTGTTACTGTAAGTAATGCTATGAGCAGAAGAGTGAATAAGTAGATTTTAAAAATTACCATTACCCTTGAGTAACTTTTCTTGCATCCATGCAGTTCAAAAACGGTAATACACACCTAATTATATTATTGTATTATATTATATGTATCTAGAGCTAATATTTGAAAGGGATTAGTAGCAGACCATCTTTACTTGACAGTTAATCTTTCTCCGCAAAGAAAACCTTTGGTGTTTCTATTCATTTCCCATTACTTTCCTTTATTTCCAAGTGTATGGAAAGCATCTCTGGCCTGAAAGACACTCCACAACAAGTTAGTCCCTGTCATTAATAGACAACGCTATTGACTCTGAATAAGTCTAGTTTTAACCATTCCAGCCTCTTATCCTTAAATGTCGTCCGAAATATCTATTATCTACCTTTCTTCTTTGCGAATACCCTATTCCCCTCCATCACCCACTCCTGCATGGTCGGCCGTCACTTCTCAGTGCTTCCTCAAACCGAATTACCAACGTTGTCTACATCTTATCAGCAGCCAACTTGCTTTCCTCTCACATGATTTCCGCGATTCCGGAGTTTCTCATCTATGTCGCCCAACTCACCAATTTAATCTCGTCCAAATCCATATCTCAAACACGGCCAGTCGCCTCGCATCTTCCTCCATTAAAATCTTGATAGTAGCTTTTTCTTGCCCATTTGGAAATATTAGTTCACACTGATATTTTCATTTTTGATACATTTATTTTCGAATTCTGGACAAAGTTGTTTCTGGGTGAGTGGGAGGAGGGTTCTGCCCTACCAATGCACGCTTTTTTTTACAATGGTTTACACGTGTTCGGTAACATTGTCTAAATCTACGAAAATGTTCTTTGTTTTGCATACTAATAACAGATCTGTAGTTATAAAAGCTTTTACTTGACTCATTTTAATATATTTTACAATTCTATACAATGCTATTAATTTACTAATAAGTAGGTGGGTTTATCGATTAGAGTTGGCAGAATTTCAGAATAAGGGAGAAGGAATATAGGATGCATTTTCGAGTTGTCGCTGCGATGTTGATTTTGGTGACAACACGATGTATGCCATGCCACAGCTGCAGTCAATTCACATGCCACAGCAGCAAAACTCTAGTCACCAAAAACAACAACATGGCGAAAACCCTTAAATGCAGCCTAGATCATCGGTGCACCAAGTTAGAAGGAAGACCCTTGCCATTGCATCATCCTTCCTATCTTTCCAATCTCTCAACTGTACAATCTGAGCACGTGTAGCACATGTTTATGCTGTTTAAAGTGATCTTTTTTTACTATTAACGGCTCACTTATCATGCAGAGGTCATCAAAATAACCAAATCAGTTTTTTACTCTTTACGCACTCATTACATTAAATTCAGAATTCAAGTAAGGTTAGACTACTGGTATTTTGGATGCCAGTGTGGCGATCAAGAAAGATATTTGGCTCCTTGAGTTGTGCCAGCTGCTCAAATAGCCATTTTGTCTGGATGGAAGGATTGAATGCTCCGACATATGATTTTGTAAACATTTACAGCCATACTTGCTTTCTGCCATGACTGCATAGTGAATAATACGCGTGCATATCTATTTACTAGCAACAGTTGTCAAGAGAATATGTCCAATCCACATTCTTAAAATATCTTTAATTTGGACGAGACAAGTTTCTGCAAATTCTGTTTTCTTTGTGATCTTCTACAAAATGAGAAAAAAGATACATACGCAATATCCGGCTCTTTTGTAGGGTAGGTACAGAGAAAAAAGTTTAAATTTCTGTGAGAAATGTATCTTCGACTACTGTAGCCCATAACTTTCTCGATTTGCCCATTCAGAGACATAATAGGACTCAACTGGACCAAGCCAACGAGGCACGTTCCTTACACAAATCTATCACTTGAACAGGCATTCCAAATTCTTTCATAATCCATTTATTCCTAACAAACAATTACAGATAATAAAAAAAACATTACAAACAAACAATCTACACAACTATTTAAGTGCATTCATTCTAACAAATCCACAACGGTAGGTACTTCAATTTAAATACACCATTATCAGTCTTAACATACAGCCGTACAATTAGATCCTAGGCACCTGGACCAATGGAGTGAAAAATTTGGTTTGGAAATTTGGTCTTTCGGTTTGGAAACGCTCAAACCGGAAAAAGCTGGCAAAAAATAAAAATTTCAAGTTTTTTTCGAGATTTTTCCGACTGCTGGTTTATTGGTCCCCCTATGTATTCAATAAGTTTCATCCCTAGTAGGCTTCATTCTGCTCTCTTCATTTTCACCCAGACTTTTTCCAATGTATCATATCAATATTTGAATTTATACTATGGATACAGTTAAACCCATTTGAAAAATGAACTATGTAGGTTAAATATAATTTAAATTGACGTTTTGAGCATATTAAGGCAGTTTCTGATTTTTAGCCAGCTTTTCCCGATTTGGGTCCGCTGTGCCCTGTCGCACTTTCTTTCGCAATAAATGAGAATTGCGGTAAAACATCTTGAAGAAGAGAATAAAGTGAGGAAAGCGTGAGGAATAAAATGAAATGACGTGCGAAAAGTCCTGAGCTCAGCCGGACAATATCTGGAAGAAAGAATGAAGGACCAAGAGAGAAATCTATGGAGCACTGGGTGTGAATGTAAGGAGAAGCGATCAAAAGATTGAAAATAAAGCTTGTACTCGGAGAAAGTGCAAAGAAAAGTGCGAGTATAGAGTACATAGGATGGAGTAGATTCGGATGATTTAGTGCGGCAGGTTTTTATTCGGAAAATTTCGGAAGGAATTAAATCGATCGTAAAGATACATAATGTCACCCCACAGTATCCATTGAATATTTTCCGAGATTGTCAATAAAATGAGTATGACTATAAACGTTACAGATGCCATTATTCGAGAACCTCGGGACATTTTTTCTGAGTACATTAGAGAATGGTTTCTTCTACTAGTTGTCATAAAAACTGAAATACAGTTGGAGTAATGGCTAATATACTGGCTGAGAGGCTTTCCAGCTCAAATATCCAGGTTGGAATACATGCAGTAATTGAGATTAAACGTGGAAATCCGATCTCAAGTTTGGAGCACATTCTAGGAAAGGTGCCTTCGGATAGTAGGTTTAAATTAAGGATTTCAAGGGGCGTTTTAGCAGGACTGACATAATGTCAGAGCCGGGTTTTTATTTGCCCTTTTTTCATTCCCCATTCAGTCATATATGCATTTTAACAAATCCAAGAATCCCTAGAGAAAATTATGCTCATTTGGTTTATTTAAAAATTATTATTACAAGTAGGTTGAGTTCATCATCCAAAGGACACAGAATACAAATTACTGTGATTTAGGAGGCTAAAGCATCTTCTTCGTCTATATTAAATAATATTTTTTTTAATTAAAGGACTGACATAAGCAATGGTAAGGCTTGCTGATCGCCAAATCTTAGACGGGAGATTAATGCTGGGATCTCGGTCAAGTCCGAAGAATTTTGCATGGAAACTATGACCATTCAAAATAGGTATAAGTGCTTCCATTTAATATACTTTGAAAAAGATTATTTTCCCTCATTCCACATTTATTGCCATTTATTTACAGGTATTACTATAATTAGGAAACATCGGGCGATCACATATCTAAGTATAAGCCGAGCATAATGCTCTGTTCATGTTTTTTAAGATTAACTTATATTAACATGACATGGCTGTTTGTCTTAAGATTGTCACGTACCAGGACATCCAATCGGTGTAATATATTCATACATTTAGAGTATTTTGCTAGTTATCCATTGTATAGATGGCTAGAGCAAAAAAAAGACAAAATATGATATCAATTCCTTTCTCAGGCGATACATCGGCTTAAGCACTTCGGGCAAAATGTCGGCAGCGACGTCATAACCTTTTTTGTAAGATTATACTTTTTATAAAATTATCTTTATCTAAGCCCTATCTGATATCAAATAAAAATTGGAAAAATAAGTTAAACAATGAGCATGCAATATACATTATATGACTTGCTGATATGTCAAATATTAGATGGGATTCTAGGATCTAGGATGGGAATTTTAAAGGGATCTAGAATGGGAGATCGGATTCAATTTTTCGCTAGTGTCACACAGAGCGTATATCCAGCAATTAATGCAAATTAAATTATTAACATCCTCTAAAAAATAAAGTTTCATCAAATTTAAAAATATATACAAACATTGGGAGAGAATTTTAGAGCTCTTTCGGTAGTGTCCAATTAAAAAATGAGTATGTATTTACTCCCTTGTCTCTCTTTAATTTCATCGCATGGTCATTTTTCCCGATGAAATCGAGAATTGTATTTCTCTCCCTAATTTCTTTCTGGCGCAAGTGATTTTTGGTGAAATGCAAATGCGTAAAACCGTTTGAAAGAATGGAGCGAAAGACTAAATCGGGAGGAAGGTAGAGGGGACGAGAAATAAAAAAGGGGATATTGATTGCGGTAGGCGTGGAGCAGGAAGAAGAAGAGTTGTGTAGAGTGGATCTGAGTGTCCCAGCGGCCCGGGTGACGAGATGTCGACGTAGAAGAGAGATCTCCGAGAAAGATGCAGTGCGGTATATAGGGGGAGAGAGAAGGGACGAAACTGAACAGTATTGATGGGGAGAGGGATTGTGATAAGTGTCGCATGGAAGGTGAAGAAGAAAGGCTGAACATTGACGGCCCGAGGGGAAATCTTTAAAGGTTCCGGTTATGTGCGAGCACTCACATAAATGTAATCCAAGAGCTCCACGAGCACATATGTTTCAGAAGAGAACATAATACGCACGAAAGAAATGGGCTTCAATCCTTTCGGTCGCACTCTTCCCCTCTCCTTCCGGCTGCTCCCCTGGGACGGATATTCAGAGGGAAAGGACGCGTTCAGGGAAAAACGCTGAGAGAAAAATGTGTTATTTCTGGCCATCTGACCGCGTCAAAGACATCAAATAACGGAATAAAACCTCGCCTCGTTGGAATGTCCACTGAACCGAGAGAAAGAGTACACTTTTTCTATCGAAATGCCTATCTTCGCCATTTCGCTTTTTCACTTATCCCTGGCGTGCAAATGGTTCCTGAACTGTAAACAAAATGATCCTAAGTAATATATTTCATTCTTACGATTTTACTATAATATAGAAATCCCTGAAATAAATCAATGAAAACACTGTCGTCTCAAAAATTTGTTTTAAGGTACTTCATTCTACATACGTAGCAACACGCGTAGTCTGCTATGCATTTCACTATATTCTTTTCTTTGTTATGCATAATGAGATAAGTGGAAAATGATCACACTCCAAGTTTGCTAACAACAGCAATTTATAGGTACAAGTAAATCAAGTATAAAATAGCAAATTTTAATTACAGAAAAATGTAATTACAGGGAAATACGTATCACTTGGACATTGTAATCGAAAAATTCACACCCCAAAATCTTCAAACATGAACATGATTTCAATGACTATTAATCATTTTCATATATTGTACCAAATGGGAAGACCCATTATATTTACTATCAATTAGGTGCATCTGGATCTTACGGACACACTAGTGTAAACATTGCCAGAGAATTTGATTAGTTCCAAAATAATACTAACATAGGATGCCCCCAAGTGAATTCTTCTCCAAAGTTCTTGGCGGTTAGCAACAGGAAGATTCAGATATCCTCCGTACCATATTTCAGCTAACTTTCTGTCACCCGCAATCAGTCTATTGTTTAAGTTACTTTAACTGTAGGTAAATTGCTGCAATAACACAAAAATCGATTACAATAGAGCTCTTCGGATATTCTCATTTTTCTGTATGATAATCTTCCATTATTAACTATTTTTAGTGATAAAATAGCTAGAGTATCAAAATAGCGCTCAATTTGATTCAAAATATGTCAATATTGAAAAATAATTTCTATCCCCACGCTGTCTATTTTTCATTACAAAAACAGTTTTTATTAATTTTTTGCAAAAAATAATGGTGAAAAGTTTATGTGGACAGAGAAGATTACCATGAAGGAAAAGGAAATACATTTTTGTTATTGGCCTACAAAAAATAAATTGCCTAATATCAACGTTCCTGATGAGATTCCACGATCACACCTGGTTTTTTAGTCAAAATACAAGCTAATTCCACTGCCCCTATTTCTATTTAGGGCATTTGTAAATGTGCGAGCAAGAAATTTGCACCATTCCCAACAAGAGAACAAACTAGCTGGCTGACCCGGAATTCCAGGGACTGTTTAAGCGTCGCACTCGTCTCCCCAAAAGTCATCAGCAAACTCTAGGCTTCCAACAGTCGGTGTAGCAAAAATAACAAGTAAAAGAAATAAAAAATACGACGAAATACCTCTCGTTCAGTGCCGCTTTCAGAAGAGACGAGGAAAGCCATGTGGCCAGAGAGGTCTCGCGATACGAGGTTCAATTCCCAAACCGGTTTCCATTGAGTGCCGAAGAGGCTTCGACGGAGGCATCACATCCCCCGCCCCCACGATTCCATCCCGTGACGAGGTCAGCAAGCCCGTCCGAAGCTCCTCCTCCCTCTCTCTCTCACCGCGTCACCCGGAGAGTGAAGAGCTCGAGGGAGCAAAACAGCTCCCGAGGTCAGCGACGCGTCACTTCAACCGTTTTCGAACCCATTGAGCGCGCACACTGCAATGTCGGCGTGCGGTATACGCATTAACGCCCATACTTTATTCAGAGGCGACCGGCGGTCGAAGCATTTGCCCTTAACACGCGCGATCGTAAAACACCTGCTTGTGCTGAAGTGCGCTCTTCTTCAACTATGCATTCCGATGCTAATGGCACCGTCATGTTTGTTCAGTTCTGTGGTTAGTGATCACGGGAAGAGAGAACGCCCCAAAACCATCCAGAAACGGATTGTTAATCCAGAAACGGATTTTCGTTAATGAGTTACCACTGGAGTGGAATAGGAAAGAATACATGTAGGCATCTTAAAAGTCATCAACTTCTGTTCTATTCGGCATGAGACTAAGCTGCTTGATACACTTAACTTACTAGGCAAAATTAAATTATAACTGAATGGTATGTACCTAGTCTTTCAATAACCATTGGCGTCGAAAACGGAAGCCTTCTTATTGCGCCTCACGCAATCCATTGATAAGAGGGTCGAAAGTATTTCATTAAATACGAAGTTTTATAGTGTAAACCCACAAATAACTAAAATTTTCAGTTAAAATACGGAAACATGAATCAAAGAGAAAAATTATCCGCAAACCTGCTAAACATGACCATGTCGGTCAGGGACGTCACTTCGGGGATATCTAACCCCAGAATGCCTGGCTTTGGCTAGTAACGTACATCGATGTATTCCATTAGGATGTTCTATTCTCTGAGTACAAATTAAGTACATTGGTGACGAATAAATCTATTTTCATATAATCATAGATATTTTGCTTCAATTCCGATATTTGTCTAGTGTTAAAAAAAGATAAATCGCCAAATGGATAAATTACAAAATAGAAGTCCACGACTACAGCATCTATGCTGCCGAAGGAGCCTTTGATCCCCATAACTTTATTCAAACTTCACTCCATCCAAGGACAGTTTTATGATACAAATATAACGAATGCCAAAAGTACAGCCTCAAACTATAGGATGTGATTTTTTTTCACAGAACTCTGGGACTGGCTGCGGAGTAACTGTAACGGAAACAACCACTAGTGATCTCTTTCTCGTGGATAGATCCATAAAGCGCATGAATATAAGTATAATATTGCAACAATAGCTCGGTACCGAAAAGTACAATTCATTCCTTAAAACCTCCTTGAAATTCACGGTGAAAAATGACGCTTGGATAGCTTAGCTTGTTATATCACTCGGCGTCATAACCCGGTGGTGTCCAGGTTTCTATTCCAGCCCAGGTAAATCTTTGTTTTACTGTCGCATGCCGCATAGCTATTTGTTGACCGAGGAGTAGAGAAGAGAATAGATAAGGCACATACCACGAGCAAATATCCTAACAAATCAATAACTGAAGATAAAATGCGAGGAGGGTTTAGTAAATATGGCTTAGTTAAAACAACATTTTTTTAAGGGAGCAATTTTACTTGTATCCTCTTCAGAAAAATTCTGAGGGAATAAAATATTCAACTGAAAAAATTTGTATTCATTTATTCGGTAAAAGGTAATCGTGAGACTCCAAGAAAAATTAATTATATTTTTACTTAAGACTCATAATAATACAGCCACCTCCTTAGGTACCTCTAGCTGATTGGATAAAAGTAATAATCATATCATTAATAACGGGATAATTTTTCCAGAACTTCCATTCCCAATGAATTACTTTAGCAGCATAATATATTGTTGACGTTGATTTATTGACCTATTTTAGTCAATAAATCAACGTCGAACATTCCTTTTCAAAATAAAATGGAGGCTTTAAACGATAAAATTTGCTTTATTAAATGTTATCAAAAAATGGAGAGTATTAAATTTCATCGGGGTGTGTCGTTTTAATTGGCCATAAGCCAATTTATCCACACAACTGTAGAATTAAGTTTCTCAGAAAAAGAATTCAAATCGTGTACAAGGAATTGCTGTAATCAGTGAAAATGAATGTGTTACACCAGAGGAATCCCAATTTGTTTCGAACAGTATTTTTTTCAGAGACACACACAGGATATTATCAAGACGCCTCACTACATTTCTAGGTCTGACAGATGCGATAAAATAAGAGAAATACTTAGCCGAACAGATAGGTACAAAAACTCGTTCTTTCCGCGCACAATAAGCGATCACAATAGAAACTAAGCTTCTCCAAATACACTCTCATAGGACATGTCACCATTTCACCTCCAAAACTTTTACATCTTTACACTGCTGGTGACCTACCACCACCTGCCACACACCCAAGCGGCGGCTCGCGGGGTAGTATGTAGATGTAGATGTATCTGATAAATTTTATTCTTAAAAGACAGAAAACTCGTATGTGGTAGAAAAAATACCACATACACTGTAATAGTCGTCAGCAAGTTTACTACGGTCTATCTCCCTTAATACGAGGAACAAAAGTACAAAATCAGATATAAACCAGTTGTTATGAAAGGTAAATGAATGTTTTAAGTTATCGAATGTTAAATGATTGCCACCTTGTATCTAAGTGTTACTGGTAAATGGTAACCGATGCTACCTTAGTTCTTCACATATAGTCTCCATCATCTTTTTCGCGTTTTGCTATTGTGTTCATTTAATATTTTTATCATTTTTAATCTCATATAAATATGAATAACGAGGAAATAAATGGAGGTAAAAAGTTCATCACAACAAGTGATACTCGAATACGATTGACAGCTGAACTCACGATATTTTTTTAAGATACGTTTCATTGATTTACGAAAATGATAATTTTTAACACGATAAAAATGCTTCCTCTTAAAATAATGATTAATTCAAGTTAAGAAGCCTTTGATCCCACTAAAGATGGAAAAGTTTTCAATTTTATAACATTTAAACTGGTGGTTGGAAATTTCGTCCTGTTTGGAGAAGACTGAATTGAAGCTCTAATTCGTAACATGGACAGAACAAATTAAACGAAGAAAACAATTTTACACACCCCTAGACCTATCTGTTTCCCGCGAGAAAGAAAAACTAAAAAAAATGCCCCAATGCATTTCCTAAACCGCCGCGGCATTGGTGAATCATTCCTCTCGCCCTGACCTCCGCACGTCCCGCTGAATTGCTCGGGAGGTAGAAATTCAGAGGCTTTCCAACGAATCTCCGCGGCTGTATCCTTTTACATTCGTTTCTGCCCCGGATCACATCTCACGCAGCACGCCAAACCGCGCTTTCAGTTGGCGAGAATGGTGAGCGAGGGGGACGGGCTTGGAAGATCAGGGGCAAAAAAAAGGGGCGAGGGAGCGAAGGAGGGCGTGGTGGGGCATTTGTGCGGCGGGGAAAGGGTGGGAGAGGGGCGGGGTCGCAGGCCCGCTCGCCTCGCCAGCACGCCTCTCAATTAAACGACGGGGAGGTGGAGAGGGTGGTCGAAGCCACGTCGTCTCTCCCCACCCTCTGTCTGCAGCGGATTCATGCGACCGTCATTTTTAAGCGGAAATTCACTCGTCAACTCCAATTCACGTCACGCCTTGCGTTCAAATATCCTTCTCTCTCTCTCTCCATCTCGCCACTCTTGGAGATGCATCCACACTCGGGTGCATGCCAGGATATATAATACTAACCACATTACACTTTCGGAATTCGTGATTCCGAAAGGACGGACTAGTACCTCCAAATTTTTTTGAAAATCCCAAAAACGGAGGAATGCACACTAAAAGGAGTTTTAAAGGCCACAAAATTTAGAATACAGAGCAGTGACGAACCATTTTAGTACCTAAGGCAAAAATTAAAAACTGTTGCAGGTCCTAAGATGAACGAAACAATTATATTTATTGTAAGCTGATGATACAGCTCGAAATCACTATAGTTTAGCGTGACAAAATTTAGAAAGATCGTTTGGTCACCCTAGGAAATAATATTTTTTTCCCCAGTTCCGTCCTCGAAAACAAAAAAATCCTTTATTTATTTTAGTCATCAAAGCTTGGATTCCATGCGAGGTTTGGAGCAGCAATTATATGAATTTGGAACACGAGATACCATCCATCTTATGATCAGGCAGCATATCGTTCGAGGGACAGTGAAAGAGTGAAACTAAAGTGAGTTTTTCTAACTGCTAGCATAACTTTATGGAATGTGAAAACTTCTGAATGTGTGTTAATGGGAAAAAGAAGCTAGAGAAACTCTATTATGAAGAATGAACTGATTTTATGGAATTTTTTGGGGTAGAAACGTGACTTTGAGAAAAGAAGACGAGAACAGGCTGAATTCGTTCAAGATGAAGACTTAAAGGAGAAAGACGAAGATAAGGTGTACTGAAAGGAGGACAAACGAGGAAGAGCAAGTATGCTTGATAAGGAAAGGGTACATCTGGATGAGATTGGAAGGAGGCAAATTAGGTGATGGGAGGTGAAAGATTGTTTAAGCCCACGATACAGGGGGCGTATAGTGTGAGCGGGGATGGGGGAGGTAGAGAATAAGTTTTGTCGACGGAATGAAAATGGGTAGGACATGAGAAGAAAAGCGGCAGTTTTCCGTAAGATAAGGCTCTTTTCATTAAAAAATCCAGTGGATTTACATCTTTTTACTATTCAAACCTACTTTAACCGGTAGATAACTCCAATAACATTTAACGAATAAGTTCATTGTTGCAAGTTGTGCACACAAGCCTCGTCTCATTACAGGGAAACTGCGGCGGTCGCCACATAGTTTTTCGTGATTCTGTCATTCGTAAAGAGAGATAGGAATATTCAGAATCTAAAATTCACAACAAAGATTTAGCTTTAAACATTTCTTTATTTTTCTTTTCATGCCCCCTTTAGCTCTAAATCTGCCGCATAAACGCCGGTTTATTCATCCGCAGCAAGGCACCGTACCCAAACATAATTCGATTTATCTTCGTTCCCATCTACATCATTCAACATGCTACCCGCTTACAATGATGGTTCATTTTGTGAAGGATCCAGAATGAGTCAACCAAGACAGAAGAAAGCTGAGGGAACAAGCTTCTTCCGCGTCCTTCCTCGATACGAGCACAACTCTGCGCATGCTCTGTCCGAGAGGTCTCGCAAAGTTCAATCGAAATGACTGACCCAGCTGCTCAGGTCAACTGTAAAGGTGACCTTTAGATGTCTAAGGTAACGAGACGAAAGGAGCCTATGTAGATTACCCATGGTGCCATCCAATAGCTAGTTTCAACATCCTCTTCCACCAAACTAAGTCTTATTCATCGTCAACACTTGCTTTAGCCAGTTGCTCTTAGACCTATAAAATCTAGTTATTGTATTCGCCATCTTTTTGCCATTTTTGGCAGAGTAAATTTTGTATTCAAATTACATGAAATATAATCCGAAGCTATAATTTCGTTTTGCAATCCGAAAAAGTCTTACCTCTTCATTCCGTAGCTGAGAAATAAATAGATTAAAGGTATATTCATTTACATCACGGAACATAACCTTTATTGTGAATCCGACCAAATGTAATTAATGCCGTCAAAATAAGAGAAAGTTTTGAAAATATTTGTCATGGAGCATTACTGTGCAATATCTAATAGCCGTAAACTGTTATTACGGTCATGCTTAAATTTATGTAAACGTAAGTTATATTAAAAGTTGTTTTGGCAAGGCAAAACTGAATATAAAAATACATTTTCCAATAAATCTGGCGATCAAATGTTAAAAAGTGCATGCATAGCATGGCTGAAAATTTAAATGATTGCATTTTCAACCTTTAATTCAATGATATTTATTTGGAAAAACATAAATTAAAGCTTCAAAATACGCCACAAATTTTAGTTAAAAAGAAAAAAGTAAAAACTGTGTTTTCTCGATTTCTCTGAGGAATAAAATAAATTTTATTGTAAATCATGTATCCTTCCTCTTAAAACTAAATGAAATAATGAGTTAAGTGTTATGAATTTAAAATATTTCTTAAATGACCTCCGCTCTCTCTCTTTTACTTCCGCATTAATTCGGGTGCCCAATGTTGTTTAACAAATTGTAGTAAGAAACCCTAATTGAATTTTAAGATAGGATGCACTTTAATATTCTCCTATATGTGCATTATGAAGATGATTATGAAGAAGACCACGGGACTCGGGATAGAGTAGCGGGATATGTGCAACATAGTAAAAGGGTAATTCTAGTCAAGATAAATAAAGAGCCAAATAATACTATTATAATTCAAACATACATGCCAACTACAAATGAAGACGTTGAGGAAATTGAAAGAATGTATGAAGATCTAAATCGCCTGATAGAAGGAACACGAGCAGAAGACAACGTAATCATTCTAGGGGACTGGAATGCTACGGTGGGAGAAGAAGCAGAGGGTACAACTGTTGGACAGTATGGACTGGGAGTCAGAAATAGAGAGGTGAACGATTGATAGAATTCTGCACAAGAAAAAAATCAGTCATAACAAATACACTCTTCAACCATCATGAAAGGAGACGCTACACTTGGAAAGCTCCTGGAGACATGAGGAGAGCGCAAGTGGATTACAAAATGGTTAAAGAAATATTTAAGAACCAGGTTAAATATTGCAGAAGCTATCCAGGTGCAGATATTGTAAGCGATCACAATCTAGTCATGATGCACGCGGAACTTAAATATAATAAAATCATTAAGAGAAAGACATTATTTACAGGTGACAAAACTTAAGACACCAAGTATTAAGGGGCGAACTCCTCGCATTCTATGCTGCCAGCGAGCCCGAACGCTGGGGTTACATGGCCAGAATGCACTCTTTGTGGTGTCAGATGCATCCGGAACACGACCACCGGTCGCAGCAGAACTTGCGCGACCAGGCCAACCACCAGCGGAAAAAGGAATATATCCACCAACCGCAGGTTCAGAGTTATACACCACCAGCCGAACCACCCTCTCCGTCACAGGCAGCACCTCCACCTGCTGACGTGAGTAGCGCACGTTTGTCGGTATCTCCTACAAAGAGGGAGGATATTGGTCAGACTGACTCTGAACTATTTAGATCGCGGTTAAGAAGCACAATTGACTATGACGAAGGACACACTAGGCAGAGAGGCATCCATCGAAAGATCTCTCTGCGGGATACCCACCTGCCCCGAATGAATGATCGACGAGATCCTGACAGAGACATCATCTCTGGACGGTGAATTGCGTGGCCTACGCAGCGGCCAAGGATCTGGCAACCTCCCGAAAGGACTCCTCTCGGGAGAATAAGGCAGCAACAAGGCTGAAAAAGCTGGATGCCAGGATCACGCTGGCGCGACAGCACGCGTCCAGGATTCAGTGTCTGATTGAGTACATCAATGCCGGGCGAACCTTTACATCTAAAGTTCGCCGCATTGCGCGCAGCCTCAGGTTCAACCGTCACACACTGAACAAAAACGTGCTACTTACTATTTAGCAGCACGAGGTAGATAGGGTACGGGCGCTTACCACGGCCAAGAAAAAACTTCTGAAAAGGAGCAGAGGGGTAAGGGAGAATTCCACCTTTCTCCTTCATTCGTCCCGTATCTTTCGGCCTCCTCCGCCTGTTGTTGAATCCTCGCTACCCGTTCATGAGGTCAAGCCTTTCTGTAAGGATATCTACGAAACGTCGAAGCCATTCAATGGAAACACTCCGGCCATCGCACTCTTTAAAGAGTTCTGCGACCGCCACCTACAAAATGTGGATGGACCCCTTTCAGTCACGGAAATTGACGTGAAGCTCGCTTTTTCTGGCAAGAAGAATTTCGCGGCTCCAGGTATGGATGCCGTGAATAGCTTCTGGTGGAAGAAGTTCACTTCCACCCATAAATATCTGGCCAGAACCTTCACGTCCCTCATCACAGGTAGAGAACCATTTCCACCTTGGCTGACTGAGGGACGCACGGTTCTCAATCCGAAGAAGGGAAACTTGTCCAATCCGAAGAACTATTGCCCTATAACTTGTCTAAACACTGGATACAAGGCGTTCACCACGATCTTGAGCGACCTTATCCTCCGGCAGATCCAACCTGTGTGGGAGGAGGTGTACGAGCAAAGGGGGTGGAAACGAGGAATCGTGGGATGCAAGGACAACCTGCTCATTGACAGGTGCATATGTCAGGATGCCGCCCGATATAAGCGAAACCTATCAATGGCATGGGTGGACTATCGCAAGGCTTTCGACTCCACTTCGCATGAACTTCTCATCGCTATGCTGAAGTTGATGAAAGTCCACCCTGAGGTTGTGTCCTGCATCCAACGCCTGTTACCACTCTGGAGAACGAGCTTCGTCTTGACATCGGGCAAGCGGACCGTCTCCATTGAGTTGGTAACATACCACCGTGGCGTTTTTCAAGGCGACAGCTTGAGCCCCCTCCTGTTCTGTATATCCCTCCTCCCCCTCTCCTTCAAGCTGAGACGAGGCCGAGGATACATGTGCGACATTCCTGGTGACAGGAAGCACAAGGTCACCCATTTGTTTTACATGGATGATCTTAAACTGTACGCTTCCAACGCTAAGGAACTGCGCGTTGCACTGGACACCGTACATCAATACAGTGAGGCTATAGGGATGGAATTTGGATTGGACAAGTGTGCATCCATCCACCTGGAGAAAGGAAGAATATCGGAGGAAAAGGAAGACTAGCAACTCGTTGATGGGAACATCGTTCGTCATCCGCAAGATGACGAATGCTACGAAAACCTCGGAGTCCCCCAGCGTCGAATGCAGGAGGTAGCAGCAGTGAAGGAATGACTCACCGCCAAGTACAGACAGACTATCAGAAAAATCTGGAGTTCTGAGCTGTCTGGCAAGAACAGGGATTGCCGGAACCTATTGAGGAGTGGGTTGTACTCACACATTTGACCAAAATTGGTCCGTTTTGACCCTCTATTGGGTCCGGTGATCCTCACTCCAATGACGTAAGTCGGCAGACCGCACGGCGGCAACCCAAAAAGCGAATCAGAGGGATACCTTATCCCAAATATTTGGGCAACAGGCTCTCTCGGTACGCAGAGATGTGCGGTAGGCTCAATCGAAAGCGGAGCCGACGGTTACTCGTCTCAGTTGTTTGGGGGAACCAAACTAAAACGAGCACTTCGGGGAGGCGGAGGCCCTTGAGGTCCTTTTGACCTCAATCCGCCTCATTGGTGTCGGTCTCAAAGGGGCAGTGGTTTCGCTAACCTTCCCTACCCATCCTTTCCTCCCACCTCTTCCATGTCCTCGGTAATAAGCGATAGCTTGCAAACCGGGGGCGGAAGTTGTAATCCTGCGGCGTGAGCCGAATCGCCTGTCTGGCAAGAACAAGGTTCGCGGTTCCCACACTGCTGTAAACCTTCGGATGCATGAAATGGAATGTCAACGAGTTGCAAAACCTCGACCGGGGAACGAGGAAGATGCTATCTATAGAAGTCTTCATCCGAAATCTTCCGTCGCCAGAGTGTATCTCCCTCGCAGTGTAGGCGGTAGAGGTCTACTGAGCCTCGAGTGTCTACATAACAGAGTTGTCTTGGGTACAGTTTGCCGTGTGTTCAACAGCACGGACCCCCTGCTCACACTCGTAAGGGAGCACGAAGGTGCCGGGGTGGGGGCGTTCCTCTTCCACGCGGCGAAGAGGGCAGCGGACGAAACCAGTCTGGAATTCGACCGGTCATCCGACGGTAACGACAGGGGCACGTCAATCGTGTCACTAAGGGCAGACGTCTTACAGCTCGAGGTCAAAAAGGCTGAGCAGAAGACCTTGCTCGAGACACATACCGATAAGCCCATGCATGGATGTTTCTTCCGAAACATGGAAAAACATGGGCTATCGAAGGAGCTGACGTTTGCCTTCCTTTGTTCCGCGGGTCTCAGGTCCGAAACAGAGGGTTTCGTTCTCGCGTGCCAGGATGGTGTCATAAACACACTCGTGTACCGCCAAATTATATTCAAGGCGGAGGTGGCGGACACGAGATGCAGAGCGTGCCGTGTTACCTTCTCTCCGGCTGCAGTTATTACGCGCAGTCAGCGTATTTAGCTCGGCACTACGCAGATCTGCGGGTATTGTATTTCCACCTTCGACATCATTACGGCATCGACGAAGTATATGTGCTGCCCTATGCCCCTGGAGATATTGAGTCCGTTGGGGAGAACGACAAAATAAAAATCTGGAGAGATTACTCATTCCCCACCACCAGGCAGTTGGAGACGAACAAGCCTGACATCGTTCTCCTCGATTGCCTATCGCGTTCCATGTTCGTAATTGAGTTTTCGGCTCCGGCCGATACGAACTTGGACGCGAAAGAGGCGGAAAAACGGACGAAATATGGAGACCTGCTGTTCGAACATCGGCAGATGTACCCGGGACACTCTGTAAAACTAGTAGTCCTAGTCATAGGTGTCCTAGTCGGTGGAATCAAGGGCTCGCTGATATGGAGCATCAAGTGTATTCCTGCTTGCGTGGCACAGGCGGAATCACTTGCAGCCCGCATGCAGAAGGCCGTCCTCTTGGGGTCGCTCCCTCTGCTTCGTGCGGACGAGCTCTCGGCCATTATGACGGCAACGAAACCCGATGTTTGCCGGGGACTTGGAGGGGTAAGTTACAGAAGTAACAAAAAAAATAATAATCATTATTCATCACAAAGCATTACATAGTGCTATAGATGTCGTCATGTAAAAAGAGATAAAAAAATACACATTCATTGATACATTAAACCATATATCACATCATAAATTGCACATCAGCAAAATTCATGTCAAAGTAGAGCTCAACTTAAGAAAAAGGCTATTGAAGACGTATGTGTGGAGTGTGGCTTTGTATGGCAGCGAAATATGGACAGTAGGGAAGCCAGAAGAGAAGAAGTTGATGGCTTTTGAGGCTTGGTGCTGGAGAAGAATGCTTAAGATCAGTTGGGTAGAGCATATAACAAATGAAGAAGTATTCAGAAGAGCAGGAGAAAGCAGAAGCTTAATGAGGAGCCTAAAAACAAGAAGAGAAAATATGATAGGACACACTCTCAGACATAATGGCCTGCTAGCAAGAGTCATCGAAGGGATGATGGAAGGGAGAAACACTAGAGGAAGACCACCACTTGCATACATCACACAGATATTGACAGACACACCACTTCACATTACGAACTGAAGAGAATGGCAGAGAATAGAGAAGAATGGAGAGTTGCTGTAAACCAGCCCCAGAGCTGTTAACGGAAGAAGAAGATATGTGCATTGTATCCTACCAAATAGATAGGGGTTAGGTGGAAGAAGGGACTGCCCCAGCCTCAATCTCACCCCAATAAAGACTAATTATTATTATTATTACTATAAATTGTTCTCTTCAGCAACTCACCAAGAATTTCCTACTCGGTAAATAAAGGTTTTGAATATTTGTTAAAAGAATTCTACCGGTTAAGATAGGTTTTGCTGAATGTCATAAAATCTCCTCCCGGTCCTCTACCCATTCAGGGGCTCATCCCTCCAGTATGTCATTTTTCGCCTCTACGTGCGATCTACCTTTCTTCATTCCGTCCATGAAACCTTTTCTCTTTCTTCCTCTTCCCCACTTGCCCAACATCCTTCCCACTATCACAGTCTTGAGCAACCTATCGCCCTTAATTACATCCTTCAGCCATCTACCCTGCCTATCCCGGGTTTCATTCAGAAGTTTCCTCTTCTCGCCCACCATCTTAAGCACTTCCTGGTTACTCTTCCTTTCTGTCCACCTAACCTTCTCTATCCTTCCTCACACCAAATTCTCGAATGCCTGCAGCCTATACTCGTAATCTATAGAAAGTACGCATAGACCAATCCCAATCCCTGTATTTCGGTAAAATGCCAAAGTAGAGCCAAGATATTTTACATCGCATGACAGAATCGCCGAGAAGTCCTAATCCTTAGAAATCAGAAAGCGGTTTCTCCGGAATCACAATCAACCGCATCCTGAAGAGAAAAGTTAGAGAAAACACAGGCTTTAAAGGAAAAAAACTATCAGTGGTAACAATTATTATGCGAACTGTCCGTTCCTAAGACGAAACATTTTCGACACATGAATTATTTCCCTTTACCGTAATACATAAAGAATTGGTAAGAATAGAGCTGAAAAGGAATAAATACAACAACCTATTTGAAACAAAAATTGGCCTGTTTCTTAAGTAAGTGAAGTTAAAGAAATTAAAATGTGATTCATGATGACTCTGAGCTATGTACTCCATCAGCAGGCTATAGCAATGCGTTAGCAGACTAGTATGCAGAAAATGTAATGGCTATTAAAATTTTCAGTTAATTCAACTCATAAACATAAATAATTAACGTCTCTTGACATGATGTGTGTACTGAAATGAGCATCGACAGCTGAATGTGTCTTGAATAGGATAGATATAATATCAAAATGTGCATTACATAATTGGGTACACAAGACTCATCATGATTCCCACCTTTGGCTGTAGAGAAACGGGACCAGTAGGTCCATAGCTGATAAATATAAGTTTGGTCAATGAAAAACTTGTATTTACAAGTACAGAAAAAAATAAATTGTACAACGAGTCAATCCACTTGAGAGTTCAAGATGTCAGAGGACAAAAAATTCATAATAGTAATTTTAAATGCAAAATAGACTATATATACCACGGTAGAAAAAAAGAATAAAGAATTAGGAATAGAAATTTATTTCACATGTTACACAATGAAGCATAAAAGTGTACTTGATTTATTTTAATGAAGGAAACAAGAGTTAATAAATTATGGACTCGGACCTGATTCGAAATTAATTCATTTGGACTGATAAAGAGTAACTTTGTTATTCTTCTAATTATTTTTCATTTTATGATGACCTGAACTTAGACGTGCAACAGTAACAAAAATGGATGAAGATGTTTGTCTAAATCATTGAAACTCGGAAGTCTTTTATTGAAAATACTTAGCAGAATCACAAAGTTAAAGTTTAATTCCATATATTTAGGAGTTTTCATCAAGCACATTTTATAGTTACCTCATACTTCTGGGGTCTTAAAGAGCCAAAATTGGCTTGTCATTTGGTATTATTGATGTTTAGCAAATGATTTAATTAACCCATAAATGACCTTCAACTCATGACTATAATTTGAGGAGTTAGAGATATTTTTAACAACTGGGATTTGAAGGAAATCGTTGGGGGCTAGGGGTGGATAAATAAATTAATCAGTGCTTTTGTGTGATTTCCAATCACTATAGGATCATGCAAAAGTTAATCAAACTTTCTCCTTACTTTTAAAGCGGTGAAAATTGATTTCAATCAGTAAAATTTCCTTTCAGATTTGTTAAAGAGAAGAAAAGAGGAATCACAGACTCCGTTACTCGTAAACAAAAATGCCCAGAGAAAGAATGTATCATTCAAATCGTGCTTTCTCAACGACTTTCACCACCAAGGCGTCATTAATGTTGATTTCATGAAGTGGTGCTTTGCTCTTCTATCCTTCTTTACAATAACATACCCCACAGGGCCTTTCACTTAATTCAAGTATAGGACACCCTAGTGGAGCACAGCCCTCCATTACAACGTCGAGTAGCGCACCTCTCACATCTCCAATGTATCTCTCTCTCTCTCTCTCTGCGTTAGGCGCGACAGACTGGGAGGCTATTATCGTTTTCATTAGCGGCATCACTTGCACGGTGACGCGGGAATAACACGGTCCATGCCTCTTCGACCGTGCTCTTCCCCGGTGGCAGAATTCGCCCGCATTCCTTCTACCGGAAAATCGCTCTGCTTCCTCTCTATCTATCCCTCACTTTTCCACGTCTCTTCCAAGCCTACTGTTTCAATTGATTTTTTTTATTTTCAAACCGCCCATACCAGTGATGTCGTCTCCCCCTTATCTCTCTTTATCGCCCCATTCAATCAACGCCCGGCCCATCTGCCACTCTCCATTCAGGGGTAAATATTTTGTCGCTGTCCCTGTGATGCCGGCCGCAATCGGGCGGTTCGGGCCAACGCTCGGAACCGATTGATTTTGAGGAATCGGGCGCTTGTGTCACTCTGTTGCATGCTCTTCCTTTTCTCTCCCTCTTATTTTTCGGTCCAGAGTGTCATTTTATTTAACGGCTGTGATGCATAGCAATGCGGTGACCCACCTCAAAAGCTGTCGTAACCCATCAACCGGCGGAGTCCATTCGCAGGGATCAATGGTGCGGAAGTTCGCGTTCGGTCAAAAGGAAATAAACACTGAATTAGCTTCAACAGTGTGTGAGAGAGAGAGAATGAGAAACGGTTAACCTGCGTATTCGCTCCACTGGGCATCCGCAATCCTAATTGATGGGTATTTTGACAATCACAAAATTGTAAAATATTGGGCTCTTTCTTAGGAAAATCAAGATTCAAGTCGAGGTAACCATAGTAATTTGAGGCGAGTATCAAAGCTGAAATCAGCACGTCTAAAACTATAATCAAGTACAATAAGAGAATTGAAGCATACTTGCGGAGCATGAAACATTGCCGATTGAAATTTACAACGGCATCTCAATGTACAAACAGCGACACTGACAGGACAAGTAGTTTGCCAGAACAAAAGAGCTTGAGCCATATAAGATGCTTCCGAACCAAAGATGAAATATATCGGAATTTTGATTTAAAAATTTATGAAAACTCGGTAAAAGAAAATTAAAGATATAAAAAATACCATTCCGCAACAGTATTCTGAAAGTGACTTGCAGACAAGACAGGGGTGATTTATCTAAAAGGGGCGGGCCCTTACAAGGTGTACCAGTCAAAAGAAAAGCAAAACTAAGCGAATAGGTATGAAACATTGGCGTTCATTTTCTTCGCTCCAGAACCAGTCGCGCGACCCACTATGTTTCCTTCCGCTTCCTCCCTTACCATCTTCCCCGATTGTCTCACACACTCCCCGCACCAGCTATTTCAAACCTTCCACCGCTACGTCCAAACTCCCGCCCCCACCCAACTAAAACAGGAAGACTTTCTCCCTCACTGGCTTTTGGATCTTCGTCTCGGGAGACGATTTATAATCTTCCCTTACCTATCGGACTTAATTCCTTCTGCCTTTGTTTCCCAGAGAGCAACCTCGTCGGCTTTCGGTCGGAGTTTTTAGGGGAGAAAACTGGAATTTATACACTTCATCCCTGGCCTCCCACAGTCAGCACCCACCTCGACAATCCCGTGTTCACTCACGCCACTATCCAAGGACTCAGCTCAAAAGGAGAGATCCTTACTTTATAACGTCTGGATTTATTAGCGCGACCTGTAATGCCTTCACTGATGCGCTATCTCCGCTCAGAGATCTCTCAGTTGGATCAGAGTGCGAGCGACGACAAGTTCCTCCACCCAACCAACATTCAATTCTTTTTGTTTTCCTACTTTTGATAATTTTCTCCATAGTTTTACGAAAAAAGTATGCATGCCCCTCTGGAAGGAGATCGTACGCTCATACGGTGATATGCCAAGCGTTTGGAATTTATCGCGGGCGGTAAATCAGACTTCTCCACATTGTGTGTACGGGTTTTCTTTTTCCCAAAAGATGAACGTCTCCCGTTTCCTTTAGCGTCTTAATCACTCTTGAAACGTGAGCAAACGAAGCCGGATTCCGTAGGTTGGTTTTAACATGAAAGTTTTTTCGCTCCGGATTCGCTTCGGTAAACTCCACAACAGATTTTTAACTCTCAGTTTCAGCCATATTGTTTGCCGAAGTAACAGTCATAATAGTTTTGAAGATGATGACACCAGTCGAGGCTTTGCTGGATATGGTATTTTACCACGCAAGTTTACCACTTTGTAGAAAAGCGTTACATGAAATAAAATGTTGATTTGTACTTTCCACACCGTTTTATTATCACCGACCATGGCTTCGACAAAACTATATTTGTAAGAAGTCTTTGAGAACGATATATTTTGTCGAAACCATAGTCGGAGAGTGCTTTTTATGATTTAATCGGTGATAATATTTGATTGCATATTTTACTAAATCTTACATATATTTAAAGAAATGGCAGATGCTACTATATATTTTACCATACATAACTAAAAAATAATGAACATAAAATTATTTTTCCTTTATAATCCACTTAAAAACAATATGATTATAATAAAAATGAATTTATCACGGACATAATAGTTATATAATAATTTCTCAAGCATAGATGTTTGCCATACTACGCAGTCCTTCCGAGGGGGAATGAAAATATTTTCCTGCGAAGCAGGTGTAATATACACACTGCACTTCATCCAGCCTAGAAGATTTAAGATTCAACTTCTAAACATGAATTTCTTTCTAAACGGCAAATAATAGCACACATTAACACAAAGATTATAGTAAACAGTGTAAGTTCGGTAAAATTTAGCAACAATGATGTATATTGATTGATTCTAAATCGTGCATAAAATATGTTTAGCAGTTTTCTTCCTCATAAACCTTATCATCAAATACGACTTCGGACTCCTTTTCTTTCGAAATCATCAGTCATTATCAATTGAGAAGGAAATGAGTAAGATGGTATTAAGAACGTATTGTTCGGCCTATATCCTTTCAAAGTAGAACGCTTTAATGTATTCTTCGCGCAATCAAAATTACACGTCGAATAGGCTTTAAAAAATTTAATATTCAAAAAAGCAACTGAGATGAGAAAATCATAGTCGAATTTTCACCTCGTAGTATAGATCTAGATAAATAAAATATTATATTTTGAAATGAATACCATACTTTGTAATGAAGGTCAAGATAAAGAAGATACTGCATTTTGAAAAATAAATAACAGTAATTATTTTAATAATATGTAACGGGATCGTGTGCGCTTTGAATTATTATTTTTTTAAACTTTTTCCACAAACAATAAACAGATTTTATGCAATACTTAATGCAATACCCATTAGTTTACTATGTTTATTTTTTGACATCTGATTGGTGATGTCTTGTACAGATTGATTATTTGATGCATCGACTATGGTCAAGTACAATTTATGAGTAGCTTTCTCACAACTAGTAATGACTTAAACATTCTTTTCAATAATCAATCATTAGATTAAATTCTGAAAGGATGCATAAAATATAGACAGGAATGGTGCTGGAAATAGAAAAGAACCATACGGTTTTAGGAGAAGTCATGGTAAGCCCTTATCCAGGTCGTATTTCAGGTTATAGGATTTTCATTTTATTTACAAGTACCACAGTTCACTTTCTCACAATTTTTTTGAAAAAGAGCATTAAAAAGAAACACTAATACGAGCGAACTGAAATTTAATTTAACATTGACAACGTTTCTTGGAGGTTCTTCACTTCCCCGCACAAACTTAATTAAAAATAAACAAACAAAAATTTCCATTATATCCACATTTGACTTGACATATTTATCCCATCAATGCTTAGAATATAGTCGTGCCTGTCGAAAATTTACGGCTGAAAATGTAAAAACTCTTATTCAACCAAGAAAATCATCATTTCACAATTTTTGATACGCCGCGCGGCGTAGAGAAACTAGATTAATCTGCTTATGCTGACCCGAAGTACACGACTTGATTGCCCGTCTACCTCTATTCCTAACTGGTTTTAGGAACGCTAATTTCATGGGCGGGAGATTCTCGCGTAATCGAAAAATAAAATGGGGAAAAAAACTTCGCACGGAAAAATTGGGAGTTCTCACAATCTCACGATGTCGTCCAAACCACATTTCCCACAACGCCGGCGTGTAATTGCCTAGGAGTGGTCCTCCCCCATCTGATTTCCACGGGGACGGTCCCCTCTGACTTACTCAACATCCCTCATCCAACACGCTCCCGCCGTCTTGTGACAAAAGTGATTTGTTTGTCTTGAAGTTGTCGACGACGATCCCCTAAATTTTCATCGGTGGATTTCCTTGCAAATCCGGTTAAGGCTCAAATCAACCGCCCATAATTCTCAAGGAACACCTCCGCGCCCCTGATTTATCGACTGCTCCGATCCCTGCCGCGAAAGAGACAAATCGGATTAAGGAGGAAAACCTTGCAAGCTGAATTTCGCGCTAAACGCTCGTGTGAAGAATTTCTGAACGCGAGCGGATGCGTGGTTTTGTTACTATTTATCCCTAAAAGAACATACGCTTAGTTAAGATGTGAAGTTACCGAAACACGATTTTAAAACATGTTTAGGGTAATGCGCCCTCAAACGACGAGGTTGTCTCTACAGCTACATCGAGGAGCGTGACGTCGAAATGGTAAGGGTAGTATTACGGTTGACGTATGGTGGCGTACCGAAAACTGCTGGTGACCTTCCGCAAAGTTTAGACAATGTGATTTTGTGGACTCCATTTAGATGGCCGGACATTAATAACGGCTGCGTCAACGGACGATCATCAGACCCCAAGAAAGCCTAGCTTTCCCATCACGCTCTACCTACAACGGTCAGCAAGAGGAGGTATTTTGATTGTCATGTTTTACCACATTCACTATCCACATTGTCAATTTCACTTTTGAACTTTGTAATGGAACTTAAGGAAGCAATATTTGTCAGTAATTTTTCGAGTCATTACATCATAATTATAAAATATGAAAGTGACAAGCTACCTATTCTCAAATGTTTTTCACTCCAATGGTATGATTGGTCAAAAGTTGACGTTTTGATACTTTCTTCAGTCATAATGCACTATGCTTACCTAATGTCGACTGAATATTGATCGCAATCGTCTGTTTCTGTCACGTCAGAATACGTCATCTCTAATCCCGTTCTCAGTCTCCCGGTATTGCATTGTATACCTCTGTACAGGACTTGTCATTCTTGATACAGTAATTCAATTTCCTGCTTCAACTAATTTACAACTGCGTCGACAGTGGAGAAATCGAAGTCAAAATGATTTTAAAAAAACATCTCTATATCAGTGTGGAAACCTCAATGTCTCTTGAAGTACATATTTTCTGGGAGATTCATGAAGTATACTAGGGGTCTATTGCAACCAAAGAGAGCTATTTTGCTTTTTCACACCCTGGATTTTTTCCGTAAACAAAATTTACCTAAAGTTTATACAATGGTACATGAAAAGACTAAATTTTAAGTTACATTATGTGAAATATAAGGAATAATAATAATTTAAAAATAGAGAATATCGCCAAGGCAATTTGAACGGAAGTATTTTTGCTGTCTTTAATTCCCTTAAAATTTATTTACGGTGAAAAACTAAGTATTTTCCCCCTCCTATAAGAAATGAAATGTTGGTAAAGAAACTAAATCCGGCTTTTAATATAGCCTGACCTCCACAGTTCCTTTAATTTTATTAAAAAATTCAAAAATGTTAAGGGTAACGAATATTAACTTACCGGCCGTCACAAAGATAGGCTTGCTCTATTCCAAAAAACAAGGCATTGCACAGAGTGGGTCCTTGTATACATTGCTCAAACAAGAAAACAATGATGAACGTTGCAAAAATTTCGACTAAGAAAATATGCTGATGCTCCCTAATCACCAATAGTTTTCAATGGATTGTTTTCAATAATGCATTTCAATGATTAGTCTTCATGAATGAAAAGAAAAGATAGATACCAACGTTATACAAAGTAAGAATCTTCAAATTCTAAACACAATTATCATACGTATCCACGAACGAAAAAATATTAATTCCAAGAGACTATAAGCCAATATTTCTAAAACTAAACATAAATCCCAGATAGAAAAAAATGGCCTTTCGACAAGAAAAATGCCGTTTTCATCTGTCTATGCTACCTTTCTTCACTCGCTTTTGAAATCCTGTGAATTGCATAATCCATGTCCATTACAACCCAATGAGGAAAGACTTTAGGATACGTTTCTATGAGAGCCCTACATCTGTCCCACTTTGCAGCTCAATTTGATTGCCAATAAGTTAGGGAAGACATGATCAATTTTGGAATACTTCTGTTGGTTACCCAGCAAAAAACGAGAAAAAACGGGAGTATTAGTAATTTTCCTTCATAATAAGAAGATATAGGATTATCCTGAAATGAAACGGAGATAAAATGACTCGTTTTATCACTAACCCATGTCTTTGGTCATGTGACTTTGATTGTGGAGACTCGAGTAGGTCCATCGATTACCTGGCAGTTCAAGGAGAACGTCGATAGTTATTTTCTTTCTCCGATTGCTTTGTTCCATAGGTAAATCGTATTACTAAGTAGGTTTATAGTTGATAAACATAGAAGTTGACAAATCAGATTTACCTAGCTCCAAGGCTTGCAAAGTGCAAACTCCAACGGCGGCAATAAGCGGCAGCGGGACTGCAAAAGCAAACATAAGTGCAAAACACACTAATGTTAACATTAATGTTATTTGGGTTGGAATTCTGTTTACAACCTGAGTTGGTAATAACTAACACATGCTATGAGGTACACAAGAGGAGACGATACATATGGAAAGCACCTGAAGAAAAAGAGATGCATGATAGATTACATAATAGTAAAGCAAGTATTTAGAAACCAGGTTAAATCTAGTCACAGCTACCCAGGAGCTAAGGTAGATAGCGATCACATACTAGTGATAGCAAACTGTGATATTAAATTTAAGAAGCATAAAACGGTTAATCATAGTAAATGGTGTTTACATAAACTGACAGATGTTACAGAAATTTCAAGAAACAGCTGGAAAACTAGTGAATGAAAATGATGGATGGGACGGAATAAAATGTGGCTTAATAACAGCTGCTGACAAGTTGCTAAAAGTAAAGAAACTAAAACCTAAAAAATCATGGATGAATCAAGAAATCTTTGAACTCATTGAAGAAATAAATAAGTTAAGGTACACAAATTAAAATAAATACAAGGCTGTTAAAAACAAGATAACAACAATGTGTAGTTTACAGAAAGAAATACGGATGAACGAAACAAGCAAAGAAATTGAGAAAGATTTAGTTGAGGGGAAACTTGACAAAGCCTACAGCAAAGTAAAAACATTACAATATAGACCGAAAACTAAGAGCAACCTGGTGAAACATAAACATGGGAAACAATTATTAGGGCATGAGGAGATGTGTGATAGATGGAAAGAAGATATTGAAGACTTGTATGATGGTAAGGAAATTGAAAAGATAGTATTGTGGGGTAGTATATTGTGGTGAGTATATTGGGGAGGAAAATTCTATTGATGCTGATAGCAAAGGGCCACCCATAACAAGAGCTAAGTTTAACAATGCTCTGAATAAATTAAAGCAAAATAAAGCCACCGGTGTGGATAACATTGCAGCAGAACTACTGCAAAATAGTGGTGATACAATTAAGAATAAACTTTACCTGATTGTATCCAATTGCTATGAGGAAGGAAAGGTAACACATGATTTCACAAAAAGCAGAACCATTACACTTCCCAAGAAAGGCAATGCAAAGGATTGCACGAATTACCGAACAATGACGCTTCTGTTCCATGCTTCAAAAATTTTATTGGCTATAGTGAAAGACAGAATAAAAAAGAAAATTGATGCGACATTAGATAGTGATAATTACGGCTTCAGACCAGGAAAAGGCACTCGAGTGGCAATTTGAGCATTGCGACAAATCCTAGAGACGAGGCTAGAAGTTAACTGGAAAACTTATATAGCTTTCGTTGATTTGAAAAAGGCTTTTGACCATGTTGACTGGAGACTACTGTTCCAAACAAAGTGCAAAATAGGGTTGGATTGGGGAGACAAAAGATTGATTTTAAACCTCTACAAAAACCAAAGTACGGAAATAGAAGTCAGTGGCAACAAGAAAAAAGCAAATATAAGAAGAAGTGTTAGACAAGGTTGCCAAATATCGCCTTACTTGTTTAACTTATACATAGAAGAAGCAATGTCTGAAATGAAAACAAATACAAGAGGAATTAAAATAAATGGCAAACAAATTCATTACATTCGATTTGCAGACGAAAGCTCTAGTAGCTGACTCAGAGAAAGAATTAAGTCGAATGCTCAATATTGCAATTAATATTTTATTAAAACTGAGACTTAAAATAAACACCAAGAAAACAAAAATCATGGTGGTAGAAAGAAAGAGAAGAGAAAAGATAACGAATATATGTATAGACGGAGTGAGACTGGAGGAAGTGCCAGAGTTCTGCTACTTGTGTAGCATATTAGAGAATCATAACAACTGCTCCTCTGAGGTCAAAAGAAGAATAACGTTAGCCAAGAAAGCCTTTCAATTAAAGAAAAGTCTCCTAGTAAATAACAGCATTAGTATTGAGACTAGGAAGAAATTCATGAAAAGCTTTGTAGGGAGTGTGCTAACATATGGATGCGGGACATTGACACTAAGGAAGAGAGAAATGACCAAACTTGAAGCTGCAGAAATGTGGTTTTGGAGGAGGATTACAAAAACTAGATGGACCGACAGGAAAACTAATGAGCAAGCACTAAATGAAGTCCATACAGAAAGAGAACTATTGTAAACAATTAAAACAAGAAAAGCAAAGCTCATCGGGAACTTACTTAGGCACGACAACTTCATACAAAATATTATGGAAGGAAAAATTCTAGGTAAAAGATAGAGAGGACGACCGAGAACTTCGTACCTATAAGTATTGGCGATGGAAATGGGATGCACCTCGTACAATGTAATAAAGAGGAAGGCTGAAAAGGAGATTGCTGGAAGTCGTGGATGCAACAACAAGGATAACCTTTAGAAGAGAAGAAACTATTCCAAAATTCCCGACACACCATCTTGGATTCCAAAACATCACAACAAAACCAATTGTAGTCATAGCCAAAAACCGAGCAATTACATAACAATCTACAACTCTTTAACTTCATAAATTGCTTAGTTTTAATCACTGGTGTACATTTTCAATAATTATTACATATTTTCGAAAACTTACCAGCAAAAATGTTGTGAAACAACAAAAATAATTATTCTGCGCCGTAACTCACACGGTGCCTCGAAACAAACTTGACTCGCTACAGAGCATTATGGAAACATGTTGAAGTAGTTCATGCGTCTCCCGCTTGTTTGCGCCAATTGACGAATGAGAAATCAGGGAGTTCCATATTGCCCGACTATATTCTATAATACCCGAAGTTCATCTATACCTGCCGTTATAGGAGGATACGGATTGCGGGAACAGACAAATTCTTTTTTCGACAACTGAAGTTTTTGCAGATGGAATGTCACAGATGAGGAGGTAATCTGCTATTTAATAAGACGAAACTTGGCTGAAACATAGCTTTGGGCACTCACCTGTGTCACACCTTTTTAAAGGATTTGACGATCTAGGTCAACTAGGAAGATGAAAAATAAGGTAAAAGCACAGGAGTGTCCTTGATCAAATGTTGGAAGTTAAAAGTTACCAGTACGGCAATTTATTAGTGAGAGAGCCCTAAACGAAATTCAAATTTCTCTGCTTCTTCATATGACCCTCGAATAACTTACTTCAGTAAATATGGAGACCGCTCGAGCGAAATCAGGGAAGATTGAAGTAAATTTCATTTTTAAAATGAAAAACTTGAATTTTAATATATTTCACTGATATACATTTATCCCTAGAACGATTTTTTCTGTTCGAACTTATTCGCGCTATATGTTCATCCATAACCTCCACGAGCGTATCGTCCAGAACTAGGAGATTCCTCCTTCTTCACCTCCGACAGGGATTGCTTACCATAGTCACGTGTTATTTAGAACCTGAGTCACATCGTTAGATCTGTCAGTATGAGTATGCGCCGCTTGGCCCCTACTAAACCTGAAATAATGGAACTTGGCCTCGTTATCCGATAACCTATGAAAATGGAGAGCTTGCGAAACCGAATCTTCGAACATACGTCAAAGTCCGTGTTAGAAGGGATCCACAATGCCTTGAGACGAGGGAAAGCTAACATGGAGGATTTTTTGAAGTCCAGTGTTGAGGGTGCATTTGAAGGGTTTTCGTGGAAGGTCCTGTCAAAGGATATCATACGATAGACATCTTATATGGACCTGGCCTTTCCGGCCGGCAAGTGAAAATGACGCTTCGACGACGGACTCCTTCCGCAATCAACATCAGCGCTCTCTCCTCTAGGACCTTCTTCAAGATTTAAAAATCTGGTTCCCAAGCACGTATCTCAGTGAGGACTCTTGAGGTTTCTCCACGGTATAAGCCTATATGAACAATATATCAATAATATTTCATTTTATGTCAGTATTTGAAAGTAATATAATATAAGCTATAGATTCGGAGTTGAATGTTCCAGCAAAGACGATGTTGTAAAATTGACTTGCTCACCCGGTAGCAAATAATTCAATGTATTTTTCAAGCAAACACAGGATAAAATTTTTGGAGAACTTCCAGAAAAAAAATGAGACATGACAACGAGATGATAGCACCAAAATACGTCCTTCAATTTTACCTCCTAGTAGCATGTAATGTAATCAGAACATTTAAAAAATATTTTATCCAAAGGTTTCAAGAAATGAGTTTCAAAAAAGAAAATAATCTGGATAATAAGATCAAATATTCAACACTAGCACTGTTTTCTTCTTTGATTGCGTTCCCTTCGATTATTTTTCCTTCCACTCTCGATTTTCTCAAGCAAAGATACAGAAGAGCATTTTGAAGTGGATTATTGTTTCTTTTTAATATCCTTTGGAAGAAGTGGAGAGCTGTTTTCGAATCAAACTCACTCTCATTCCGTCCTCGGATAAATGCCCATCTTCCCTCCGAAAATCTGCAATCTTTAACATTCATCAAAATTATGAGAAAAACACAATTTTCCCACATTTCAACTTTCGGCTCATCATCCCACACTTCAAGACTAACCCTCATACCTCTTCCATCAAATCTTTCTCGGCTCTGCACTCCCGACCTACCGGCGAAGAGAGAGGAGATCTCAGCCCCCCTTCCAACTCCTGCAAGGCCTTTTAACCCCTTCTTCCATTATTACTCACCCTATTACCCCTCTTCCGAACGCAACGCGACCAACCTCAAAAATACCCCTTCCCCACCCTGTCCTCTTTGCTTCTCTCATCCCCTATTCTCTCATCATGTCCTCATCCGCGTCCCCCATTCTCTTAACCGCCTCACCAACCCCTTTCCGTGAATCTACCCCTTCCTCTTCATCCCCACATCTCATTCCATTATTAACAAGCCAATCAAAATTCAATTTGTTTTGAACTTGTCGTGGCGTCCTTGTGCGTGTGACATGCGCGGGTGTGCGTGATGTGAGAGAGCTAGGCGCGGCGAATATTCGGAAACAATGCCGAGGGATGTTTAAAACCGGGAGGTGGGAAGGATGAGTAGGTGCTGGGGGTGGAAGCGGGAACGCTTTTCGGTGAAGACTTTGATGCGGGATTATACAGAGGGAGAGGGCGGGGGGGTGGGGGTGGGAACGTGTGGCATAGGAAGTGGAGAGAGGTAAGGGATGTGGCGAGAGTTGTAATCATTTTAGGAGCTCCGACGTTCAGAGAGAGTGGGTAGCTCCGTATAAAAGGGGTGAGACGGCGTATGACGTACATAGAGAGGAGGGGGTGCTGGAAAAGTGGGAGTTTCGAAAGGGGAGTGGAGGCGGGGGCGGGTCAAACTTTTCAGTGTCCTATCAATTATGCATGAGAGGACTCAAATGTATGAAAAAGGGATTTTCTTCTACGAGGCAAGGCGCGAGAGAGTGAGATATTAAATCACTTTTATTCTTTTATTTATTTTCCGCACGACTCACAAGAGGTGGCAATGGTAGGCCCCGCGGATTTTGGGAGTGTTTCGCCGTCACTCAAGGTCTTCAATCAACAACACTTCAGAAACGCTTTTATGATTCACGTCAAGCCTCGGTCGCTGTTTTCGGAAGGTGGATGATAAGTTATATTGCTTCCAAGAAATGATTATAAATAGTCGAAACAATTTCTTAATTCTAACAAGGCTCTGAAACCAAACGTTATACTTCCAGGGTGAAAACACTAAAATACTTAATGAGGGTTTTTCGTTAGGATGTATTATTAAGTTTATGGCATCAAGTCCTAATGATAAATCATTACCAAAAATGACAAAATAATTAACTTTCTGGCAATTAGCAATTACGTTGCCAAGAGACCACATTCATGATGCCTGCATGCAGCAAAGAAACGGTAGACAAACTTCATCAACAGCAACTGAAATTATTATTTAAATTGGTGACATTACTTGGGAAGCACTATAAGAAAATTTTGTTATGCCAAGGCTTGTCACTTAAAACTATGCTTAAAATATGCCTCCAAAGATGACAATATTCCATTAATTTCCTTCAAACAGTTACTTTTTAAAAGTTACGTATAATTTCACATGAATAATTACTTACTTTTTTAAAATTACATCATTGAACACAATTTTGAGATAATGAGTTCCCTCTTTTTTCAGTAAAGGATATCGGAAAATGCACGTTTTCCTAATTAAAAATCACTGAGTTGTCATATTAATGCAGCTTTCATTCAAAATATTCAAAAGTTTAAATCTTTCACAGAGGAGACCCAATCTTCCTCATTTGTGCAATGATATGGGTTAAAATAATATTTAGTCGTAAAAACATCTCATTCCATGTATCAAATAACATCAGTTTAAAGGATAGGATTAAACTTTAATTTCAAATTTCATTAATATGATCATCCCGACGAAGCTTAAGAAGAAATGCAAGTAGCACACACTACAGTGAATAACGATAAAATATAATACAAAAAGAATACATTCGTAGTATTACTATTAAGTATTATTCGTAGTATTCGTAGTATAAAGAATACTTAACATTAAAGAGGACGTTCCAATCCATGATTTCGGAAACCATCTAGTCGAACGATTTCCTTATCGAAACCATCTCTTTTAGGAGATTCTCGGAGCCTGTCTCCATCGATTGCCCGTGACGTAAGACATTAAACCCTATTTCAAGGTCTAAACTCGGATGAAAATAATGGGAACTCGAAAAAACTGTTTCGAAGCGAGGTGAATTGTATTGAGCACATAATGTTGAAGGAGAGAATAACGATCCAGGATGAACTTAGGGACTTAAGTAAGACATTTCATAAGTTAATACCATGAGTATAGTCAATGCTGAAAAATGTCCATCTTCGGTGATCAATTGTAGAAAGAATCAATATCAGAGTATCAGTTTAATATTCAACTACAAGAAGAAACCTGAAGTGGCATAGCTCAAGATAGACAACCAGGAAAAGGAGTAAAAGGCTTTTCCCCAGAATGCTAATATTTAATGACTTTGGTTTTATATCGCACTTCCTATAAAATAAAAATTTAGATCGAGAAAACAAAAAAGATATTATATGACGCAGCTAGGCAAGGTATCTTTGCTCGAGGGTCATTGTCACTTTAAATTGCATGGTCTACAGTGAAATGTTGAGATAACTGAGAGTACTTCTCCAAACAGTTTTAAAAATTCAACAAGGAAGTATAGTACATTATCGTGACATTCATGTGTTAAGAACAACTTCTTTGAAATCTATTAGACTACGAAACCTTATATTTAAGACCAAAAAAAAAACGTCAAACCTTTAACAAAAGGGAGAATCGGAGCTAACCAATTACGTTGCTCGTCTATTGACCTAGAATTTATGCGGTCTGTAGCTCTTATATGCAAATTAAGATCAAGGAAGATAAATATGTAGTAGTCCTGATTAATATAAAACTAATTCATGAAAACTTCATCCAGGGAAATTCATTCGACTGATTATAAAGGTAAATATGTAATTTAACTTATAAAAAAATACATCAGATATGGTAATCTCCGGAAAATTACAAAAGGCATCTTGAAATTAAGTAATTCTGCTTATGGCGAGGAAGGTTGACGTCTTTATACTGCCTATATACAATTTCCATTATAACTAACACTCGATATATTCTAATAGAAAAATTCCAAGATTTAACTTCACTTTAGAATGAAAATTAGTAGAGATATAAATGGGCTTGGAAATGTCGTATAAATCTGGATGGGTGAATGGTTCACCCGATCCAGTTTTGCAGGGGTCTCCGAGCAGGCTGGTGGTGAAACGCAAAACTTGGGTGTTAGAAAAATTAAACCGATTGAATTGCGCAAAAAATAATTCTTTTACTTACAGGAGCAGAAAAATACGTCACATAGCATTGCCATGTCAACAGGAATGGCCAGAAAAATCAAAACTTTCACCCATTCCTTATTTTTTCCTTTGTTCTTTTAATGCAATTGCTTCCAGCTTTCAATGAGACCATGCTAAGTTCCTTTCTTTAAATGTCACTGCCATTCATCGAGTTTAATAAAACTTAACAATGATAAATATGTACTCTTAATAAGCTCAATCATTCCAGTTGACTGGAAACAGCAAAACAGGGACCTGAAAAATCCATTATATACCTACGGAATATAACTCAATTAAATCCCGATCAAAGACATCGAAGGCTTCAAAAGAGTTTGGGGCTGTCTAAGGAACTTAAGGAATAAAATTGTCTGAAAATAGCAGGAAAGCAAATGCTGCTAAGAGCTTTATTCAGCTTTAATCGAAGAGGAATAGCTACTAAAAATAGGTGATGTCAAATTCCTCTAAGAATCTCTTCCATTAATTTTTTATTTCAATTTTCATTATTTGCTCTCTCTGAACGAAGCCAACCTGAGTATTATTTTGTTAGGAAAATGAAATAAGAGCAGGAGAGTTTTTCCGATTGATAAAGTCCAATGTACTACATTTTTGGATGGAATCTAACGGGGCAACATACTTCCGCGCTGGTTAGATACGACATTAACCACCACACTAAATAAAATGGTGACAAAATAACTCTGGACAATCAAAACACGTCAGAACTTTATATAAAAAAAAGACTCCAAAAGTCGACACCTAAAACGCACTCAGGTTATGAATACATCTAATAAAAGAAGCTTTGAAAAAATCTGTGATATTCTATTACTACCTATATTTGTGGCATTACGAGGTACTTACAAACTCGAGGACTCGTTTACACTTCATGTGGAGAAATGCTTCCTTACCTGAAAGGGAAAAAAATGAAGATGAGCGTCAAAAATCTATTTTTTTAATATCTATAATGACATGTAAAATACAAACTTTCTATTAACTAAACCATGAGTTACATTTCCTGCAAAGATTGTTCATATTATACATAGTAGGTCAAGAGCATAGGATAGCAAATTCTTTTTTTCCCTCCAATTCTCTTTTAATGAATTTATTTGTCATTATGGTTTCATTGCCAGGCTTTTGTCACATAATAAGTCTTAGCACGGAATCGTATCCCCCCCACTGATCCATATTGTAGCACCTACAATGCAGGCACAAGAATACCTGCAACATTTATCTTCTAATTGAGATACACACTAATGAGTATGCATAAGAACCTAATGATAATTTTCTAAACTACGTCATTCATTTATTATTAAGGATATGTAATCTTAATAAATCTACTAGAAGCTCGGAAAAATAAGGCCAAGATAAAATATTCCGCACTCGGGACAACATATTAGTATTTTGAAGTTTTACGTGAGCTAAAGTTGAGTCCTCAAAATATGTTTAATCATAAACTTCTCCGAATATTTCGTGACGCGTAAAATCTTCAGGCTTTAATTGCGTGTACTCAATAAAGGCTTAGGGATGCACATTTATTAATATAGGAATGGCGAGAACGTGCATTTTCAGAAGTTACTGGATTATTGGATCTAAAAAAATCACTAGCAATGTGATAAAATGATCGTGGTTATTGATTTAAATTGCAAAGCTACAGATAAAATTTGTTATTTCTACTGAAAGTTTTTAATTGGTTTTGAAACTCCAATAAATATGCTGGATTTTTGGAATTTTAATTTGAGTTTCTATCATATCCTTTGCATAGCAGCTTTTCGATGATTAAAAAATATTCCATAATACTCTGTTGATAAGAGTCAACTAAGTGACGTCTCCTTGCCTCAAATCCCATTTTAACGAAGAGAGAAGAGAATCCACGCACTACGTACGAAAAAAAATTCTTTCACTAAGCTTCTGAAAATCCTCTTTTCCTAGCTACAAAAGGCGTACAACCCATCGTTACTTCTTCTAAAAATAGAAGTTTAATCATTGTTAGGATTAGCACTCCATAAATCTCACGCGCATGAATATATTTCAACGTTTATGCTTTCTTAATTAAAATACATCAAGGGAAATAAAAATGGTTGTCAGTTTATTTTAGTTCGAGATACAATATGCTTCAAGATCAAAAGTGATTAGCCAGGAACATGAACAGGGTCAGAAAGAAATGTAATCGTCAGTAGTTCCGACGGAATCCGCGCTTTCATTTTGCTCTACCAACCCACGAGTTACTAACGTCTACTCACCTGAAAGATAGCTGTTACGTCTTCCTCAAGATCACTCTAAACCTAGTATTAGTCGACAGCCACTCTCTAGTCTCGGTCGTTCTACCATCTGTAGCACTTATGAACTAACTTACACATAAACTCCACATCGTTTTTCACTGTCACATTTATTTTACTGGTAGAATTTTCATTAAGTACCTATCATATAATTAAAATATGCTACCGCTGCTTACTCAGCGATTGACCTTGCGTACGTACAGATGAAAAAATTCACCTTCACTTGCGAATTACATCTAGAAAAAGTTCTTCATAGTGCGGCACCTCATAAGAGTGTAACAGGGAAAAAAATTACACCAACATGAACTAAACTACAGCATACTAAAGATAGTGATGCCAAAACTACTAAAATTGGAGCAAAACACCTGATAGTGTTTGTCAGAAAGTTACAAACATGTACTGCACCATTTATATTCAGCTAATACTCTAGAAACTACGAGTAATAGAGCATGTAGCAAATATACACATGCATTAAAACAAGAGTGATGCAGGAAGTAGGCTACACAAGCTGATAGTACTACGTACAAGAAATAAATATTAGAAAGCAAAGCCAATAATAAGCTACACACCCTGTCAACTCAATTATTAACTCTGAGTGGCAATGTCGAGGTCGTATATTGCCTGAGGAAAAAATTACGTTTTAAAACTGTTCGTTCAGCAGTCCACTTTATTTCGTAGTTTTCTTCTAGTCCTCTATGCCAATACGATGATACCAGGCAATTATGCACCAAAGTCACTGAATACAAACCGACAGAAAAGAACGGTATTGTCATTAAAACTTCTGAAAGAACAAACCAAGCCCTAAGATCAAACACAGGTAATGTCAACCGAGGATGTTGCGGGGATGGTTTTGCATTTCAAATTTTCTACCTTCCTTTATGTAACTGACCACTCTACTTCCACGTCCATATTTTTGAAACCATGAATTTGCATAGACGTCAAATTATTGGCCAAAATATTTGTGCCGGCGTCTCAAAGGAACGTTAACTTCAAGTTATACTCAGTGCGAAATGCTAACGAGTATCTAACTACTCAGGTACTTCGAGCAAAAACCTTGAAAATGTTGAAAAAACGTATTCTACACAGGAAACCTACCTTGCAAACCTAACTTATCTGTAGAATTTACTTTGAGAGAATTGTAAAATAAAACGAGCACGAGTGGAGTAATTAATTGGGTGGTATTCTTGACCATTTCATAGAAACATACGACGGCATAGTTTAATGCAATATCAAGTACAGGATGCTTGGGTTAGTGAAAAGGATTTAGTCACGATGAAGTCGGTAGAACAATAATTCAAAAAGCTAATTATGATGTTAATATGGTACAAAAATGGTACAAAAATCATCCTTAAGAGTAATCCAGCATGAATCAGAAATGAATCAGAAAACTTTCAATTTATAATTTGGGATCTTAAGGGTGATCCACAAACGAATACTGTGGAATTCTTAACTTACTAAGCTCTTAACTTAACAAAACACTATTCAGGAGATGACAGATAAAAATGAGAAATGCCTCATCATGCTTCTTATTTTACCAAAACTGAGTAAAAGGACACTTTTCAGTAATTCATCCGTGAATTCATGTATGACCAAAGTAACAGGACATGCGCTGACAATATAAAGGTATTTGGACGAAGTGGGTAATCCTTAAAATATTGATATAATAAGTTTGAAAATATGACTATTCATACGTCCAAGATGACGCAGACAGGGTAGACTATGCAAATTACCTATGCCGGTGTCAAATCAGAGAGTCAAACCGATGCCGCTGTCAAACCACACGCCAGAAAAAGCAAAATGATTCAATATAATTATGAGCTAATAGGAGGCAACGAATTAAGTACGTAAAACTAATCCAGTTCATAGCCTGTTTCTAATTAAATTCAAACAATATAAAACCAAATTACCTAGTTTACAGCATCTAAATGCCTAATGCATTGACGATTACCTTTGAGTGAAAACAATGACTTATGTGAGAAGCCGAACCGTTCGCTTATACCATATTTTAATGCGGATTAGTGGACATGCTCAAACTTTTGTATAAATTCTTAAGAAGTTCTGGGAACAAATATATTCCCGTTGAGAGCGAAAAAAATATTTCCACGGGGATGGCGGCAGCCCTTGGATGGTGGCAAGAAGGGGTCAGGATTTGCATGATGAAAAAAGGTAATGACGCGAGGTGGAGAAAGGAGGATGCTCGCGAGGCCTGGATGAGTGTGTGTATGTGTATGTGTAGGGGTCAAGTGCGAAGGTAGGCGGCGTGGGCCGAGGGAAAGAGAGGGAAAGACAGAGAAAGATGGAAAGATTTAGAGGGTTTAAGGATGCTGTAGAGAGAAAGAGGGGGAGAGAGACAAAGAGAGATGAAGAGGCGAGGCCCGCTCCGAGATGAACCCGCAGGGAAAAGTCGTCTTAATTAAGTTTCCTTGTGCCGCGCCCCCCGCACACCCAACACTCCCACTCTCGGAATTCGAACTGGCCGACTTCAAAATGATCTCCATGAATATTTCATGAACACTTTGCAAAACCGGTCCCCGCTGGACCACTAGCTAAGGAGAGAGGGGCGGAAAGAGCCGCTTAGAAATTTAGAGGCCTCAAAAACACGACCTAGTCTTAGTAGGAGGAGCGCCGACCATTCCTGTCCCTTACCTCTCGAAAAGGGAGAAAGCGTCTGTGAAAGAAAAGAGGGTAGGAACCGAGGACGGAGGTTGATGTAAGGATGAGAAACACAAGGTGGAATGAAAAAACTGAAGGATTTTGGTTGTAACGGCAAGGTCGTTAACACCTTTTTTCTTGTGGCATCTTCGAAGCATCAAGTGGTGTTAGTTTATTTTTTCTCCCTCTTTTTTCTCCCAGAGATCCTTTTTTCCGCAAAGATAATCTGTTTAAAAGGCTTGAGGTGCTTTTTTCGAGAATAATTAATACATCCTACTATAAAAGAAGGGGCACCGGCCTCGGAAGATACATGCGTTGAACCTGGCTCCTGCGGCGTTCAAATAAAATAATACCAGATCCTACCAAGCGCACGTGATCAAACTAAAAAGAAATTCCCACGCTCAAATAGTTCTTCTATCACTTAATTGCGATGTTTTCTTGTGATATTTACTTGCATGACAGAATCAAAATTTTAAAAATCAGTGAAAATATAACACATTTCATCCTATCACACAAAATACTTTTCCTTATTTCGGAATGTTAAAATTTATTGTAATAAAATTATAATTTCTTACTGCAGTCAGATATTTAAAAATCTCAAATAACTTTTACAACTTTGCATCTTATACGGAATTCTATTCAGATTATTTACGGTATTATTACGGTACACCTTTTGTCTATCAGATGGCTTATAAGGACCTCGTATCAGTAAGTAAATAAATGCATCCAATCCATTTGACTAAAAACCTGAATATACCCATTTAGTTGTAATCCATGTAATTAATTTTAATTAATGCATTGAATGAATTCGAAGTTTATACTTACCTTGCCAGCACTTGAAGCTGGTATTCAGGTGGACGTAGTAATGTGTGATTTTAAGGATTTAATAGGAGAAATTATTAAAATTTTAAATGCTCCCCTTCTTCAATGAAGAGTAAAGATTTCAAGTTTCCATATCACTGCTCATACTTACAGTATCTAACATATTTATGATGTGTTCATGAACTGAAGGACTACCTATTCCATACAAAAACACATGAAAGAGGTGAACTACAGGTGCATGCAATTATGCTTATAGGGTAACTTCCGAAATATAAAGGTTGTGAATGGTAACGAAAATTTTTGACTTCATTTTACCTTAATTCACTTCAATTTTTAACTTAATTTCTCTGCAATTAGCACATGCAATATGCGACCACCACACACGATTGAAATCGGTATTTTTTATGGCATAAAATAACAGTAGGTATTTCGATTGATTTTTGGGAAAGAGCACCAAAATATATTTGATAAAAGAAAATAAATACATGAAAACGTATTAATACTCCGTTAGAAATAGCCGTTCATTTGATTAATATAGTCATGCAGTATAAACTTTGCCAAAATTCGATGATAGCCATTAAAAAGGTAGTCCGAAGACTCCGCGATATGCTGATAAATCGTTTTTCATGAAAAGCAGAATGCAGCCGCAAATTAGTCAAGACCCACTGCTAGATACAACTGCCTTTCTGGCGTAGGCATACTGACTGAAAAATCAACTCGCCAAATAGGAAAATGGAATTTTCAAACCCAAAAATTCTGATTCATAAACAATTTCACTAGTTCAAAGATTACACACCAAATATTTCACGACAAAATACACTATTCGAATTGTAATGTTTCCGATCACCATTGACGGGAAAAGTGTACGTTAACGATGAAATCGGCCATTTACTTGTATATAATTTGTCTTAAATAGGTTTTATTTTGTATAAGGCATATCAAGGGTGAGAGAAGAAATTTTGAAACAATATAAACTAATTGGTTGACTATAGTATTTGTATTGGCCCGCAGATTCAACCCGAAACATCATTTTGCTTAATACTACTCGTTTATATTGGGTCTCAAATCGGAAGAAAATCATCAAATCCGACTTCATGATAAGTAATTAATATCATTTGTGCCCAAAGATGCGTACACTCTATGGAAAAGAAGCATCTTGAAGAATATATTTTCACGGAACATAGATAAAAAAGTATGATTGTTACATATCACATCAGCTGAAAGCTTACCCATGGGTAAAAAGCGGAATCACTATTAGGTTATCATGTAAGGTTATTGAAAACAAATGTTTTCTTAGATGGCTAAACCCTGAATATATATTAGTAAGGTAAAGTGCTTTAAGCCATTTAACGCAGATAGATGGCGGCGGGTCAAGGTAATAGGAGTATGCAATTGTTACCAGCTATGGGAGACATTGATTGAAAACTGTGCTACAAAAACAAATAAAAGATGTATAGTTTTGAAACACATTATTTCAGAGATTTAGCATAGAGTTTATTTACGATATGCTCTAAATTCGTATGTTATTCCTAAAATATAATATTAAATTACGCAATGGCCGAAAAAAATAGAGTTAAATCAATAGCAGCAAAGGCAACGTACTCATCAAACTGTTTTTCACGCGAAATTTTATTCCCACAAAATATTTAATGGCATATAAACAGCTAGTCGGGAGGTATTTAGGTCAAAATAAAGCGGGTGAACAATTATGCCGGGGAAAATATTTCCGCCCCATAAAGAACGGAATAATTTAATCCCGCTCTCTCATGGAAAGATGGGATCAACCCACATCAATCGCCCACAAAGGCGCTCGACTTGGCCGCAAATCTGCAATCTTCGGACTATATTAGGTCTTCTTCCCTTAAATCCCGAATCTCATCCCCCACACCCTTTAACTATCCCCAAAGTCCATTGCCCAGCCTCCGAGCTCTTCCCTGGACCATCGCCATTCCATCCTCGTTCCAATCCGACCTCCTCACCCTTCACGCCTCCGGAGACTTTGACTCATTAGCCCACGGGAAACACCCCACCCCTTCCTTCCCGATTCCTCTCCTCTTGAGGCTCTTGTACAAAAGATAGGGCGGAACTATAAAGAATGTGGGAGGGTTCTCGACCTTCTTCTTCCCCCATGAAAACTCCCAACCTCACCCTGATCTCTGAGCCACTCTCGATTCCAAAAAGATCGACCTGCCAAAAAAATATCTTTTGCTTCAGCAGGAGAAATTTTTTCCCCAAAATAAAGCATAAAAAAGAACTCTTTCAACTCGCATCTCCAGCATTAAATCGTGCGACAATCTCACCCTGGCCAACCTCTGACCCTTTTCTGAGGCCATCGATTTATTTCGCGCTTTCAGTGAGGTTGATGACTTTCTTTGTAAAAAAAATCTGTGGTCTAATGAGGGCTTTTCGACACTCTTCCGAAGAAATTTAAAGACCAATGGACGTTTGAGTGGCAGGGAAAATTATTTCAACTCCAGTGTCAAGGAATCCACAACTTTTGCCAAATTGATTTCTGGTTACCAATTGGCGAGAAAAAATACATCTAAGGATATTCACAAAGAACGTCTCAGCTCGAATTACGTGGCCGAAATATTGAATGCTGTGGAAATCTTTAGACATTTTTGGCTGAGCGCAAATCCAGTCGTATCCTACAATCAATAAATTAGATAGAGAAAAAATTCATCTACTGATATACACATTGCTCTATATTCCCAAGCAAAGACGATAACTCCCAAGGAAGATTTTCTGGACTCAAGGATTTCTGGACAGTCGAAACCTCCTGCATAATTGTCAGCATGGGTTCCGGAAAGGTAGATCATGCGAAACACAGCTCGCGCTCTTTCTTCACGACGTTCTCAAATCTGGTGAATCGAAAAAACAAGTTGACGCACTATTTCTAGACTTTAAGAAAGCTTTCGACACGGTACCTCACAGAAAACTATTATACAAATTACAGTCATGCGGGTTAAACGAACAAGTAGTAAACTGGATACGTGACTTTCTGAGTGATCGTAAGCAAAAAGTAGTTCTTGACGGAATTAGCTCTGATATAGTTAAAGTGACATCAGGTGTCCCGCAAGGAAGCGTTATTGGCCCACTTTTGTTCATTATATATATAAACGACCTTTGCTCCCGAATTAGCAGTAAAATACGTTTGTTTGCCGACGACGCTGTCATATACCGCGAAATTAGTGATCAATCTGACTTTGAAATTCTGTCATCGGACTTAAACAACGTTCATGCGTGGAGCAAAGAGTGGGGACTAGAACTTAATCTGAGCAAATGCACGGCGGTGCATTTCTTGCGTAGGTCGTCCAACTATCCCCATGTATATGTTGTGGATGGCGTTAGCATAAATGCGACAGATGAAGTGAAATACCTGGGAGTTACGATAACTTCGAACCTATCGTGGGGGACACATATAAGAAATATTTGTGGCAGAGCCCTGAAGAAGTTAGGATTTGTCAAGCGTGTTGTGGGAAGATTATCGGATGATAAAGTGAAAGAGAGGTGCTATTTCGCACTCGTCCGGCCACACCTTGAATATGCAGCGAGCATATGGGATCCGGCGGAGAAAGACCTAGTCCATGAACTTGATAAAATACAAAGGAAAGCTGCGCGATTCGTGAAAAACTGCTACGGCCGTACAGAAAGCGTTACACAGATTTTGAAAGATTTAGGGTGGGAGCCGCTAGAGACTCGGAGGCTACGCGCTAGGCTTAGATTGCTTGAGCAATTGAGAATGAATATCTTTCAGAGCGACACGGAGAACATCATATTAGAACCACATTATATTTCCAGGTCCGACAGAATCGATAAATTAAGGGAGATATTTTGCCGAACGGATAGGTATGGGAATTCGTTTTTCCCCCGAACAATTAAGGACTTTAATAAATGCTAGGCGGAACTTTGATTTTTTTTTGTTGACGGCTGGTGTCCTAACACCCCCCGCCACACGCCTTTTGAGGCGGCTTGCGGGGTAGTATGTAGATGTAGATGTAGATGAAGATTCAACTATCAGCAATAAAATCCAGCGACTCACCTCCATAAGAAACAAAAACCTGCAAATTATGGCTTTTGTTCCATTTCTATCATTTCCCATTCACGAGAAATAAATCGTTTTGTCAGAGATCTTTAAGACTTGCACTTACATACACTCGAAGTTATGCCCATCACATTGTTCTTCTTCGGTGTGAGTATAGTCAACAAGGCATACTCTTTTGTGTTGGGCCTGTAGTACGGCCTTAGAGTACTGGCTAACCATACGGGCGGACAGGGTTCTAATCCCGGCATAGGAGGACGTTTTTCAGAATCCCGATCCCTACTTGAGTGTCTTGTGGAGGGCACTTCAAGTACAGTACTCCTTCTGTCAGATGAAACGTTAAACCGTGGTCCCCTTGGCTCCCTTCGTTAAGAGCAGGCTAATTTTGACGCCGGGTTTCTATCCACCCTTCCTGCCTTATCTGTCCCCAATGGCGCTAATGACCTTAGCTGTCGGCCGCCTCCACAAAATCCAATCCAATCCTCTTCAACTTCCTCCTCCTGACATTGAGCATTCCATGTCGGACCTGAATAAGTGGTTCCTTTCTACTACAACTATAAAGTACGCAACTCAGTGATGTTATCGGTCTTTCAAAACGATGGCAAGTCAACGTAAAGCCGTAAAGCTTGCACAGGCTCCCATATGCATTTAAGAAAATAGTCAGAGGACAACATTAAAAGATGACATCTTTTCTCACATTTTTTGAGCTTACTTCTTCCTCTTCTTAGCTTTAATCCCAATTATTCGGGGTCAGCTTTTTGGATTTTCAACCTCCAGCGTGCTCTATTCAAAGCCAAGTCCTTTTTGTAACCAATCTCCAACATATCCTTCTTCACACATTTTTTGAGCTTACTCTGAGTTATTATAAGCTACTTATCCCTGCGTAGCTCTTTTAAATAAAGAGAATGACTGCTAGCAAGCTCAAATTTATTGATTTAAAATATACTTACACTTAAAATACACACCAAATTAAGGGATTATATTTTTGTTAATGTTTTGACAGCTACACAAATGCACAGACATCCAAGGGTACACCGCAAAAATGCACGGTCTACCTATACCTTTCCCCACCTACTACCTGTTACTACCAAGTAGTAGGTGAGGAAAAAGGCACTATGGAGTAAGTCTGCTGATATAAATACATTACCCATAGAAAAATCAAGCTAAAAATCTCATTGTTAGCTGTTATAGTCTCTCATCTTTCGTGGGAATAATAACTTTTTAAAACTTGCCCGTTCTTCAATCAATTTCCCTAAAGAACGAACGGAGGGTTCAAATAAATGGACGGAGAATAATGTCAATGTATCACGGGGGAATCCGCAAACAAACGATTAAAAATGGAAAGGACTGAATCATTCCAGGCTTCTGAAACCTTGTAGAAAGAGATTTTTCCTTTTATTTTCTTGCTCTTTCCGCTAACTCGGTATCCCGGCACGATTTCACCCCGCATCGTGGAACTCCCGCCCGTATTCGCCAGAGTACGCACTTTCACAATCTCCGCTTCTTTCCCAAACCCTCTAAAATGGGATGCAATTCAAAAACCTATTGGAGACTCAACCTCAACCCTATTCCAACCATCCCATCAGACCCTCGCATGGTGCGCCACGCCGTCCGTCGACTGTTTTTCTTTCTCCTCACACGCCAAAATTCACCCCATTCTCCTTCCTCACACTCCTCACTCTGGAAGGATTGGGCCCGAAAGCATTCAGGCTAACATAGCAAGCCCTTTACCGCTCAAGGCAACCCTTTCTGGCTCACCACTTCTGTGTGTTCCTGATTTTGGGTTAACTTTCACTCCATTATGTGGCCAGTCATCACAAACTTCGTTTAATTTCAAAGCATACTTCTAAAAACAACGCCTTCTTTTGCCGATACTGATACGAGACTGAGCACGTCATCCTTTTACACAAGTTTATTTTCACTCCTAAAGTCTAAAAAAAAGTTAAGATAGCCGTTTATGCTACACACTCGGGAAATAATTATGGAATTTCACTGGTTCTGGAATTCCTTATCATACGATATACCTACAGCAATTATTTCCTAAATCTACACTAAAACTTCCAAAAAATATTTTACTGGCATCTGTCTCGTAAGTGAATCGGTCAACAGTTTGGCCGGACGTAAACTCAACAAGCAGAAGATTAATTGATCATAGCTTAATTAAGTTTTAGCATTGAGATTTTAAATTTAGCTAATTTAAAATCTAGACTGTTAATATACATACACATTGAAATTAATTCCACCACCTACAATATAGTTATTTCATCAAGCTTGATAGGTTAACAGAATGCTTATCATTCTGAGAATAAAGTAGGTGCATCGTGTCTACACATCGTTGTCAGTCTAGGAGGATAACAGCAGCAAAGCAAATAAGGTTGGAGGTGAAGGAAGTGTCGAGCTACTATTAGGATGATTAAATGGATTCCGAGAATGAGGATTGAAAATTCATATGGATAGAATTCGATGGATGATTGTAAGAGATAGAGATGTAGGAGAAAGAGTGCTTCATAAATAATTTAGAAAAATAAATGATACCTACTGTAGACATTCTGCTGCATAGCAACAACGATGCAAGCATGGCAAAAACATAAAACAACGTTGGAAGGGTAACTTATTTGAATGAGTTTCCAAGGTAGACAATAGATTAAATGCATTAAAAAATCATGAGTGATGCCCAAGTGAAGCATAATGATGGAATCCATCGGACAGCTAAAAATGAATAAAAAGAGCTGCAGTAAATCAATCTTTGTTACAATTGCAGCTTTCAATTCCAAGTGTCGAAATTAGCACAGGTCATCTACATCTACATACCAATCTGCAAGCCGCTACATGGGCGTTTGGCAACGGGTGTTAGAACACCAGCCGTGTACACGATAAAAAACGAGGTTTTGGGAGGAGATATGGTGAAGTGTTTAATGGTTTAGTTTTAACTGGAACTCCGGTTATTTTAGAGCCACTTATTGCACGGGGAATGAACAAGTTTTTGTACCTACCTGTTTGGATTTATCACTTATTTTATTGCATCTTTCGGACCTCGAGATGTAGTGTGGCGAGAAAATAATATTCTCTAAGTCACCCTGAAGCACAACTGTTCTGAATTTCTCAACCAAACTAAGTCTAGCGCGCAGTCTACGAGTCTCTAGTGGCTCCCAACTGAATATCTCTATAAGTAGAGAAACACTATATGCTCACTTGTAACAGTTTTTAACGAAACATGCAACTTTCCGTGGTATTTTATTTTAACACGATTTTTAAAAAGCCGCATTATTTGGTAAGGAACGAACATATAAACAAGATAGAGCATCTGAGACAGCTATCAAACACAATAAAATATTCTTTCCTGCATCGGTGGATAGGGGATTGTAACGGTCTTCTAGAGATGGTTCTCGAGCCCTTCCCGCAAAACTTAAAGACGTTCATGAGAAGGTTGAATAAAATTGAATTGTAAGGGTTTTTTTTCTCTGCTTCTTTTCTCTTATTTCTATGTACTTGACATGTATTTGTGTTTTATATTGTAATTTTTATGTATTAACTTGGGTAAAATCAATTTATGTTACCACCCGACCAAATGGTCAACTTTTAACGTTATTTTATTAATAATAATTTCATTGGTTAAATCCTTCTGTCCATGGTCCCAAAAGCTCGTGGCATATTCGAGGAAATGCCTAACCAGAGCGAAGTAGCATCTATCTTTGACTTTTTCATCCGAGGGCCTATTATACGATCGATAACTCCTTGCTTCTCTAATGCTGTGCCGCATATATTTCGCATGCGTGTTCTCCATGATATATCTGAAGTTAAGGTAATTAATTGACTATTTCAGAGGATGGCATGTATACTCCACCCACAGTGTAGTCATGGCGGTGGTGTGATCACTTCCGCAAGAAGTGTTTTGTTGTGCAAATACTAATATTTTTTTCAAACCACCACTCCTGGAACCACGAATGAACGCTGTTAAGGTCAGATGAAAGAATTCATGAGTCCGCAACTTCGTTAATATTCTGATACATAACCGTATCGTCAGCAAATAATCTTAGTTTACTGCTTACTAATTAGGTCGTTCATGTAAATAATGAATAAGAGAGAGGCAATTACGCTTTCTTTTGGAGCACCGTTGTACACCGTCGACAAGTTTCGCGACGACTCAGCGGCGGATCAGCTGGGAGGATTTGCGGAACACGCGCTCTAACTGTGAGATACACGCGGTCAGCAACGTTACACGGTGTCCTCATGATGTCGCCACGACACTTTTGTAGTCACAGTTCCGCCGTTGAGCTCCACTACGCTTCAGCAGCAATGCGCCGGCAGCGGACTGCTCAAGTGACTATGCTTTCCTTCTTCCAAATGGAACTACGTACACGAGCGATCTGAGCGTCTGAATTCCGCTGTTTATGCTTAAGTTTGCCCGTGGTTTCAACATGGACGAGACGGATAGCGTGAGATTTACAGGTGAGACTGATGAGGTGAAGAGGTACCAGCTACTTGGTGCATATACTTAAACTAAGTACTCTTCTCACACTAAGACTGTGAAAATAAAGTTTTTAATGTAAATGCACGGATTTTTCTACTCTAATAACGACGTTTTTCTATAGACGAGGTAAGGCAACAAGAGACATCTATATCATTATGCCTTATCATACTCATGGCACTCCAGAGAGCCCTCTCATATCCCAAACTCAAGGCTTTCTCCAGAGAAATAGGTATAAGAACAAACATGGCAAATTACAGCCATGTGCAAATAAAACCCACTGCAATGAAGCAGCGGCATCGTCGCGACACTTGTTGTTAGTATACAACTATCCTTAAGTGTACAGAAACAATGATAAATGGAGTGATGAGTGCTGGGAATACGTGCAATAACCTGGAAAACGTCGCATTCATTTGGCATCAAAGTATTAGGATTGGATTGGATATTTAGGGATGCGACCGACAGCTATAATCATTTGCACCATAGGGGATAGGTAAGGGATGAAGAGTGGATAGAAAACCTGAGTCGGCATTAGCCTGCTCTTAACGAAAGGCGCCAAGGGGACCACGGATCAACGTCTCATCCGACAGACGGAGTACTGCACTTGAAGTGCCCTCCACAAGATACTCAAGTAGGGATCGGGTTTCCTCTGAAAAACATTCTCCTCAGCAGGGATCAAAATATTAGTCACATCAGAATGTTTAGTGTACAACTTCCTAGTTTGTTAAAAACGTATATTTAATGACATAAGATTTTTACAACAGAGTAATACGTTTGCCTCATTTGCATCAAGGTAAATAAGCCATGATTGCGAAAGATATCAAAGTTCTTTGATTTTATATCACTGATAAACTCTTGGTGAAGGAATTCACTTGCTGTAAAGTGGACCCCTTCACCTATCTCGGATGAACCATCACGTGGAACTGAAGAAATACAACTGGTATCTAGCGGAGATAGCCCGAGATAAGAAGGCGTTCATGGGAAAAAATACAACTGCTGTCTAAGATAGGACTAAAAGCCAGGAAATAGTAATGGTTTGAGGCGTAAATTTGTGGAATACCTTTGCGGATATTTCACCAAATAACACGGAAACAGTAAGTCAAATATTCGTGTTGAGCGTGGCACGGTTCAACGGATCGGAATCATGGACCATTGGAAAAGCTGACCAGAAAAGAATAGAAGCCTTCGAAATATGGCGCTGGATGAGGATGCTAAAGACAAAATGGACGAAGAAAATAAGAAATGATGAAGTGCACAGAAGAATTTATGAAAAAAGGACCATAAGGACATCATACATAAAAGAAAAACGAGATAGATTAGACACACCTTGAGACACAATAGGTGTGCGAGGAACATAATTGAAGGCAAAATAGAGGGAAAAGTCCCCGGAGGCCATGACTTAGGAATAAGTTCATGGACCAAATAAAGAAGATAATACATAGGAAGAGAACGGAAGATAGGGGAACAAGCAGTAGATAGGGAAGGGTGGAGAGCTACAGTCAACCAATCTTAGAATTGAACGACCAATAGGAATGATGATGAACTCTGCTACCAATTTCTTTTGAAGTGTACTGTCTGTTGTGCATAGCCCGAAAGAAATGGACAGCAAGTGATCTGTTTGGCTGAGATATAAGCAGCAGATTAAGGCGAAAAAAAAACTCCCAGTGACTCCCAATAGTTGAATACACACACATATATGGTAGCAGAGTGAACGGTGTGAGAGGCTGGGGTAGACTGCGATGCTGGAAATAATCATTATGACAAAACTGCATTCACGCGATTTCCCAAACGCATTTACGAATGCTAAAAGACGGTGAGTCCAGTTGGTTATCCTCTCTGACGTCAGCTTAGGCTGAGTGTGGAGGTAATGGGGTACACGAGAAGCTTTTGTGATATCCGTAAGTTGGATTAGGTTAGGAATGAGTGCGTGATGAAAGAATGTGTGATGTTCTAGTATTAGATCTGTATGTATGTAGTTAACTTCGATGGTGTGGATGTTTTAAGATATTGGTTGACTTTCATTTAAGGAAATATATGTATGATAGTAGAGTAAAAGGTGTGTGAGGTAGAGAAATACTGTGAGAGTCATGGGTGAATCTGCGGAAGTGACTCTTGAGAGGAGAAATATGGAATGTAATTATGAAGTAATGCATGACCTTAATGAAAGACAATGGGGCATGTAAAGATGTGGTATAATGGAGGAAAATATTAAATTGGAGCCAGTTATTTAGGATGCATAGAATCGACAGCAACGACTAGATAATGACAGAAGCGATAAAATAAGAGAGATATATTGCCGAACAGATAGGTACAAAAACTCGTTCTTTTACGCACATTAAGTGACTACAATAATAACTGAGCTCCACTAAACACACTCCCACGATACATGGTACCATTTCACCTCTCATAACCTCAAAACCTTACATCTTTGCACGGCTGGTGCCATAACACCCCTTGCCAGGTGCCCATGCGGCGGCTCGCAGGGTATTATGTAGATGTAGACTAAGTTTCGTTAATTTTTCCCAACCCAAATGGAATGACATAATCGCTATTCATGCTTTTCGGATTCGTGGAATACCTTGTTCGCTCACTTTTGGGTTGGAGCGCACGTTAGGATCTTGCGAGAGAAGCTCGAGTGCACGGGGGAGGGGGCACGACGTTTGAATTTCGCTTTCTCTTATTTTGCGAAGGACCCTCGCCGTGAAAGCAATTGGTGGAGTGGAGTGAATGCTAATCAGCTGTACGGCAAAGGAGGAGGATATGGAGTTAGGGGAAAGGTAGGGAGCATGCGAGACCCCTTCTAACATGTTCCCTCGAAGCGCCTCCTCCCAACACATTCCACCGTATTCCTTAAACCATCAGTTTTTGAACTCACAACTTATCCGCAGTCACTGCATTTTCACATCTATTTCCATAGAGGGTGTACAATGTGAATTCTCCGTTTTCTTCCCAGGTTCTTGACGAACTCATGGAAGATTGTTCGTCAATAATGTTAGTGGAACGGGTAATAAGATTTGTTCTTTCAGTTATTTTTATATTTCTTCAGTTTCCTATGTCTGGATGGAATTCAAGTTAATGAAATGTTTCATCAGTCGTTACATTAGAACATTTTTATATCAACATAACTATCATCGTTTAACGTTTACGTCACACTTTGTCCACGGAAGCAAATCGAAGGAGTGCTTTTTCTCAGTAATTAAAAGAATATATCCTGATTTTGGGTTTCCAGTTTTAATTCTACAATTAAACATAGCTAGTCTTCTTAAGGAACTTTTTTTGGTACAATGGTGGATTCTTTAATACTAATTTGTTAAAATGTGCAAATAAACAGAAATATCGCAGCCCTAGAGAATTCCGTCGAAAAAAACAGTCCAAATCAGTATACGTCGATACCGCCGCTAATTGTAACCTGCCCCTCCTAGACCTGGACTACGACGGAAAACGGAAATACGCCGTCGATTTCCGCAACATCGTTAAAAGAAGCTCGTAATTCCTTCATATAAGGTTACTTCCAGTATATACCTCTTTAACTGCCTGTCATATGTGTCAACCAATGCATGCTCGGTTAAGGAAAGCATTCATTAACTGTCATGTACTCAGGAGGTTGCTTTCGAGCATAAAACGTAGATGCAATATTCGAATTATTCAGAAAGGTTCAAAGCTTCCAAAAGTTATCAAATAAGAAACAAGAGGCAATCCGCAAGCAATTTAGGTTCAGCATTAAATATCTAAAACATTCGGCGCTTTTACTTCCGTCTATCGTAATACGTCCCTCGTTACGTTGACCTGGAATACGTCGGAAAACCGTACGCCAATGTCCATTTCCGTCACGTCAGGAGACATCGATGGCAATCTCAGCCCAATAAGGTTACTTTCTAAACTCACTCCCATTCACAAGGTTACTTTGAGAACTTACTACTTTAATTGGATGTCAAGTGCGTCAATCAATGCACGCTCGGTAAAGGAAAGCACTCACTCCCTAACATACACAGAAGAGGTTGCTTTTGAATCTAAAACGTGGATGCATCTTCCCGGAGAGAACCTCCCTTTGCGAGTGAAAAAGCGAGGATTGCAGAGAGGGAGAGAAAGAAGGTCGGTTCCTTGAATATTAGGAGTGAGGGTTCAGGGGACGCTCTGGAAAGAGAGGCTACGGCCGCGGAAGCCGAAAAGAGTTATTACAGCGCCAAGGAGGGATTTCTGAGAGGAGAATGAAAGGGGTTGGGATCGGTAAGATATAACAGAGGGTGAATGTGGGGAGAAATTGAAGAGAGAAGTGGTGCAAAGGGACGGAAAGTTTTCATTTAATCTTCACCCGAAACATGGGGAGTGCTTCATCATTTCTGGGTATTTTTCCCGCGAAATTCGATACGCGGACATAATAGTTCTTGCTTGCTCGCTTGTCTCCGGAGAGATTTCATACTTTTTTTCTGCTCCCGAAGAACGCACCATGTATTTTTCGCTAAAAAAAGGAAGATAGCTCAGTTCAAGGGAAGATATATGGTCGAATTTACTCAACTTGGTTGGTTACTCTGGGAGGGGTCCCAACAATTGAGTTCAAGCAGGCCCTTAGCTGGGTAGGTTATTATGACAAGGATTTCGCGCAGATGGTGTTACAGAACGCTGAAGAGAAACCCGACGCCGGCAATAGACCGCTCTCATAATGGCTGGAGCGGGAATCGTGAGTCATTGAGTGGACCTTTTCATAACTTTTAACATAAGTCGAAGAATTATTGGACCCCATTCAACATAAGTACGTCTGTTTATTCGGTGTAAATCACAATTTTTGTACAATATAAATGATGCAGGAGTTATATTTTACAATTTTCTCGTCAATCTAAGCATTCCCGGGACTTGAATTTGCGTTGAGGGATTCGACCTCAAAGCGAAATAGTATAAGTTATTTACTCGGCATGATACCTTGATATTTGTGAGACTTTAGTTTAACAGTATGTTATTAAGAGCTTATTATTTCCGAGAAAAAATCTGTAATTGGATAATCAAATTATGCCATGAAACATGTCCAATGTCATGGGTCCATATTTCAAAATAACATTAAATTTTTGATTAAATCTCCAAGAAACCAAATCGGATTTTTTTACCTTTTCCTCAACATGTTAGTAATAAAAACACGTATGCAGTTCCACGAAAATATGCACGCAAGCTAAAATTGCTGCAACCACCTTCATTACGCTGAAAATCCACGCACTGCTAAATTTCAACGAACCGTGTTGCTTTGTAAGCTTTAAAAAATCAGAATGAGCTGTACCGAAATAACAGGGTCGTAATGAGTGATCACTAACATAATTTGCCTACGACTTTGCACACGCTCAGGAGATATACGGAGCGCATGTATTCTCGATATTTCAAATCATTGAAACACCCAAAACTCAACGTAGAAATTGACATATAAAAGTAAAAATGTAGAAGGGTAGAAGGGTATAGATGAATCAACAGCAAGCATCAATGCATCAAGAAATTGAATGGTTAATATATTTTTGGCCTGTCACCATTTATCATGATCAATGACTCAAAACCATGATCGAAATATCACAGAAAAAACTTTCGCCTAACCTAGATTCAAACACGAATCTTAATGCTGGAAAGCCTCTGTCCACCGTAGCTACCTGGTTCTCATCAACATACAAGTTTTTAAGATGTATATTTTAATTCACCCTTAAGCATACCACTTGCTTCTTCTTTCGTCTCTAACTGGTTTACTGCACGTTTGAATCCTAGTGTTTTGGAGGTTTTACATAGAAATATCGATCCTAGAGAGGGTTCAAACATGAGAGCATCAAATACAATGTTTCGACCGGAAAAAGGGGACACTAAGCCGCCCTTGGAATGCCGTACCCACCCCTTGGAATGCCGTACAATAAAGAAGCCGTTAAATTTAATGCCGCCACAAAGTATTTCCCATCTCTTCTTCACTGTCAAAAGATGATTTTTCAATTCTGTCTTATTCAACTCTTTGACTTGATCGTTAGCTTATTAAAGAAGGTATCTCAGCAACAACAAATACCAACTAATATGCTTGGCTTTTTTGATAAATTAGTTGTAACAATATTCTTGAATAAAATTCCTTTTCAACGGGAAATATAGATTAGTATAAAAGAACCATTCCAAAAGTGACTCTGCTCCTCTGATTCAAAAATGTCGGATAGAAATAGAGGCATAAAAATGCTATAGTTGAACAATTATCGAGTCAAAATATTATTTAATCTTTCTTGAGCCTCCCTTACTCTCTAAAGTAGCGCAGGATGATATATATACGAGGCTCTCAGATAATAGCCTTGTCCGTGCAAACGCATTAACATCCTAGAATGATAACTTAATAACTTTGTGGAAGATGGATTTTCCGCAGGACTGCTATTATTACTGTGTCAAAGAAAATTGGTAGGAGACAAGCTTGGAAGTCAAAAGGGCGAAAAAAGTAGCGCTGGAGGAAGGCGGATTTGAGGGAAAGGGTAGGTGACCCTACCATAAAAGGATAGAGGAGGGACGGGGTAACCGCGGATGTAAATTTGATCTTAAGGACAGGAGAGTGGGTTGAGGGCAGGGCCAAGGGCAGAGGGGTGGGTTTCTTTTTTTTTGGTGGCTGGCAGGGGGGGCTGGAGGTCCTCTTCTCTCCCCCTCTCTCCGGTTAAGGAGACCCCTGCAAGGAAGAGAGGAAAAGCGGGGACCAAGCTCAAAGAGAACGGAATCCCAGGGCCGACCGACGCACGGCGTACACCAAGGGAAGGGAAAGAGTTCAGAGACAATTTTCTCCGCCAAACTGAGCGGAATGAGTTTAAGCAAAGATGAATAAAGAGATGAGATGGAAAAGAGTGCGGGTCGTGGGGAGAAAGAGTATTTGGGAGGTGGTGGGAGGGAATCGCATCGAGTGGAGCAAGGTTTCGGGAGCATTGGGGTCAGAAAAGAGAACAGGAAGGTTGGAGGAGCCTGGGATGAAGAATACTGGGCAGAATGGGAATATAAAAAAGTGACGTCGGAGACTTTTTTCTGCGAGAAAAAGAACAAATACCAAGAGAGAGAGAGAGAGAGAGGATGTTGACGGAATAATTTATTATATTATATTTAAACCATGAGATGTTGCCATTGAAAGGTTAAATGGCATAATATAGTGGATAGAATTGTGCCTTCCAAAAGATTAATAAAATAAGAGTAATTAGTTTTATTTCAACATCAGCTGACGCAGAACGATTAAATGAACCAATTGAGATAAAAATAAGAAATAAACTAAAGAAAAATAAAGAAATATACTCTGTAGTACATTCTTGTAGTATTTGGTCAGATAATGTTCAACTAAGTAATCTTCGCCGTCAACGTTTGGATTTATTATTTATCCTTCTTTACAGCATTCAAATCACTTAAACCAAGTTTATGGAAACAAATTAATTACACACAATTATCTTTACATTAAATTTGGTATGAAAATGTTGTTGTTTCCTGGTTTTTATATGGTTATTGAGTCCAATATTGTGGTTAATTGTTTCTTCACGTCATACAATTAATTAATCAAGAAATTAAAATTTACCGAAATCAGCATTTATATGTGATGCCCTGAAATTTTAAAATAATTCGTAACATCGCTGTCAAGGATAACCTAGTTGAAAATTAACAGATTAAGAATCTCATAAATACCCAAACAAGAATAATCCATTACGGTCGAAAGTCAAAATAAATCAAAAATTATTATTAAGTACGAACAGGTGCATCGTCGGAGAAAAATAAGCTGGCTTCCCACAAATCTTAAGGCTCCCAAATCTTTTCAACAACATCAAAAAAAATTTCTGAGTGTTTTGAACAAGCATGTATATCTTCTCTTCACGTTATCAATTAAAAATCTGATTTGGAGTCCATATTAGTAGAATGGAAAATAATTCCTCGATATTGGCGATTCTTATTGGTGTAACTCAAAATTCACACCACAATAATAACCTACAACATAATAAGTTGAATATTGGCATTATAAATATAAAATCATTATGTTGCGTTATTCTACCTAATTATTGGAGTTTTAGCGAGATATTCATCTCCTCTACTGCTCTGTGACTAATGAAGGCACGTGGTCATAATTTTTCTAGCTTATATGCTTTGATAAGCAAAGTCCAGCTACTGTTCTTCATGTGGTGATAAACAATTTTTTGACGCCCGCAAAAGTGAAAAATACATGGTCTTTTAATCAATGGTTTCAATTATTCTCTTGGTATTTGAACCCTTTGTTAATAGAGGAAAGTCTACTCAGGTGGTGTAAGGCCAAGGAATTTTCTGGACTGGACTATTACAATTTCCATGCTCAAAAGGCTCTCCAATTAGTGCTTGCATGCTTGACACCGGAAAAATCTGATAATTAGTCTATAAATATGCAACATAATTCAAGTTAACTTCCTGGTTTGGTAATTTCATTTACAGAATGATCAAATTTTACGTTTTTTCTCATGTAAAATGTAAATTATTATTCCCACATTCGTAAAAGGCATTTAGATGAGTTGTATACTAGCCTTCTAAATGCAAAGTACTCTTTATGAAATCATAGCACCAAATATATGTTAGGTCGCACCACCAACAGTGCTAACGGAATACTTCAAACACAAATGTGTCGAACCACATACAGGACCTTATTTGAAGCTTAATGTTTGGCTTAGAATATTTTTATACCTCATAAGTCATTGATGCTTATAAAAAAATTAAAAAGGATCCACAAACAATGGTCACTCATAAATTCCCGCACACTAAGGAAGAATTACCATTGCGAAGAGTTTTAATCAGTGAAAGGTGATTTATCGTTTTGAACGTGAATACTTCTCCGTGCCATTAAGAAAGGGAAGTATAGAAACTAAAAACGGTGAATTAATACATACAGTGATACTCTTATGCAGTTATCTGACGATAGCGAACTCCAATGCTGACACTCAATGATTTCCGTGGTCCTGGCATGGACTTCATTTTAACTCAGTGATTTTGCTCAAGAAAAGACTACTTAATTTTCCTAATTGAGCGTCCCGGAGATTTAATTATCACGAAAAATCCGGGGAGAATAGAAATTACCCGACTTCACCTCGAATTTTTGTATTCAACCATGAAAAACCCAATATTTTTGGTTTATATTTAACCCTAGCCCTCTCTTCCAAACTAAAAACTCCTGAGCTGAACTTTCGACCAACACGTAGGTATGAATGAGGCACCGGATTTATCACCTGCATTATAACAGTTATGCCAGTTAAGCATAAGCTAATTTATCTAACACTGGAAGACCACCAGGGTTGAAAGTCGCCATGAAAAAATCTTATGACTTGACCGGGATTCGAACCCGGATCTCCCAATTACCGGTCAGGTGTGTCAGCCAGGGACAACACCAAGCCATCTTCCTTCAAGGCGAATTTCGAGGGGGGTTTATGCGAACTAGATGTGTATTGCACCCGTGCGAGTGACTTCGTACCACATTATTTGTTAAATGCAATGATTGGAAACTGACAGACCACCCTATAGTGTTATAAAGATCTACATTTAATTTGTTTGTGGCTAGAGAGAAAGAATAAAAATATTTGTTCGAGTCGGGTATAGGCCTTATTTATTTTTGCTTGAATGCTTTCATCAATGCTTTCATTAACTTTACCTGTTCGGCGCTAATTAGAAGTCTTAGTTTTGTGCCTTGTCGACAGGTGTCGTTTTATTAGACTTTTTATGCGTGTAAACACTCAGACGAGAGATACCAGAGAACTCTCGCAGATAATTTCGGCAGACAACCACAACGACTATCCGGCCCGGGAGTGTAGCAAGAAAGACTTCTACCTGACGGTGAGTCAGAGCTTATTCTACCTGTATCCCTTCCCACCTCATCTCGTCATTGTTTTCTTTTCACATATTTCTTCGTTTCACAACCATTTCCACCTTAATTTCTTCGAATAAATTAAGTCCCGTGACAGAGCAGCGATAGAGAAGTGTGTAAACATAAAAGCATTGGAATCAAGGAATTTGAGTAGCAACAAATTTCTAAATTTGGTAAAATCATTAGCCAAGAATTAAAATCATTCAAGCCAAAAATTGGTTGAATACAGACCTCCATCGTATACTGTTCCCTGCTATTTTTTTGCATGTCCTAGTATCTATCCTAGATTATAAATCCAAGATATCCCTCTGTGCCTACATAAAAAGGAGTGTAGGTATGTAGGGACCTTAGAATGTAGAAATGGAAAGAATGTTTTCTTCTTCCACTTAAACCTACCTGCCTTAACTGGTAATTTCCTTAATAATTGTAACGTTAATTCTACTGAAGCAATATGGGACTGAACTATTTATGACAGTCTGAAACTTGTGTGCAAGGAATTTGCCAGTATCACCCGATAAATGCAGCCTTACACGGCATAGCTCTGCGGAAGACTCTGCGGCGACTTCGAAACGTTAACCTGGCTCAAAGTCTTCAAAAAAAACTGGAAGCACTAACCCCGCTTGCAATAAAAAATAATAATAGTCCCCTTTACATACATATTTTGGATTTATCGAATTTGTCCGAATAAATAAATGAGCAAAGACGGAATACATGGAACTTTGAAGGGCTTTATTATTGAGGTCTACGATTTGTAATTTTAGATCTTCTTTCAGCCTTTCTCATGGCCGCCTACGTCACATCCTTCCCACCGAGGTTATGTCTTGAGAATTCTATACGCCGGGGAAGTTGAGAGGACGGACATAACACTCCAAGATCCAACACCTACAGTGTCTGCGATCCATGTAAACGAAGCATTAAGTCCCAACCCTCACGTACTTTGAAAAGTCCATCCCCTCCGATAAAAAAGAAAGAAACCTTGCCCATGGACTAACTAATCTGCCACCTCCACACGAATTTTTTTCAACTTTCAAGGAATTTAATCCGAATGATAAAAAAATCTCAGACTAGAACGAGAAGGAGGGGGTGGAAAATGGGAACAGGATGTCTCGAGGATGGGTTAAGGGGGTTCCGAGAATAAGAAAAGTCATGATGGTTGAAAGAGGTGTGCAAAAGGAGAATGGAGGATCAAGAGAGGAAAAAGAAAGGAAGTGAGGATTGGGAAGTGAGGAAGTTTCCGCAGTCCAAAAGAGAAGCGGGAACTCGGAGAAGGATGAATTTTAAGAAGGGAGAATAGACGATGGAGCGTCAGAGGTTCAGGAAGCGGAGGGGAAAATTGGGGCGTAACCATGATGAGACCGGACGGTAGCCGCAGATAAAAGCGAGAAAAAACCGCACGTGTGAAGGAAAAAGAAAAGAAATCATACGCAGGAATAAGAAAACGGAAATTCTTGACGAAAAACAAAAGCGTGGAGAGAAGTGGGTGAGTAAACGTAAAAAGGAAGAAAAGCCTGGGTGGAGTTAAATATTTCGCATTCAGATGTCAGGCGATAACAGTAACATTTCTACAAATTACCCTTCCAAGTTAACGTATAGAGTTGCGGCAGGTGGGGTGCGACACTAGACATACAGATAGGCGGGAATAGGGAAAAGAAAGGGACGGAGGATAAAGTTTAATTGCTTTTAGAGGGATAGTAATGCATTGATTTTTATATAGTTAACAAGAATTGATGAAGTTTACATTAGAATTGAAGAGAAAATGACCATACGGAGCACTAAATGGAAAAGAAGAACCAGATCGACAGGAAACACTTGGATGCACTGTGAGTTTGTGAAGATCATAGTTCAAGGGGAAATAGACGAGAAAGCCCCGAGAGGATTGGCCTTGGAATAAGTTCATGGACCAGATAAAGAGGAAAACTAATCGGAAGAGCTACCAGGAAATAAAGGAACTAGCTTTAGATAGGGAAGTTTGGAGGGCCGCAGTCACCCAATCTTGAACGACCAATGATTAAGTGAAGCATTGAATTTCTTTTTTAACATTTTTATCAGTTCTGAAGAAACTGTAATGGTCAAACAATATCTTACAAGTCACGCCAAAGCCACAAAGCCAAAACAAGCCTGATCTGCAAAGGTGCTTCCATTAGTAACTTCTTTCAGAAAAGGGAATGATAGCAAAGCAACCATTTAATTCACTACGGCTTTAAAATGCTTTTCCGGAGAAGCATAACGATAGTATACTGTGTCATAACATATCCAAAAGAGTTACATGAGTTGATTACTTGGAGCTAAATTAGGGCATACAAATGCTACCTTTGTTTTTATTCACTGATACAATAGAGGCACATTGAAGATAAGACGTGATGGCAGGGAGATTGACAATTCGCAGCAGCTATGTGTTGCGAAGACGGGCAAACAAATACGACTCCCATGTCATTTACTGGCGGTAGATACAAGATTATAGCCATAGGTATGTTGCCAACTATATTCTCCCGACTCATTTCAAATCCATTTTCTGCAGCGTGAGCAGACTTTATTGATAAGAGCATCTAATATTTGCCAATTTCTCTCCAAATATGTACCTATTTTCCAGGCGTTTACGGCTTGAGTCGTGCGTACAAACATGTATAAGATGGCACAAGCGAAGTATCACAAACTTCCTTCCCCTCGACTCCCCTCCCCTTAACCTTGCCACAGTTCCAGTCGCAAAAGGAGAGAGGAACGTTGAGAAACACGACTGCTATTCGTCAGAAACATTAAGGTTGATGGAGAGGACATCATCAAACTGTACGGAGGCAACCAAAGAACTATATTGGATATCCTAGTTATTTCGTAATTTCCTTCGGATAGCACGACGGAATGGACGAATAAGTGGACGTAAATCAAGAATATCCACCATATGTTCGAAATTTTTGACAAGCAACTCTTAAAATATGGATTGGATACTTAGTTATTCGGATTTTACACGATTTTACCATAGTTTTCATGCGGATAAATAAGTTTTTTAAATTTACCATTTAACAATGCGGATAAATTAATTGAAATAAATACATTTAAGGAGAATGAACATTAATGTAGTAAATTCTTGCTGATTTCCGATAAGTTATCGATGGAAAACATCGTGAAATGGCAAAATTAGAGGATCAGCTCGTAATCACTAAAGGAAAATCTGGATTTACTAGGATGATGAACAAGTCATCCCCACGCAACAGCTTCTAGTATTGGCCACAAGAGCAAGCGCCCTCTTCATCTGCCTCAGTGGTCAGAGTCAACCATGGACTAGGGCGTCGTTGCAAGACTACAAAACAATATCACAGCCAGGGGAGAGAGGACCTATTTTAAACATTATATCAAGCTACACACTAAGTAGTGTAAGTTTCTTACCACACATATTCCGTGTTACTTTATTCCATCACCGCCATTTGAGAGCACAGTACACAAAATCTTACATGGCAATGAATCTTGGACTATTGCAGAAGAAGGGCGGACAAGAGTGGAGGAAGCGAAAATGCAGTGCTGGCAAAGACTAGTAAAAGTAAAGAAAAGGAATGGAATCAGTTTGGAATGAGACCTACGAGTAATTGGAAAAATGACTCACTTAAATAACCTATGCAAAGTAAAAAGGCATACTTTTTGGCATCAATCTGAGTCATAACCAACCGGTAAGAAACAACAGCGACTTCTCTATTCGCTGCTGCTAGAAACAGCAGTGTATAAAGCAGCAGCAGTGAATAAGGAAGCAAGCAGCAGCAGCGGCGAATATAGCAGGAGTAAATAGAGAAGTATTAACTACAAATATGTGGAGAAAAAATATTAATCCAAGGGTAAAATAATCCATGAATTATAACCTTTCCCTGAGTAATTCTATATTGCATCACAACACTGCTCTTGTAATTGCATATGTTTTACATTAAAGTTACATTTACGTAATAAAAAAGACAATTTTCTAATACTTAATGGCATTTCGAAGCTTAACTCTGTTATCAAATGAAATTCTTTCAAATTAATAATTAATCATGGGACAACTCAGACAAAACTGCAAGAAATTAGTTGATAGCTGTTTGTTCTCACTACGAGTATATTATTAAGGATTTCAAAGGAAAGAAGAAAAAAGGTAATCTTTACCGCTTTGCTTGAGACAAAATGGAGCGGGAGACAATTAGCAAATACATAAAAATAAAGTATCAATGATGTTGAATGGGGAGAGTAATTAAGGAATATCGCATTTATTTGGAAGGGGAATGGAGTTGGAATCTAGAAAGCCTATTTCCTTACTGCTGACGGGGGATAAAGAAGGAAATAATCAAGTCTTTACTGTAAAAATACTCTCCAAGTGAAGGAGTGGGAGCAGAAAATTATCCCCCTAGTGCGAAAGTGGGATCTGATAACATCTCTACCGATAATGGCAGAGGTCTACCTCTCTTCCTCTTGCCCTGGACATTGGCGGTCAACTTCGACTTGCATACAATCAGCCTTGCTCACTCTGTCCCAAACTACGTCATGGCTTATATATCCCAATGATTTATGTATATGTTTTGTATATCAAACGAACATTTGTGCACTGAAATAACATGATACCAATCTTGTATCCAATAAATTGGAAAGGAAAATATGACACAATTAGATTTATGAGTTAGATAAGATTACATTCCAGGATTCAAAATACATCATTCAAGGCACAGATTCAGGTTCCTTGCTCAAATAATAATCTAAAATGGGGGAACTACGCCCAAGACTGGCTCGCATGGTAACCTCTCAATAATATGTTTTTCGGCGCGAGGCTTGGCTAGTGCATTCATCAAGTGAACCTGGTAACAGGAAAACAATAAACTCTTTGATCTGTTGGGGATCTATACAACAATATTCTCTCCATCCCTCACGCGAGAAGGCAGAAAATGAGTACCGCGGAAAAAAATGGACGATTCCTTCTGGCGGATGCAGAAACAATAGGTATCTGTGCGCGACTCAAAGGAAACGGAAGGAATTGAGCTCTCTCTCCGACTCCTTCTCAACTCTATTTCTCTTCGATGAAAAAAGAAGACTCAAGAGAATCTTTTATGAACTCCTTCGCTCTTTCTCTTCCTACATCCGTCCCCGGGGCGAGTACATAGTTCTTTCTAAAGGGTAAGGCAAGAGAAAGAGAGGGGACATCCCCGCCTGATCTAAAGACGAGGCGCAGTTGAGACGAGACGAGATGAGAAAGTGAAAGTGAGGATTGGGATTGAAATTGGAGTACGAGAGCGTAAACAATGTGAAACCTTTGTAGTTGCAATAACTCTAGCAAGGTCTCTGATAAGAGTGCTTCAAAATGTTTCATTCTAAAGAACAACGACAGAGATATGTATCCCACATCTGTTCATTTACAAATTAAGATAGCTTCCATTCAAAGTACATTCATTTTGCCGGTCATAATTTAAGATTTTTCCGCATTGAATTCTACAACACTGAATACGTTACTACTTTAAATTACGAACTCATGTGGACATGAGTTGGTATCACGTCCTTCTGATACCCGTTTCAATAGGGGGAAGTTTCTGAACATATCACAACCTAACTGCAAATATTTGGGAGGAGAATTTTCTATTCAGCAAGCAATTCGAGACATATTCTAGGGACATACTACATATGTGTTTTCACGTGATTCACTTCCCTTTTATTTTCATTTGCCCCCAAAATGGCATCACTTATTATGTTTTCTACCGATTCATTCATTAAGTACTCTCAACAATTTTCCGTAAACATTCAATTTAACTTAGCATTTAGCTTCAAACTTATGCTCTTATTGAAAGAGACTCATTACTTTAGGGATATCTATTACTGTTTTCAAAACATTCCCGTCGATCTTATTAGGAATAAAAAATGTTGGCAGATATATTTCTAAGACCTCTCTAAAGTTTTCAATATTACTAATATTCAAACATCCAGCAAACTTCATTCCAAAATGATATGCGGTTAAATATTTCACAGGATTTGTTTATATTGCGTGATGTGTTTCGTGCGTAGTAAAATACAAGAGCATTAAACGGGCAGATAGAATTTCCACTGAGAATACTCTGATTTTGCATTGTCGGTCCTCACCATAAAACCCAGTTTTAACTGCAAAAATACTCTTGAGAGAAGTCAAATGCCTCCATAGACCAATATAAGAACCAATTTATATTCAAAAACTCATATTTTTATAAAATTCTCATAAAATCAGCCGTGAAGACGGGTATAATCTGGGATTAACCTGGACAAATTTATTTCGTAAAATAATAATGGCCGGGAAAATATATATTCATAATAAATATTAAACTGAGAAGCCCAAAATATTCTTTGTAAGAAGAAAATTAATAAACCTCTACAACTCATTCGGATAAAAGCACTTTTGGAAAGAGTAAAAGGCAAAAAATCCCAAAAATAGGATAATTTACTCCGAGTCCAAGTTAAAATTGGTTATAGAAGTTTTCTCATCAACATTTCACCTTCAGGATTGAAAAAAGCCAAGAATTTACGTCCCAGTAGTCTAATTACGGAGAAAAACCAAAATATCAACCACACGTTCACCGATAAAAAAGGGAAAAAATTTACAAAGAGGAGTATCGGTAAACCAGACTGTCAAACAGTAATTGAGGAGATAGCGGAATGTATTAAACCAGAAAATCAATGAATCGAGTTTGGAAAGAAAAGGTGGAAGTTGCGGAAACCCAGGAGCGAACTCTTGGTGGAGCAGAGGCGGTATTGGGAGATGGGAACAAAGAAAACCCAGGGCTGAGGGGGAGTAAAAAAAAGAAAGAGAGGGAGAGATGGCAAAGAGGAATTCTTCTCCTCTCCTTTTCCTCGGTTCGGAGATGAATGAAAGGCGCCCCCCTTGTGTGCCGCGGCGAGTGGGTGGGGCATCTTATTTATAAAGTCCTTTAATTAATGACTTCCTCCATTTCTCTGGCGTAATCCTTGGTCTTCACTCCCGTCCCTTTAAACTCCAAACCGACCTCACCACTCACCCCATCTACGAAAGCCTCTTGCACCCCCCCTTGCCGCCTACGAACCCAATGCCTCCGCCGCCACCACCACCATCCGGACACCAGCCCCTCTCCTCCCGTTCCTCCACACCATATCACACCCTAACTATCCATCCTTTACACTTTGGCCCCTTCGCTGCCTCTCTCACACCCTAGCCCGACCCCATAGTGAGAGGGCGACATAGAACGGGGAGGGAGGAGGTCCTTTACCACACACCCTCCCCACTACGCTCCTCACCCCACCAAGAAAAGGTTCCACTACCTCCGCCGATGTTCTCTCTCTCATCTCCTCCCAATTCTCCCCTTTCGCCCTGTCCGACTCAAGACTGTACTCCCTCCCCTCGAGACTCCCACCAATTTCAAATAGAGCTTGGGCCGCCTTGCCTTACTCTTCCCAACCCCTCCGCCCGTTTATCCCTACGGGTTCATTAAGTCATCCCCCTCCCATATCCCACTCCAGCAGCGAACACTACTCCTAGTGGGAGGCGTAAAGGAGGTGGGCAAGGGGGGAGGGAGCCGAGAGACGTGTCGACTTGGAATGAGGTTAGGGCCTTGGGGATGGGCGAGGTCGAAGAGCGTAGGGCGGGCGCAGAGTGTGAAGGTGGAAGACTGCGGAGGGACTACATCTAGACCAACCCCGCGAGCCGAGACGCGGACGTATGGAAAGGGGTATAAGGGTATCAATGTTGATGAAGGGTAGGATTAGGAAAAATGCACGAAGCAGAGAAAATTGAAGTGTGAGATTATTGGGTGAAAGGGGGTCTCAGATCTTATTTTCATCTAGATCTACATAATACCCCGCGATCCGCCGCCTAGGCGTGTGGCAGATAATTATAATAATACTTATGAGCGGGTGGAAGTGAATGAAGTGATGTTTGAATTTATCATTTTGGTAGGGTATCACACTTATTCCATCGCTTTTCTTAGTTCCAGAGATAGAGAGAGAGTGCGCGGTCATATTACCCTTCGAGGCACCTTGAAAATTAATAAGCTTACAGTTCTGTCCTGACTCTTCTCATGTGCGGGCGGTTGCTTTCTCGCTCTCGAGCCTATCTACAAATAAAAACGCCCAGCGATTGTGTTAAGTGCCGCTCAGCTCTCAAGCGAAACCTCAAGTCGGTTACGTGCGACCGTATTTGCCGTCTATATTGCGCTTCCCTCACCGATGGCAAACTGCAGGCGATGGAATAGCTGCAGAAAATGTACAAAATGTACCTTCTGCCTCAGAGCTGGCCGTAATGACAGCACCCCGGCACGTAATCCAGCCGCAACACTAGTCCGCAGCCTTTCACCGGAGCCGGGAAGTCATCTCCCGGCTGAGCTATTCAACAGAGTAAAGCAGATCCAGGAAGACTATCACAATCTTAACAAAACCATCACGGTAATGTAGAAGACCACACCATACTCCTTAAGAAGGTTTGTAGCCACATTTCAAGCCTAAATGAAAGGATTGAAACCCTCGTTGATGAAAACGAGTCGTTAAAACATCGGCTGACTGACATAAAGAAGCATTTGAACAGGGAGGAATAGAGCCTGCAGAGAAACATTATTGAAGTCCATGACGTGCCACAGTCTGGCGATGAAAATCTGGAAGACATCGCATGCAAAACGAGTGCCGCTCTATGTCTTAAAGTACAACTATCATCCAAAGTAAACCACTGTTGACATCATGCACTGTTACCGGCCAAAATAACGTCGCAATCGACATGGGGAATCTTGACCGACTCCGATAGTTGTGTCCTCTCTACGACCCTCTCGTGCGTCCAGTTTCATTAATACCCACAGATGCAAACGTGACCTCACCACTAAAGAAATAGATTTGGGCGGTATCCCTAGTAACCACGTTTACATAAATGAATCTCGCACTATCCAATAGAGGAAAGTTTACGCTAAGCATGACAACTAAAACTTGAAAATAAAACTATGTATCTGTGGGTTCTGAATGGAAAAATATGTCAGAAAATGTGACGGTAGTGAACCTATTATTATTCAAAGTGATGGATTATCTCAGAACCTTAGATTGAATGTGGCGTGTACAACTCCTTAGACAAGGTTTTTTAAAATAACAGAGCAAACATTTGTCATGTGTTTAACTGTCCGAAAACAATCTATTCCGAGTGGACAGACTTGATAAAAACGGAAGCGGTGTAGGCGTTATTACCCATCAATCACCAGGAGAGTATCGTGCAAATATCGATCTCTAGTTATTCATCGAAACTAGAATTCAGCATTGAGGAAGTGAATGGACAAAGTGGGTCGAGCTTAAATATTGCTTACCAAGATGTACCTAATTAGCCAACTTTGAGTATTTCTACACTTAATGTCACTCATAACACCACTGTAATAATCGGAGACTTCAACGTAGACATGTATCGAAACTACTAAGAAAGCCAGTTTTAAAGAACTAACTTTTCAACAACAATCCTTCACCTTCTTCCATCTCAACCTACTCACCTCACTGCATCTAGCTATACTCTCATCAACTTATGGATTTTCAATAAGCTTGAGAAAGTTGTAAACATGACTCAGTGCCCTGTTACTTTTTTATCCTATCATGACCTCGCGCACATCTTATATAATTTCAATGACAAAAAAATCGAAACATTTAGCCTCAATATCACCAATTACATGAACAGTCATGCACCTAAACGCACTGGCTTTTTCAAGCGACCTCCTTTAACGTGGTTAACTGGAGAAATAAAAATACTCATCAGAGAGAGAAATCAACTCCGATGAACAGACAAAATTGGGCTTTCATAAAATATAAATCCCAGAGGAATCAAGTGAAATCGCTCATCACTGAGACTAAGCGCTCATATTACGTTAACTTTATACATATTTAAATTACTTTAACATATTACGTTACGTTCCCTTCATGCGAATTAAACGTGTCTGGCGACAACTGAAACATCTTGGCCTGATACGACAAAGAGATAACGGATACCCCGATAAACGGATAAATGTTTGTTGAACTAGTTTAATGTTCACTTCACAGGAAATACGGATGGAGACAAAACATACTTTCTTCGTCATATAGCTCCCCCCAGGGTTAAAATTCAACCCTGGTGTATATGCACCCTTGCAACTGACTTCGTACCACATCATTTGTCAATGCAATGATTGGAAATATAGCTCTCTATTTACACCTCCTAATGACCATAACTTCTACTTTTAAATTATTTAACTTGAGTCATCGGTCAGGGCTCTTCGTAGCAGTTGCTTAAATTAGCATTTACTTGATTGTGGAGGATCATCACAATTATATATTTTTTTAAATCTTTCTCAAATCCAGTCTAACGCTAGTTAAAGAAAATAAGCATATTTTCTCGAATTTTATGTTTGGGCTTAAACTTCAATTTCGAAGTTTACGAAACAAACTTTGTATCAATAATAATAGATATTTTTAATAGCAATCAAAACGTATTCAAAGTGGAACAAAGTTATTAAAGTTAGCGAGGAAAAACTGAGTTCAGAATGGTGTAACAGGCAATAGACAGTAATATTACTCATAGCTCATTTATAGCAATAAATACACTGACAAGACTCACATTATATAGAAAACCAGCCTCTTAACTCCAATTTATGGCTATAAAATGTCTAGAAAAACTTGAATGCAAGAAATAATTTAATTTAAGGTCAATATTCCATTTCGTACCTCCAGCTCAGGTTTTTTTCTTACATCGTCGTATTTCCATCAAACTCCGTTTTCATTAAAAAGTAACATAGGCCCACTTTAGATGCCTACGACATCCTCCTCGTATCATCATTATTAGAGAATTAAAAACACACATAAAATCTGGAATTTTGACGTCTAGATATGATAGACCTGAAGAAAATGTACCAGATTGAAAATGTTTTCAGGGTTAGTTCACTAAGGTAGTTATTATTCAATAGTCACAATAAAAATTACTGAAGAAAAACACTGATGTCTCCCAGTTCCTTAAATAAATATCTTTTATCTTTCCATTGGTACATCTTACATTTTTAAATTTCGTACATCTTCGGGAACATCGGTTTCAATTAAAAAAAAACCCTTCCAAATCTGAAATGGCATGAAGTCTAAGAAGGGAAGTGATTGAACACAAGAGTTACATGTTTTTTTTTTAACCACTGCATAATAAATTGTACTATTTTTTTATTACGGATTTCAGGTGAAAGTCATAAATAATTATTTTATTTGTTTATCATTTGCCAAGGTCTCGGATTTGTATAATTCAATATCATGGTTAAGTTGAAACTAAATTTGCATTTTAATTTTGTCAAGTTTTGATACAGCTATACAAATATAGGTTAGAAAACATAGACATGTTTTGCTCATTACCACTGCGAGAGTCTTTTGAAATTTAATAGTATAATTTTTATTTTGTGGCTATTTACTTTATGTCAAATCGTTATATATTTGAAGTGAATACAAAAGTTCTAAATTAAACTATGGTATTTAATTAAAATGAAATGATTATCTCTCAGAGAAAATTTGCAACACAACTGCAAATGATTTCCAAACTATGTTTGTATTTTTGCGTCCAAAATTCAAAAACTAAAATTGAAAATTAATATTCAATGCAGCCCTGATGTTGAATTATTAAAATGCAAAACGTTGGAAAAAAAGGAAGAAATAACATAACTATTTTTGACTTCAATCATGACTCCATAAATAAAAAAATGTAATAATAATCCAAGAGTTTATCCCGAGAGGAAGAGATGCGGAGAAAAGAAGGTTCAAGGGATGAGGCCTCGGGGTCAAAAGGATATAAGAAAAGAAAGAAGGCAAGGGAGGGAGGGAGAATGGGTGAAACAGACAGGGAAAGAGGACGGAAGAGGAGAAAAGACTGTGGTAAAGGGTTTATATGTGCGAGGGAAGATAGTGAGGCGGAGGACAAAAGGAGAAGGTTGCCCACCGAGAGAGAGAGGAGAGAATCAAGAGTTATGCGTCTATATTACAGCCCCACTCGGACCGTTTCGAGTGAGAGGAAAGACTGTGCGTTGAGAAGGTTGGGGTGGCGGCGGAGAGAAACCCGGGCTTGGAGGTTGCCGCCTGAGGGATGAGGAAGATGGGAACAGGGTATATTATTTGATTATGTGAGGGATGTTGTTCCTCGAGGGGGACGGAGTGCGGTGTTTGGCCTTTTGATGCTCTAAACATGTGCCTGTCCGTTTTAGTACGTCGATTCAAGATTGTCCCTTCCAGCTTGTTCTGTGCTTTTTTTCTAAAAAAGCCTACAGAGCACGGATTCATGCGCCGCATGAAATCTTCTGACTTCTGTAAGATTTTAAATTTTGGACAAACGCAACCACTGTGTCCAAATAAGATAGGACCGATGGATGAAGAAACTATGTGAAACCATTCGTGCGTATCATGCCATTGTACGAACAGTGAGAATTGTATCATTGGAAAATCAGACCAGAAAATTGTTGAAGTAATCAAAACTTAGCATTTTAGGAGGACACTGAAGGTCATATGAAAATATAAAATGAGAAACGAATAAATACACAGAAGATAAGAAGAAGAAAGGATCATATGGAACCCTATACATGAATTAAGAACGAGATAAATCGGGCACGTACTGAGAACCAATAGGTTAATGAATATGTAGGTGCAGGAATATGTAGGTGCAGGTGCAGGGCATAGTCCCAAAAGGAAGGCCAAAGGATGCATAGATACGGCAAATAAAGAGGAGAGTTGGTAAACATGAATAATTACCAAAGAGTACTTGACAGGTGAGAATGGAGGACCAAAGTCATCTAGCTATTGGAGCAAACGATCGATGAAAATTAATGGAAGCTCACCATAATGCGAAACCTTTTTTTGTTTTCTTAACCTTTTTCCTAGACGTTAGTTCAAGTAACGAGACCAAAACTCTCACATGACCAATATATTATATTCCAGCCAAGGTTTTATTTAACTAATTCATTACAGAGACATATTCTCCTCTTTCACTGGTTTTATTAGCACTCACTCAACGACTGAATCCAAAGCACAGGTTCATGTTTTCATGGTACAACCACGCACACACACTTCTTCAACTAGTTCATTTTTTCTCAATTTTTCACAAAATAATATAAATATATCTTAATTTTTTTTAGTTGGTTTTAAAATTATATTTCTCAGAGATACAGATGTTAATTATCAAGAAGTTGGGACGCCCACGCACATTCCTGACGATGCTTCATCCAAATATTTGAGAGGCCGGAAACACTTATTTACAATTGTTTACATCGAAAGATTGTACATTTTTCTGCATTATTCATCATGAATTTATTTTGTAATCGCCATCTTTTCTCAAGCCACCTCTTATAGTTCACCATGATGTTGAAGATTTTACTTAACGAACTCAAAACGCTATAGTTGACTAGGTAAAACAAATAAACCAAAGCATTAAATAAATACAAATAAACCAGAGCATAAAATATTTTAAGAAAAAAACGACAATCTGGAAATACATTTATCAATACTCATTTGCCACAGAACCGGATATTTCCAGCGTGAGGTTCCATTTAATTAATAATAATCGGCGCTATAAAATCGACCATTCGAATTCCAGTCTGCTCTGTCACTCAAGAGAAAGTAACACATATATTCCGCTAAAAACTGTGCAAAATTATTACAAATGCAGAACAAAACCGAGTCCGCTCCTATTCATCTTTCTTACTTGAATTTTTTGGAGGAAGCGTGCGATTTGTTCGCTGTCGATTAAAAATAGAGTTCGATGAGAGATAAAATGTCCCTCGACCATTACGCTTCCGGTTGGGAAGTCATTCTCGCATCTGCCATCCACGTTAACAGGAGATTTAAAAAATGAGAGGAATGAAACCGGAAAGAGCAGACCTTGGCCACATTTAGTCATAGTTTATGACAATATAAAAAGACGTCGTGAAGTGGTCAATTAAAAATTTATCGGCAGTTTTTTCGACCAGGGACAGAAAGTTTGAGAGAGGAAAAATGGTCCAAATGAAGTCACTAGTAGGAGTGTTGATCGATGGATGATGGGTTGCTGAAAAACATACCATTAAATTAAGTGCTTATTCCAAAATGAAGAATTATATTTAATTCCACAAAAACTACACGTTTACGAAATCCAAGTACTCTACCATTTTGAAGTTTTTGATGCAAATTACAGAAAAAGCAGAGTCAATGCAAACATTTACTTCATTAATAAAATTAATGCCTGGATTAATTACGACAAGTTAGTAATATTAAAACTAAGGGCAGGAGGAGTTAACCGATATAAGAGGCGATACCAGGCCATGTGGGCTTACGCAATGAAGAGTGGAAGGTTTTAACATTTGAACACTGTACATATAAAATTTATTAAATAGTTGAATCACAAATTCTAATAAACTATATAATTATAGCCGTAAAGATTAAAACAAATGGGAAGAGAATAGAATAAAATAAAATGTTTCAGACGTTTCATTTCTCCATTGTTATTAAGGATCAGCGTAAATCAGCGAAACAAAATTTGGGTCAAAGCTAATTCAAAAACAACGATGCTTCAAGTATAATGGCAAACACTTATATGAGAAATGCACCAATGTGCTACCTACACAATGATTTACATTATAAGTTTTAAAAAAGATCTAACATAAATTACGGCATTACTACAATTTTTATCTTCACAATAGCTAACACTTACTGTTGAAAGTCTTAAATGTTTACATGAATATTAAAACATTTATGACTGAAAGAAAATTCAAATTCAACTGTGTAGGAAATGTGTACGGGAATAAGCTTACCAAAAGGAAATTGATTCTTCTAGTGATTCATAACTACTGACCAGTAATTTGAAGAGCATGATTTTCCAGTATAACCAAACACAACTTAGTAACATAAGATAGGGATCAATCACGTACTCATTGATGCCTATCACAAGTTGTATCGATGTTTTTGTTTAAATTAACTTTTATTAGGTTATTCCCAAAAGGAGGATCTTATATTGCAAATTGGAAGTCCGTTTTCCAATATACCAAGTCTCCTTAGATAAAATCAAAGAGCCATTTGAAAATAATGGGAGGCTGATGGAGGCACAATAAAATTATGTTTACGCGGGATTTGATGAAGTACACTTCGGAAGCATGACATTTAAAAACTGAATTACGCTTTCATTTCCTCTTTTACGCTTTTAGTAGGTGCGCGGATCATACATTCATAACGCGTTTTCCCTACCGTCTTAAATAAAGACAGCACGTTGAGTTAGCAATGTGGATGGTGACTCACCATTGGTATTGGCTTACAATAACTCACCAATGATGAGTTATTGTATGTTAGCAAATATTTTTAAGTTAAAATTAAAAAAATATACAGCATAAAGATCACTCAGTGGAGGAATAGGAATAGTACATATTACTGTTAATGTAGATGTAGGATATACCCATCCTTATTATAACTTAAATAGTATCGATGCCTGGGATGCTAATTGAAAGATTTTGTGGTTCCCAGAATTACCGCACATCTTATATCAGACGCAGGCGAGGAGTCGAGTGATGACACCAACTCGGCCAGAGATAAAACAAAAATACGAGCTTAAATTCCAGAAGTATTAAAAAAGTTTAGGTTTCTCTCGATTTCCTGCGTATATCTAACTGCCTCTTTCTCAGTGCTCCGATGGACAACTTTAATTCTTTTCACCCGTTTAGATAGGATTTCTTGGTGCTTCAACGCCAACTTCATATGAATTCTGAACCAAGGGGGCGCCGCGCCGGAGGGAAGGGTTGAAAGACAAAATAAAGCTATCATGGGTCCCCAGAGGAGCCGTTTCTTACTTAGAAAACTTCAGCTGCTTCTGCGGAAGGTTTACTCAATCGGAGGAACTTAACGGGCCAGTCACGTGAACATCACATATAACGGCTTGATTTTGATTTGAAAATAAAATTTTATAAATAATGCTCATGAGATTTTCATAATAAATGCCTCCAATTACATTACTCGAGAGTATAATGTAAATTAACATCAATATCTAATGTTCTTATGAGGAAAAGCATTATGGAAGCAGTAATAATAATCCAGACAATAATTTAAAAATATACTTCGGGTACGTGAGAGCAGTTATACATACTTAAAATGATGGACCGGATCGGATTAAAAACTCAGGCGACGGATTAAGAATTCTCCATTTTTCCTTTCAAAGAAAGGATTTTTTTCAGCTTCTCAAAGTTATAATGATTTCCATCATAGGTGAATTCAAAAAAATAATAATAAAATTCTGTTATGCGTAATAAACTACCAAGAACGAGAATTCTCCATACAAGGCGCAATTTTCTTCTTTCACAAAGCGATATGTACCAGTATATAGAACATATTTTCTATTCTAAGATCGCAAAAATTGCAGTGTTATGACCAATGCTTCCAAACTTTGGTAGCCAATACAATAGGTCTGACCAATTCATACTTTAACTCCATTATATACCTAATCAAATGGTGATGCATTCAAATTTATCTAAATTACTATCTATCTTAAATATCTCATTATCTCTCTGAATTAACTCTCCAGTGAAGGAGACCTCGCGGTTGCTAGAACCCAAACTAGCCATACTGCCTCCTCTATTAACGAGAAAAATAAAGGGAAAACATATTACATCTCACATTTCACATATATTATCTTCTTTATAAAGTAAATAAAGAAGAGAAAAATGAGCAACAATGGCATAACAAGGTAAAATTTTAGTACTGTTGACGAAACACTTTGGGATAAAAATTTCAAACTACTGTTTTTCTCCCAACCCAGAGAAAGTTAGAGACAAATATTATACAGCCCAGGCAAGACGAGAGACTTATTAGAAATTCCATTACTCTAAACGACTATACCCCGGTCGCACTCCATTGGCATGAATTCGAAACTTATTGAGGCTCATTAAATACCTACGCTAATGGGGATATACATTACGGAACGTTTTTCGAAAATTAAAGTCTATTGGTCACATTACAAACCTTGATTCATTTTACTTTTCCCGTTGGACATCTTTGGTAATAAACACTTAAGATACTATTTTCACGTTTATGCTTAATGAAAAACAAATGTAACACATAAATTTACATAATGGAATGTATACCACTCACGATAAGCTAAGTTTCCTGTCATTCACAAGTCGTAGGCTATAGATAACCTCCTTGAACTCACCTGAAAAGAAATTAAAGGCAGAAATTATTTTTTATGTCATTTTACAAGAAATTGGAGGCAATGTAACAGTTATTCTGTACTCTGCACTCAAACAATAATTTATCAGACTACCAAAGTCAAACCTAACAGCAAAATATGTAATAATTATATTATATTATTTATTCTTTCATACTAATATTGATAGAGTTATCCCATTCAAGGAAGTAACGTATTCTGAAAGATATACAAAAACGGGTAATCGGGGATAATTGAGCTACTACATTGTCCTAAATTATTAGATCAACTCGAGAGCTAGTCAGAGAAGTTCTATAGCAATGGTGTAATAATAGAACCCAGCAACGATTACATAACATTCCCGTTGAGACGGGAATTTTGTTAGTTTTCGCATCGAAACAGAAAAATCGATTAAATTGCAAGCATACAAGATTTAGGAAATTCGGATGGAAACTGCGAAACTTATTTCGGAAGAAAGTTAAGAAATGTCTTCCGCAACCCATACCGGTAACGTGTTGGAATGATATCTCAGAGGTCGTGGCTTTTCATTCCATCTCGAGCATGAACGTAACGTCTATGTTAGGATTCTTAAGATATCCATCGTTAGGCTGCGTAAAAATAATATTTAATAGTTTCACATCCGACCTCTGGAATTTGAAAGTACCATTAATACAACATATCGAAAAACTTTGCACAATAACACTTTATTATGAATGGTGACCTGTTTTTATAAGGATCAACCTCCTGTGTTAACCTGTTGAAATGAATGATATATTGAGTTAAACATTTCGGTATGATTCCACACTTAAATGCTATAATAAATCCAGGTTTCGGTACATATTGCCATTTTCATACTCTATCAAGAACTACTTAATACCAATTACAACCATTTACTTTACCGATATCATTTAAATTCAAAAAGAAGAAAAATCAGCCTTATTCCCCTGCGGGACTCTCAATGTGACACTACCTTCCTTTGATGTAGTGCCATCTATCAACACCCTTCGTGATTGCTCAATAATTCTCTAATCCAGGAAAAGCGGTCGACTAACACGAAATATTTCAATTTTATCGGTGAATTTTGATGGGATACTATGTCCAAGAAAGTCTCAAAATCTGCCAGAATCTGGATCGGTTAGACCCATAAAATGTGGATTAATACTAAGTTACTTCTTGCCGTATCATAAATGTGACCAGTTTCACCGTGATAAGGCATTTGAGGGAGGCTTCATGAAGGTGAAGCCCGTTACTGTTTACAGAAAAGTACAAAGTGTTAATATTTACAATGAGCACAAAGTAATCATATATGTTGGAGAACAAACATTCCAATTCTATCGCCCCCGCTGTGTTACACATTGCCTTCCTGGTTCCCTTCTCTTTCGTGAGTGCCAGGATTAGGATTTCTTAAGGAAAATGCTGGGAGGCTTAGAATCAACATTGAGTGGAGAATGGTCGGAGAAACTACTAACGGGAATGGGAGGATACTGGTGGGAATCGTAATAGGAAGGTCTTCGCTAAGCGTCAGATGAGAGAGAGCTGTCGTCGAACGAATTATGGCACCGTAATGCTCCCACCAGGGCACCAGTAACGATCTCGGGCAGAGCTACGGCGGAGATGAGGAATAGGACATTAACTCGGGTTTGGGAGACTGTGGGGAGATTCAGAGAGTAAAGCGGGTAGTAAGTGCACGGAGTCCCGAGGAAACAGTGAGGAAGGATTTCTGGGAACGAGAGAGCACTTTTGAAATATTACCCCCGCCCGCGAGAATGGAGACTGGGATAAGAGGGGAAAGGAGAGAATGCGGAGGAGGCGAATGAGGCGGCTTTAATGAAGGGAACGTGATTCGCTTGAAATTAGTTTTTCAACTCGAGAAGTCGCGAGATTTCTGTGACCGCGGGCAAATGTTTGCCGTGCGGAGCAGCCTACGATTTTTGCCGGGTCACATCCGCGCCCTGGAAATAGATGAGCGTTTTATCATTGAAATAATGCAGTCAAGTCATGCTGGATGTTCATTATGCACGGATTAAGGAAGAAAACGGTCGAGAACCACCAAATCAACTCTGGGGAGAATGGCTTTATGACTTCATACTCGTCATAAAATTTAGTGAATTAATTTGAATAAGAGGCAAGGCTAAATAAATATTATATTATTTACTACATAAGCAATGATCGTAAATTTTAAAAAATACATGACGATTAAGGTGTTTCAATGGAGAACTTGCAAGGTTTTTTTTACAGCTGTTTTAACTCATGCATCATATAGATAACCAAAAATGTTTCCTACATATGCTTTCCCTTCATCTGAACGACCCATATTTATTGAACTACAGTCAATGGAAAAGATGTTGTTGTTTCAAACGCTGCTTTTTGCGCGCCATTTTGGAAGTGATACGAGTGACGTCACACCTGCCTTCCACCGAACGAGGCATACGAGATACAGGCGAATAGTTCGGCGAGTATCACCGTTCACTTACCGTTTGAAGTCGACGCTCTAGTGATGATGGAGTACTTATAATGAGATGCGACATGTAGACATAGCCGGAAATACAAACCGTTAAATCACTTCGTTAATTATTTACTGTGATTTTACCGATAAATTAATATATTATATGTTTGAAGTTTCTATTGTAGTATTTCGACATTATTAGAAATGTGATATTTTCGAAAAGTTCGATTGTAAAATTTAATTGCAGTTCCTTGAGGAAGTATGATATCGATAGTGCAATAGGACGCGTTCGATAGCATATATTGAAAAATGTATGCACAGTGAAGTGCGAAATATTGCCGGAACATAAAGTAACGGCAAAAAATTGTGAGTCTAGCCTTATGATCAGCAAAGAGTATCACGAGGAGAAATCGCGAGACCTGCGGTGAGGTGAGGTGACGCCAAAGATTTAATTTTTTGCGACTGGGGATAGATGTAGAAAAAGGGTCACTGTTTTTTCTCCCATAGGCCCGGGTTCGCGAGAAAATTGTAGGTAACTATAGAATTTGGCTCATCTTCAATTCGTCGCATTAATACATGTTCACACGATGCATGTCCTTGCAAGTATATACGTTTATAGATAGATGCGTGGACAAATTATCCGTATCATAACAGGAGCTTTTTTATGTCCACTAGTTCATGCATTGGCGCAATTTTGGGTGTAAATACGATGCAATTTTAATGGATTTAATGGATAAGATTACGCATCTGCTCATGTGTAATTAACAACAGTTTTACGTTCGTAAAATAATTATTTGCCGTGGTGATAAGGATTAAGGCATTGGGTACACAGGACTTTAGTGTAGTACAGGATCGTGGCCATACTGCGTAATTTATTTTTTGGTTTAATATGTTTCAGAAATTAAGTAGAATTCCCAATCCCGAATAGGTACAACCGTCACTACATCATTCTTAACTTTCTAACTATTACTTGAATCTTCAACTAACCCTTCAAAGAGAGTACAACTAGTAGCAAATTTTGGGATTATATAGTTCGCCTGGATCTACACTTAAGAGGTGGAAGTTGTGTCGTTGGCCGCACATTTTGTAATCCGAGGATACATTTTAGGGAAGAGAGAGAGCTCCGATTGGTCGTGAGTCTATTTGAAGAGTGTTAGCAATAGACAAAGATGTAATTTTTATCGTAAAGCGACGTATTCACTGTGAATTTCCTAGAAATTATACTCGAATGCTGATATTTGGTAATAAAATTTTTGCTCACCGTGAAGAATTTTCTGGCATGAGAGGGTTAATGACAGGGTATGTAAAAGCAGAGGTTTGTGAAGAGGTTCATTTAAAACGACGTATTTAATGTAAGAGAAACGTGGATCGAAGGATCATGGAGTTTTGTACAATCAACCAACGCGGTTGAAAACCCGGAAGACCTTAATGTTCGACAACATACAAAAATGGTCGTAAATTATGTTACCCACACGAACAGTGTTCGTGCAGATGCAAAGCATCTGGTGATAACTTCATTAAATGCGCTTATTGTGGAGTCATTTTTTACTTAACATGCCTATGTGATATCATTTGAAATCATGCCGCATTACACCGTAAGATGAAATCCCTAGAGTTGCAATACGCATAACAAGGTAAAGAAAATACTGTTATCATGCCCTACATTTGTAATGAACTGGAATGTATTAACTTTCTCTCTTCCGAGGTCCCCGTTTCGATTCCTAAAAATGTTACAAAAATAAATGCAATGACAGGTAAAATAGTGGAAAGAAATCGTATAGTTGCAATTTTATCGCGAATCCAGGCGTATGGGAAAATAAAATCTTACACTTTTCCCACGTTTCTCTCCTGTTTCAGAAAAAAAGTTGTGTCGTTAGCAGCCTAAACCAGTCTCTACAGTGCAAGCAGTTCTGACAATGCCGATGACATGCGACTTTAAATTAATATATATGGTTAAACTTCGCTTCGGTTCCGTTACTTTGCAAGCGGAATTTCCATCGTTGATAGCAGCGTAGATGTTTGCGAGCTTGCATCCATTGAATACTCCACCGTTCTAGGCGTAGCGCTCCTGCCCTTTATCCCCGGTGTCGCCGCCCTGAGTCCCCTAGACAACGCCGGGCTTGCCACCGCTGCGGCCTCCGAACGACAGGCGTGACGTCAGACCTGCCCGATCTGACCACGCCCCCCTTTTCGCCCGTTTTTCGCGCCGTTGGAATTTCGACAACTTTGAGAATTTATATATCGGAAACTAAGCGCTACTTACGCCTCGGGTTTTTTGCGTTGGGCAAGATTCATCATCCTCTATTTCCTCTATTTTTTTCAAAAAATCTGCAAGTTCTCCATTCATATCTGCAAAATTATAGCCCTAAAGCTGTACATCAACAGTATTTATAGTAACGGCGTTCTTAACAGAGACTCATTGAGGAGCAATGCCATCAGCTTAACATTAGCCAATAGCCAAAATCACATAAAAAGAAAACTATTTATGGTTGGAAAAAAGAAGTATTAACCATTCAATGTAGAGAAATAACTTTACCTGAAATATTAATTACGCTCTTAAAGAGGGTACGAAGTATCCCTAGCAAAGATCAAATTTAACAAACACAAGGAAAACTGAACTTTTCAAAGTCCAGGTAAATTTATCCTCACGACCGGTTTAGTAAATGAGTTATATCTTCAGATGTAACCTGAAGATGAAACTCTGTTACGAAACCGATTGCAAGAGCAAATATCATGTTGAATTTGCAAATTATATTTATCTTTCGAGACCAATTGAAAAATTCTGCGAATTAAAGCCATTACGACGCCTTACATCAAATGGCAAAAGTCGTTCATAGAATTCATTAGTCAAGGAAGAGCAAAGTATACTGGGGGCCAGTAATAGCTATGATTTTGGACGACAATTTTCCAGGCCGAAATTACATGGTAGACTTAGCGTGATGCTTTCCAACGCAGCAAATTTCTAATCACGAAAGACTAAAAATCATTAAAACCTTTCACGCAAATTTGACTTACACACTGGTTCCGCCAACGAAAATCTTTGCAATTTTAATCATGAAAATCCCGTATAAAAAGAGTCTATTCAAAAACGTCGAAAATTGATAACAACAGAAGAAACGATTGCGATAGACCCGCAAGAAACTGGTGACAAGAAAATAAAGTGAAAGAAAACAGTTCAACCGCAATTCAAGAGCAGGGTAGCAGGCAAAAGATTGGTCCAGAAGAGTAAAGAAAGAAAAGAACTAACATAACGCTTATTACGACCGTGAGTTGGTTGGAGACGATAGAAGAGATAAGTTCCCATTTGACTAAGTACCCTTCAGATCAAATGGGGAAGAATATTACCCTTTAGGGGTCTCAGAGAATTAAAAATAAAAAGAAATTATAACGGTTTAAAGAACATGGGAGAAAAAGTGGGGCGTGAGGGCGCGACTGCCTTATCCAACACCATTATCCTCCCACGAACGCGATGCCTACAGCCATTTTTAAAGAGTCTTTAAGACCCCTTGGCCAATTCGTCGCCGCGTCACACAAAAGCAACCAGGGTCTTCCACGAATGGCTCTCTCATTTTTTCCCCGGAATGAGCAGATGCGGGAGGAAGGAGCGAAAGTGGTGGAGGTGGTGCGGGATGGTGGTAAGATGTGCGAAAGGACGAAGACATTTTTCGTAAAGACATTGAAAATTTATTTCGCAGGGGAGAATAATGAGAAACATGTAACGGGTGACCCCTTCCTCCCGACGCACCATCACTCCCCGATCTTCTCTCTTTCGTCCTCCGACCCACTGGGGCATCACTCTTGGTGTGTTCTTCCTGAACCCGCCCAACCTTGAACAAACGATTTCTGAAACTTTCCGCCCGCATACATTCCCTCCAATCACCAATCATTTTGATTTCATCTCTGGCATCCGGACGGACTTGAGCTCATTACTCTGTTAGTGCTAAGTAATCAGTTAAATACAGGGCTATCATAAGTAAAGATTTTTAAGATTGAACGACAAAGCTTGGATAATATTAGAAGAGAAAGGAATCATATCCAACGCCATTGAGAAAACAAGTACCATATGGATTGGGCACAATATTGTCTACCTTCATCACTGAGGGCTCTTTCCGCTAAAGTGCATGTCACCTACATAGGAAAGTGCTCTCGGAGGTCCGAAAGAGCAGTCCTTAGCAGAACTCTTTATAAGAAATTATAAAACCTTTTCTTCAGAGGAACGTATGATAGCATAATGAAAATTACCGCTCACACAAAAACAGTATGTTCGTTTCAGGCACACAAGAAAAGATTTATTGGGCGAAAGAAGGAAAAGTAGGACTTATTCCGCGATAAAATATTAAATATAACTGGTAGGTAACACTTAGCGAATGTAAAGCATGTAGACGATTTTGATAAACTTCAAATTATCTCTATCTTAGCCTGTAGATTTAGTAGAAGATAAAAGACGTGGAAGAATTATAGTTTAAAAAATTACGCAAAATAAAAACAGGATGGCGTTTGAAGACTCAAGGAACAATGGGTATGCGAGGAATATCATTGAAAGGAAAATATAGAGAAAAATCCTAAGAGATGGTCGATGGATATACACATAAATGAAATAAAGAGAAAATTACAGAAAAACTACTAGCGGATAGGAAAACTAGCATTATATTGGGAATAGTGTAGGGCTGTAGCTAACTAATAATTATTAGCTAATATTAGCCAACTAATATTAGCATTTTTAGGCCAATGATAAAACTCCAGACCGTCGCTAAAATCTCTCCCCTATTTAAATGGTACTTAGTGTTTTTTTTAAAGGAGGGAAGAGATAGGAGATAAACTGGAGAAAAGACAGTTTTACTTCAGATTACAAATAATTGACGGTCCTTAAAGTTTCATTTCACCTCAAAGTGCGTTGAATTCATGCGTACTATCGTAGTACAAATTATATGTACTCTTGTAGTGCTCGATCCATGGTGTGCGAGGACGTTTACAAGTCCTTCGGCTGCCCTAACATGACTGAGCTGTTATCCACATTGAAAAATGATCACTTTTCCATTTCCATTCTCTTTTGTATTTTGGATCCCATTGATTCGGCCTATTTGAGAACTTCCTCCCAGTATATGATAGAAAATACCCCTGAAAGACTGTTTCGTAGTCCAACTCTCGAGGTTGACATCAGTGTCATAATAAAAATCCTCCAAGTGAGTCCATATTATAATAGACAAGTTTAGAATAAATACGTCAGCATATTCCACGTCGGATATATTTTCACTTAAAGAGCAAGTACCACATAGAATTCATACCCTTTTCCAATTAAGTTCAAAACGCGAAAACGACTTACAAATAGAGAAACTCATGAAAGGTGGGGCTTGTTTACAAAATTAGGCAGTGCACAAGGCTGGGTCTGGTGTTAGATGAACCCCTGTTTACACACTCTAAGCTGAAGTTTCCACAACATACTATCATCTTTCCAAAAATATTCAGGAATTTTCAACGACGAGCACAAACAGGAGCTAGTTGTTATACGTAGTGGGAGCTTTAAAGGGCTTTACTGAACGTATGCCTTTCAGCTTTTTACTTCAGAGTAAATCATATCATAGGATGTACGCAGAAGTAAACGTTTTGCAAAGAATTATTATCTGGATCCACAATAAGTATTTAATTCAATTGTCTACCACCAATTACTGAAATGAATTAAACTCTCCGAAATAATTTAAGATTTAATAGTTGAATATGATATGTGTAGATACCAACATTCAGCATATATACATTGTACATCATGAGAAACAATTACTCCCTTTAGAGCAGAAAGTCATGAGGAAGGGGTATAAAGGACATCAGCCATAATGAAGGGATATTATGGGCTAAAGGATTCGAAAATTTATCGAGAAATGACGGAAATATAGATAATTTGCCAGCGATAAGGATCGGTTTCATTTTCAACGATCTGGGCATATGGTAAAGTTAAGTACATAAGTTTGTCCTGATTAATCTGACCAGATAAAGTATTTAAATGGTGTTTAAGCCTTATAAAAGTATTTCAAACTGATATTCAAAAATGCCCATTTGATTGATTTTTTTATCTCTAATATATCCTTGCAATATAATTATCATTTGTCAAAGGAATAGACACTTTTTTGAAAATATAAAGTTTGTCTAAAAAGACGTCGAATGAGGAAAAGAATTTCTAAGGAGTTGCCAATGAAGGATTCGATCACTTCTTATGTATTCGTAACGTATACAGCTCCAATTTAGGAACGTATGCGCAACACTTGACCTCGACCATATCAGCAACCGAGAAAATTGGGAAAACTAAAAGCATGAAGACATAGCAGTATGATAAAGTTGGTGGTTTCTGGCGATACTTTGTGAAATTTGCTAAACATTTTGAATGAATAGGGTAAACTTTGTTTTTCCACAATGACGTTAATGACTTACGACCATGGTTTCGACGATTAACGTCATCATCAGCATATGAAACATAGCATAGAATGAAACAGCATATGATCATCAGCATATCAAACATGATGACGTTAATCGTCGAAACCATGGTCGTAAATCATTAAATTCATTGTGGAAAAACAAAGTTTACCCTATTAATTCAAAAGCAGTGTGTATTAAGCATCACAAAGTATGGTTTACCGTCCCTTAAACTTACTTTAATGATTGGAAAAATTTTATCCAGGTAGGCAGATGTTTACACGCTATCTTTCCTATCCACTACAAAGGTATTTTTCCGTTGTCCATACTTTCCTAATCCGGAGAATTTGTGCCATCTATCACAAGAGCCATCTGTTTCTAATCCTCGAAGCTCAATAACAGGAATCATAAATCAAGAGAAACTGTGCCAAAATGGATCGTGGCACTAATGGAACATACTGAATTAAATTCATGGCTGTCATGTTAGCGCCCCAAACTGCATCCTTTTGGGTTGGGAAATCTAGGAAGCCAGATGAAGAGAGAGAGAGAGGCGAAGAAGATAACAACATGGGAATATTGGGTCGAGTATAAACCCGCAGATAACACCAAACCACAGCCTTTGCCTCGCGTTGAGATCCCAAGGGTGGGTATGGCTTTGAATCCATAATGTCCTCACAATCCGCGATGGGAGATTTTAAGTCCAGAGGATGCACAGAGATACCGGAGCCATGCTCTCGACCGCGGGAAAGCTGAGTGAGGAGATTTTAAAAACTATGCATCCAAAGCCTGATGGGAGGTGAGCCGAGAGAGAATATGCTGGAGGTGGAGTGACGATGGAGAACAGATTTGAAGCGGGTTGGTCCAGAGAATGGGGTGGAAGATGAGGGAGAGAGGGGGAAGTACGAGATGAAGAGACTAGTCGACCGATTCGCGAAATCTGGGGTTGGAGATTCATGATCGTAATTTGAATTCCGAATTCGAGTTTTGGAGACGAACGACCGTAGGAAAGAGGGGGCAGTAACTGGGTTGACTGGGTGACGGTTTCAGATGTGTTCGCGGGAGAGAGAGGGAGAGAAGGGATCGGTTACGGCACTGGATCGCCCGAGTAAGCTGGTTTCAGGCGTCGGAGACGGAAGTGGGTATTACGGAAAGGGGATGAGGGGAAGAGCCTCCACATTTGATGCGGTGGGGACTCTGTGGATTGGCTCCCGGCGATATTAGGCGAAAGGAGATTAAGGGTGGGTTTAGAAGGAGACACGTATGGATGCGGGTTTACCAGGGGCCGATATTGGTTGGGCATGGGTGTGTATGTATATGTATATGCACGTCACCGCATTTGGTGACGCAAGGAAATTCGATGTAAAATTTCCACCGTGCGCTAGACAATCACCTGCACTCAGGGTTTGTCGCCCAGGTAACCGGAGGGATTAGATCGAGGTGATTACGTTTCCGCTATTCCAAATACAGCGCAATCCATCACTCGAGAATGAAAATATTGGCCCAAATTCTATTACGTTGTCCTGCCGTGTCACAAGCCGAAAAATATATTATATGCCCATAAAATAATATGCAATTTCACTCCAAAGATTGGTTTGAGAGAGAAAGAGGATTAGAGTGGAAATAAGTAAAATTTTGATAGATATGTGCATAGTGTAAGAGGAAGAAGATGTTAGAGTCAAAGGTGGTGGAAGAGACTTTAAGGAGGAGAAATTTTTGAAGTCTTATTGAAATAGACAGCGGGCAAGAATAAATGCGCGAACGAAAGAGAAGCAAACGACCTCTGCAAAGATGAGATTTTTGGAGAAAAACGGTTAAAGAAAACCAGTTTGAAGGGCCTTAAAAGAGATATGGTCTACTTGGGCTCTATTATACTTTGCCTACCGTCAAGAGGAATCGAGTTATAAAGGGTACGAATACATGTACAGTTGTGAGTACAGTTGTGGCGTGATGGCTGAGTATACGAGAATATAATGTAGGCATTATTACGTTCATACCGATTCATGTATAATTGTCAATGAAAACATGAGGAAGCTATAACATCTATCATAAGTTATGGAGTTAAAATTCGAAGAATCTCGCAAAACAAAGTGGAAAATCATACATATTGAAATTACAAATCGAGCAATTTTCCATCTTTATTTATATATATTAGTGGAAAATTACTCCACTTATTATTCCAAAGCTTATGTACAGTAACAAATCTGCGGGGTCCTACATAAAGAAACTATAAAATCATGAGACCTTTTATTATAACTTAAGCTAGCTGAGTGAAACGGAAGCTTCAATTTGATTTGAAAAAAATTCTCCCTTTCCCTTTCTCCTTGGCAATACACCCCTATGCAAGCTTTTTTTAATGTTTGCAAGCGTGTTTACTCATTTATCCATTCCGTCCATTATTTTGAGTAATTGCTTGTTGTCCTTTATTTATCCATTGTCCAGTTATCATTTATTTTTGCGACAAATGGCGGACGAACGAATGACCAATAAATTTTTAAGGGACGTGAATAAAGCTGAAAGATGCACCAAAATTGTAAGGGAAAAAGAGAACAGACGCTCTTTTTTTTGACAAACTCCCTCCTGACTTTTTCCCCCGCGACATTTTGGCAGCTCTGCAAAGCGGAAATAATTGGAAAGGGTGACGGATTCATCCAGAAGAGAAAAAAATTGGCCATCAAAGGGAATTCCAAAAAAAGGTCGAAAACTGGTCATCAGAGCCCGACCAATTTTTAAGGTAAATTGACGCACAGGAATATTCGTACGCTGTGTTATTTTTAAAATATTTCGAGAGAAAATATAGACATTTCTTCCAGATATTTTTAATCCCACGTGGTGGCAATGAACGTGCCTTGTTTTTTTCTTCATTGATACGCCGCGGAAAAACTCTTCCATAAAACACCTTTTCACTCCGGGAAAAGTTATTTTTTTTCAATACGGTTTCTTTTACAATTAAACGTGAGAACCGCGATCATGAGTACGTCCATTCGCTAAAAGCGTTTTGGTGTCGTGAAACAGAGTTGAATATAACGTCCTCGAGTTCCCGACCACCACTGCATTGTTCACTTCCCATTGATAATGCCTAATGGACGCACCACAGGAGATTTATCGCATCAATATGTGTGTTTTAATGAACTGCTTAAAATTGCGGGGCCAGGCGGAATGCTCGAATTCCACTGTTTTTTTAAGCGTAATGGAGGCGTACAAATATTGCTATCGCGAATCGCTCGGGGAAAGTGCGGAGACCGGGGGGAATGTTTTTGAATGAACGGTCGCTGGGCGGTGATTAATGAGTACTGAACTGTGCTGGGGATGATTCATCTGGAAAATCCACGACCCGTATCGATAATTTGAAAGGAATCTACTCAGGAGAAAGTAGTCATATCGATAGCTTATTTAACCAAAATCGGTAAGCGTGACCATTTGAAACAGACACTATAAATTATGAATAGGGGATGTAGTCATTATGCGTGAAGGGAATACTAAAAAGTTGTAAAAGAAGTGATAGTAAGCATTATCTACCGTTATCATTATTTTACCAGCTGTATATAAGGTTTCTTTTAGCATTATTTGTCGTAAAAATTAATTTCCGAGACATCTCTAAGTGTAATAAAGGAAACTATAGTACAGGAATTTTCACCAAGAATTCAACATATATCCTCGTGTATCATAATTGACAGTCAAACAGCGCTTTCAAAAATCGGTACCTCCATTTCATATCAGAAGGTTCAAAAGGACCGCCCTATTAAGGTAAAATACGGAAATATTTACCCAACTCAAGCTACCGCAGGAACTATAAATCTTTCGAGCCCGTACAAGATCATTCCAAATTAATGTAAAATTTATAGTACTTTATAACGTAATATTGAGGTAAAAACAAATTAACACTACGATGGACGTATTTGGATACTAAAAACGCTAAACTGACTGATAACGCAGGGCAAATCATTTATAGTGGCGTTAAACATATGAAATATAAAGTCATTTGGGTAGATTTCAATGGCAAAAGTGGACTCGAGATTTCTAATAAAATATCCATGAATGAATTAAATGAAAGACGATATAAAATACGACTTTGTATTGTTGATTTAATGGCTAACCAGAAGAGTTTTTAACGTAAGTTTTATCAAAGTTACTAGAAGAAAAAAAATAATTCCATTAATGGACAAGTTTTAGCAGAACCCAAAAAAACCTTCCACCATTAGGCATCTTAAAGTAAAAATCATAAACCTAAACACAGCTGTAAATCTCAGATGAAACTACATTAAGAAAAATTTTACTTGGGCAATAATAATATCTGACGATTTTTTGAATGAATCCAACGGATGCCCCACACATGTATCTCCATAAGAGTCAATTAACACTTTTATTCAGTCTGAATGCATGATTTTGTTTCAGGAACGGCGCCCATGGGAAGCAGAAATTAATTACTTAATCGACGAGAAGTAATTATTTCATCAAAACGCATACCATTTCAATATTTGCAGATTAATGGCGTTCCTAACATGTGCTTCTGAGGGCAAATTATCGCGACAGGATACAAACGCAGCGAACGCTCTCTAATTCAATTAATAATTGAAGAGGTATTACCATGAGAGCTTTATTTCGAAAAAGAGAAAGAAAATAGAAATATCAATATGGGGCCTTTTGCTTCTTCATAATGCATTAGCCTCAGCAGAAAGGCTTTCGGGAGCGAGTGCTGAAACAGAAGAAATAAAATGTTCATTTTTAAAAATTCATCTCTAAATCTCCGGCGTAAATCTTCGACACTAAAAAGAACCACTATTTAGGACGACAGAGCAGACTTTTTGGTCACATTAAAAAGTAGAAATCCCTCCTCGAAATATTGCATCACGTTGTTTGGACGAGGGGAAATAAATGACAAAATCCAATGCGTCAACACGCCGCAGGGTTTAGCCCTTCGGATTTGCACTGTGAACAAAAAAATACACTGTTCGCTACCTTCCACCCCACCATGAACCACAACCTATACCCCCTTCTCACTCATAGCTGCGAGGTTACCACAGACAGTGTTTACGCGACGTCCGACATCGTAAACAACTGAATGATATAATGAGTACACGTCCTTTTTTGACGAGTTCAGAGGGTCGACAGGCTGCGAGGAAGTGTTTGCTCGCTTCTCCTAGCTCGCCTTCTATTATCTGCCATGAGTCGCGGGAGCTTTTTCTCTCCCATAACCTCCCAATCTCCCCCACAATCCTCTCCGAAAATAATCCTTTTCCTCTCCCCACCAGTCCCTGGTTACGCTGACTGAGAGTCCGGCCGACTGCGGACTTTATTAAGCCTCACGCCCGTGCCGAGAGATATTTTACAGCTCACTCCGTCCTAATAGAGCGAGGGAGTTAAGCGGGCTATACTCTAGTGACACTCAGTAGTTGTTTATCGTCTCCAACATTGTGCAGCAGCAAAAAGTTGCCTATGATAGTTCCTCGCATGGATTTTGGCGGCACGAATCACCGGGTAGAAGTGCGCGCGATTTTGGCCATCAGGAAAAGTTCGTTCATCCCAGAAGAGCTACAACAACTTATTTTATCTGGGGCTCTAGGGCTCTGTTGTAACGTTCTCAAATTAATACTGGCTTCTGACAAAAAAATATGATCAACATTAAATAAGCATGAAACTAACGTTTTATGAGATGTTTTTGTGTTTCGTGAAGTACATGAAAAACTAAACTGAATAGTCATGAAAATAATCAGTAGTGTAGGAGTTCAATTTATATAAAGTAAAGAATAATGAATAGGATACTACGTAACTAGGGAGTGAAGGACAACGCGAGCCGCATGATATTGCCACCCGAGCCGAAGACAAGGGCGACCAAAGAGCAGGACGCTCTTAAAGTCGTGTTTCTTTCCCAAGTAACCTTCGCGACTTTTCGCTACATCTGAATGGACGGTTCACAAAAAACATTCTCCTATTAAAGTTGCTATATGCGTCATTATTGACGTTGTCACTACTTCACAAACGATGGAAAAAAATGCCGTAATGCTTCTAACATATACGGGATTTCTATAATCAGTTAACGTTTTTAGTTATTTCCTAAATTATCACCATAAATTATTTCTTTAAATATTACCATACCAACTGATTTTTCAGGAAGCGAATACTTAGAAATTTTTCCAGTATATAAATCAAAAACCGATAAACTCACGCTTTATTTCAATTTATTAAAAATTCCAATTTTACGTATTAAATAAACAATTACAATACAGTAACTTTCAGAAGTGTAATAAATCTTTGCTGGGGTAACCGAACACACTCTAACATGAGTACAGCCGGGAGCAAAAGAGCCTTCCCAGAAATAAAACAAAGAAACGAATTTTCCGTTCAAGTGTGGCAAAAAATAAAACAATTTTAGAGAGATAGCGATGTCGAAATCTATATGCCGCAGAATAACTGACCTAGTTCCGGGTAAATGGCTATTCATTGGATATTAATTCTCAGTTGAGTTAGGTAGCCTCAATATTATAATTTTAATTTTAAAATCAAAGATCCATTGCCCTAAAAACAAATTTAAAAGATTTCATTAAATTTAAGCATGGATACTACAGCTTTGCATACTAATATAAACGAGGAGATAGAAATGATCCGGAAACTCTCATCTCATCTCCTATATTCCTGTGTTTGGCAAAGTTATTGAAGCCACTGGCAATTCCAAAATACTAGAGTATCGACAGAAATCGTATGCTGAGTTATTCCAAATTGGGGTTTAGACTAGGAACGCCTACAGTGCAAGCTGTAGCATTTGTATAGAAAGAAATAGTGAGGGCTTTTGACCTCTCCTCAGCTTTTGACGGCATAAGCTAGACAATTCTGTATCAAAAACAGCAACACTATGACACCAAAGGCTCAGTAATATAAGTCACTATCTCATATTGAAGTAACTGTAGGCGTGTGGTGGAATTATATATCAGCAAAATGAAATTTATGTAAGTAACATATTGGAATATTCCTCACGACACCCGTTATCTACATATAACATTTTGATATACGATTTTAAAAATTAAAACTGAATTTTATTGCGGATCCTATAAATCTAAGGTAATCTTACGAATTTTTCATGTCATCTGGTTTAGCACGTCCACTTACTTTGCATTAGTGGGAGAACTGAGGTTATTAACACAGATTCACATTCAGTCAAAGACTCTTAGCAATTGATATAAATTAACTGTTATAAAATTTGTATCATCGTATTTCAAAAACCGGTCATGTTAGACAGCTCCATGTATACAATATTTCATAGAGAGCCTTCTTTTCAGTAGAAATAGATGACATTGGCCTAGGAACTATTCGTAGAAAAGTAATAAGTGGTTGTTATAGGACACAAAAATAAGTCATTTGAGCTGAAGTGTCAATACTAGCAAAAGTATACAGTAGATTTCAGAAAAACTATACGGGAAGTGTCGCCGCTGTATGAAATCCAGATGAGTAGGTTTGCAGACCGTGCTCATTTTCGTCCACCAGAATGGCCTACCTTATTTGGTAGTTCCATGGAATTCAAGCGAAAAAAACCTGATGGCAAAACAATATTGGCTATGAGTAATTCATTAACACTGAGCGCGTATTCATTACAGTTATAAATGGGTATAAGTGGCGTTAAGAATCCAGTTTTGTTAAAAATAGTTAATAATGTGTTGAAGGCCAACTAATTAAGATTTATAAGAAGATAAAATACATGGAATGCTTCTATGACTGCGAGTGATGCAATACATCAAATAGACAGGATTTAACCTCTCAAAAAAAAAGGTTTATTCTTCAATATGGTGACTACTCTACCACAGCTGAATTAAACATACATACTAACACAAAAAAGTACGTAAGATTTTATCCGCAAGGTGTCTTTATATAAACATGAAGTCAATTAAACAAGCATACATTGATATTTTCAAGTCCTTCGTCACAAATTTACCACCAAACATGGCTCTTATTCAAGTCTTTTTAATCGGGTAATTTGGTTCAAGTTGAGGGTCATTTAGTACCATATTTATATTTTGGATATTGAATTAACTTCTGCGAGTCATCTTAATTTCTGCCCTATGGTCAAACATTATAATCTCACTTTAGCACATAAGAAAGAGGATAAATTCCTGTGAAGAGCTAACGATACCAAGGCTACAATACGCACAATTTAAAAATAAGATGAATATAAGGTGAAATCTGAATATATAGCATATTTTAAAGACTACTTGTAATAACCTTTTCCATTAACATTTTAACAGAGTGGTCCAAACACGAAATAACAGTTTCATGAAGAACGTTCACTATGTTGATAAAACAATTGAGGGCATAGGGAGTTCTCCAACTGGTTGAATATTTAGACTCCTTAACACATACATTTCCTTTGTAAATCTCCCTGAGGCATATAGTGTGATAGTGCCATTATCAGGTTAGCATCTTTCTATGCAGAGTACTAAATGTATATAGAGCCTTATTACTAACTGCAAGTATAATTCCTAACTGCCAGTGTTTTAGCTTCGCAAAGTGTTAACATCGACATAGCATCAACCTTTAGGAAATTGATTGACTGAATGTGTTTAAAACGGTTGGCTTTGTAGCCTAAATGCGAGCACACAATGGGCGAGTTGGACAACACTGTTCTATACATGACCAATAATGCATGGAAGTGAATTTTGAACGCAAAATGATTCACAAACATCACCCTAATAAGAAAGAAATTTCCCATAAGTGGCTTTTTTAAACCTAAACGACAAATCACATCTGCGTTCACTAACTAATTCTGCACTAGGAATGTGGGTACAAATGTATTGAACTCAGAAAGTACGAAAGTAAGAAAGAACTCAACATCCAATCCATGCAACCAATTTTCCCCCATTTTGTTACCTTTTGGCTTTAAAAGCGCCTTTATCTGAAATACCACTACAATTTTAGCACGCATTATCTGCCTGCCAGTTTATAAAAGTTATTCCTCTCCTACTCACTTTGAATCGAACAACAAAATGATCAATTCGATTTTAGGGTGGAACGCATCCTATCCGTACTTTTTGTAATTTTCACTCTTAAATTCTTTTAAACTTGAAAATATGATCACTATTACAGTGTATAAGATACACTTTTCTTCACGCTTATTCATTGCAAGGATGACCCACCCACTCAATAATAAGTGAATGATTTAATGTTAACATTGGAATTACATTAGCACAACTCCAGTCCCAGCATTGGAAATGAACGGAGCACTCGGTAAGGGGAGAAGAGTATATTGCCGCGGATGAGTTGAAACCCACGGATGGAAACGAGAAGAAGCAGAGAATTAAGTTAAGAGGGATGAGCGTGGCAAGGGGGAAAAGAAACGGGTAAGGAAATGAGGGACAGGGATTATGAGAGAGGTATAAAGTGTGAGAAATGCGAGCGGGAAAATGGTATAGTTTTGATGGAAAGGTTGGATTTCACCCTAGGTTTATTTATCGCGAGGGTTAGCCCCTTTCGCCACTTTGGGTCTCTCTTTATGCAAACAGTCCCATCTCGCATAGAAGATGCAAACAAGCGCTCTGTGTACATCTAGGAGGGTTTTTTTTCATTCCAGAGGAATTTATTCACTGACCCTTCTTGACCACCTCCACATTCCGACATTCGTCCCTCCATGAATACCCTTTCAAAACAAATATCCCTCGCAGAAAGAAATGAGTTAATTTTTTTCCATATCCCAACACATTAATATCCACTAAGTCCCGGCGCCCATCTATTCGCAGAACTGGAACTGAGAGCCAGCAGGGGTTAGGTTTAGGCCGGGCAAGTAGATCGTTTTCTCTAAAACCCTCTTATTTCAACCCTTTCATCTTCTAAACTCATATTTCGTGCATACGTATGTCCCTAACATAATCAATTATAATCCTGGAAGATCATCGGACTGAAACACTCATGAAAGAGTTTTTAAAAACTTTTATGAAGGCTATTGTTTCCTAGAAGTATTTACTCATTTCAATCAGATAAAACATAACGATTCTACATATAGGATGGGTATACGTATAAATGCTAGAATTAGTAATAGCAAAATTGACTCTGCCATATAAAGATTGATGGATACACAATGGATTTACATTTTTCTCCACGATGAATAATTAAAATACAAGTCGAATCAATCGAGTATTTTAATGCTTGTGTCACCTCAAAGGTAGTATTTTTTCTTAATGTGAGTAGAAGGCATGTAATTCATAATTATCCCTATCCTTTACAACTGGTGAAATTCTAAAAGTCGAACAATTCCTCTCTGAGTAATCAGTATTTTAATGACACATTTCAACATTTGATCATCAACACATTGCATATTATTTGAGATTTGGATCATTTGGTTATTTTTAGATACATACGAGAGAGACAGTTTCAGAATAAGCGAATAACAGCGTTTTTTTATATTAAACGATAAAAGAGTAGACAAAAATCACACTAAAAGTTCCAAAAAAAGTCGGCCATATTTATTCGCCTATATTTTGTCGCCCATATTTAGTTGGCCATAGTCAATAGCTGAGGCAGAATTGATAAGAAGGACATTGTCCCCTCTCTCATGGAGAATCTGTCTAATTATAGATCTCAAAGAAACAGACCCCTCTAGTTATGTTTTGGGCCAGGTTCCACATTACCCTGTTCGTTTCTCACCCTATCATATCTGTCATCACATCAACCCTCGTCCTTCCTCTTCCAATCATGCTGTGAACTTAAATTGTTAATAAATTCATTCTACAATAAATAGATTCAGTATACGCAAGTTATGTGCAACATTTCATACATTCTAGTTCCTCCAAAAAATAAAGCAATAAGTACATATTCAGCACACCAACTGAAAGCATGTATAAAAAAGCACTGCGTTTATTAGGCTCGAAAATTTCTGTGATTTCCTATTCACGCATACGTCTACAGATCCTAGACAAAGTCTTAGATCGATAGATATCTACAGTTAATTTAAAAATATAGTTGAATATAAAGGAATAACAATAGTCTTAAAAATAATAAATACCACCATTGAGTTGTCAGACCGTGGACTAAATTCAATAAAGCACTATGACGTAAACAAATAAAATTTTCCGCGGGGACAGAAATAACTTACCGGAAGAAGCCGAATACAGAAAAATCTGTTTGTGAAATAGTATGGTTTCGTAAAAAGCTGGGATTAGGAGCAAAAGGATTGAAGGGTGGTCAAGACGCGATCGATTTCTTGAAAGCGCAAGCGTCAGCAATCCAGCCTATATCGCAACTTTCCAACGGGTCTAATTATTCTTGCACTGCTAAAACGATAATGAATATCATTCACCCTAGAAGGTCAGCACTACGTAGATTACACTTTTGAAAGATATGTGGATACCAAAAGATTAACTGTCGAGGAAATATCATAATAAAATTTTTGAATAAAGTTAAATTAAGTTCATCTATAAAAAGAACACGGGATTATACTGATTTTCCTTTATAAAAACGCCTTTATTGAGTCAAGTTTTCGTGACACATTTTTCACAAATCCTATCGATTGTTCGCATTGCATTTTCTAAAGTCGGAATATTACCCAAACACTTAAAGGAATATATCTTTATTAGAACTATGTACCCACTCATTTCCCTTTTTCCACTATGAAATGCGATAGAAAGAACGCAAGGAACTGAACGGTATAAGTGGTACAGAAAGAACATCTTATCAAAGAGATTTCATATCACATCACCACTCACGATCACAGATACTTTGAAGTTACTTCACATGAAATATAACCTTTATTAATGGTTTCATGAACCTCGTAGAGGCATATGGATAACATATAAAAGCCTATTTTTGATAGGCGGAAAAGTCTTCCAGCCAAACCAAAAGTACGTAAGTATACCACTCTAGGAAGTTCTGCATTTATTGCTACGATGGTATGATACTCAGGCAAAAATACCTTGTTATGTAAATACAATCCACCAAGTCATCACCAGGGTAATCCTTGCATTACAGAGTGCGTTGAATAGGGCTGCAAACATACAAGTGCTTCGATTGAATCACTCTACAAATACAAAAATACAAGGCTGCCTAACACGAGAACTTTTCTGATTTGTTATTCACACAAACATTTATAGATTAAGGGAAATTATTCGAATAAATTTAATAAGTGTACGTAAAGAGGGTTCTTCTCTCCAGCCTCACGTAAAATTTCTTCTCTAGAAAGTGAAAAACATATACACACAATTTCCTACAAAAATGGGTGATCTTAAGGATATTTGAATGACTTTCAATTGCATCTCCAGGGTTGTAGCTGCACAAAGATATAAAGAAACTTCTCGCACAGTGCTATTTATACATAGCTTTGACCGCTCCCTTTCCTTTCAAATATAAATTTCATTTAAACACACTAGGACACGTTTGGCATTAAAATAAATTTTAATCCGTGGCTCTTGTCTCCCCTTACGCGTCAAGGAACAAGCAAAGAGAAAAAAAATTTTTTTTCAACTAAAGCGGAGACATACAATTTGTCTCCTCCTCTGAAAGTCATCGCGTCAAAGAGGGAAAAACATACAATTTCCCCAACCCTCCTCGCGAAAGCGTAATAACTTCGTTCACCCGACTTTTTTTTTCTTCCCCACAGATTTCTAAAGCAGAAAAAAGGAAATGAGGTTGCGGGAACGGTGAGAAGAATATATAGATGGGCCTTAAACCTCGGCCTCGCCGGTGTCTCTTAGCCTGGTCGACCCCATTCCGGAACATCCAAGCCTGCACACGAACACCTTTGCCACTGTCACCAACCCACCTGTCCCTCTTCTATCCGATTATTAAAATCCTATTGGTTAAAACCGAGGGATTCCTCCGCACCACGGAACCATCTCCACCCATCGTAACACGTCGGTACTAAGGTTAGGTTGGCAAGACGAGGCAGCGAGGGTGCCGCGGTTTGCCGCGCCGCCCAGAGACAGGGGGGAGGGCGCCGTGGGTCAAAGAGGTGAAGGAGATCGGCGGAAAGGGGCCGGGCTTACAGCTCGCTTCTATCTACCCTCTCGCAGGTAGTGAATTTCAGCCAACGTATCCCGAACTGGGAAGAAGAAGGTGGACATTAAAATGTTATGCCCCTGTAGAAGGAGAGATTAGGATATACACGCGTTTCACGTTTGTGTAAATAGCTTAAATGACATAAATGACCTTCTTGTTTTCTTTTCAATCATCTATAATCGGAGTCAGATACGCGACAGTGTCATTTAATCATTAGTCATCCAATCCAAAGACTAGTTGATTAAAACACTCCTGTCTACTCCGCTTCCTCTAACATGTCCTAGAGACTGTTTCACATCCCATTTTGCAGGCCATATAATTGTTCAGGCAATTTATTCCTCGGTTTTCCTCAAGAAGCTGTCAATTCTCTTTATCCTTCAGCATTTACCCTTAAAAATTCATTGCGCCTCTATGTGGGGCATGGCTATCAGCATCTTTTATTTCTGGTTAGCATTGCTATGACTTTTCATTATTCAATAACTCTAAATGATACGTTTTTTACGATACCATTCGTCATTTTTATCTTCGTGATTATCATTTTGCTCCAAGTTTTGAAAGCATGTAAGTTCTTTATTCTGTTCCGGGTTTTAAATGGTCCATGCCTTTGAGCAAGTGCCGCATCACTCCACACGAAACTTGCACATACTTTTTCTTACAGCTAAGCTAATTTTCATTAATAACAGATTTTTTCAAAATTAATAATTTATTAGTTTGATCTGCTGTTTGCTTAATATCCGTTGAATTTTATCTACCACATGTCATTCAGAAAGGCTTGTGATGGCTTACGCTTGATTTACCAGCTCCCTTAGTAGTGTAACGTCTGCTTTCCTCTTCTCTCTTTCACACACTAGTATATTCTATTTATATTTGAGAATCACAATGGCGGAAGCGTTTTATTATTTTCCACTCTTCTATTGATGGAGATACGAGAGAGTAAACATTTTAACCCGCGGGTAGACATTGAATAAAATAATCGTAGTGCAATTAAAGACAGAACATCTTCGGAGAAAGTGCTCACATTTCAGATACCAAAACTTACATTATTGCACACTGTTTCCATGTTCTTTTAACTTCAAACTTCATTTCAGGAACAGATCAGTTCTCAGAATAGGTAAGCATGCCGTCAACAAAAGCAATGAATCATTTAATGTTCCTCGACGATACCTAAATATATTTTTAAAATCTAATTGAAATTTTATTTAGATGACAAACTGCTAAAAGTTAAAGAGTTACGCGATCTAAATATGGTTCTTACCATTTGATTCCATAGAACACATTCACTTCGTAATTGAATGAACTAATTATGGCATCTCATGTTCAATAGCAGATTAGAAAGCACAATTGGACAAAGCTCAAAAAATAAATTGATACACTACTTTATTTCTTTCAACCTCCCTCGAGAAACATAGATCCGATTTCCCAAGTGATCTGCATTCTCTCGGAACACATATTGCTTTCAGATATTTTTTTTCGGAATATTTCAAAAAACTTATTTATTTCTGTTCCGTAAATTTTGTACAAGAAAAAATGAGTGGTTTGCGGTGACATGCAGCGAGGAAGTGTTTGGGGGAGGCATGAATGTATACGAATTCTGTCAACCCGAAAAAGAGTGAATTTCGGTTTATTTGACAGACACGCACAGCCAATCAGCAAAGCATCTTGCCTCTCTCTCTCTTTCCATTCCCATTTACTTCCCTTTTTTATTTCATTTATGGCTCTTTTTTCTCCCAAAAGACCTCTTTCTCTCCCTTTCTCTCTTTCCCTCTCTACCTCATACCATTGCTGATTCACCCTGCGAATTCCCTCCCATATGACACAAGAGCCTCCAGCTATTTTGCCTCCGCCCATATTTCTCATCCATTCTAACCGTCAGGTCCACGATGAAAACAAAATAAAAAGAAGTTTAAACCCGATACGCGTCCCGTAAAATCCACGTCAGGCGGGCACATACCTATACTGCGTCACCACAAAATACCCAACCGACCTCAAAAAATCGACTCTCCTCTCCAATACAAACACACACAGAATACACCATAAATTAATCACCGCGCTGACCAATCGGTCCGAAACGTTGACCAACGAGGCACATTCAAGCCCCGCCAGATATGCCAGCACTGCTGATCCCGTTCCGTGGTCACCTATTCCCTTCCCGCAGGCACCGCCCAATCAATCTTGTACGCTCACAAGCGTAGGTCAGTGTAACCCATTGTATTGCGATGCATCGATTCCGATACGAGCTATTCTTAACGCATCACTATGAGATATACATCGGCATCCAAAGAAAAATCTGCTCTTGTAAAAGTACCTGGCGAGGAGAGCAGAGGAGGCATTAGTGTATTATGTGAGAGAAAAAGACGCAGATTGATAGCGGGAGGCAACGAGGGAAAGTCATAGGAACGGATTTACTTCGTGAAACACAAACATGCACAATCTACGGTAAAAATCGCTCATTGCGACGAGTTAACCAGGGACCTTATCTTGGGGTGTCTTATAAAACAAGTCAAAATGGGATGGCAGGTGTAGGTGAGTCCTTACTATTCCTGATGTGCTAGCGTTGGTATCATATACCTAACGGATCTTCAACTATAAATTACTTTTTTCCAACGCTATTCAGGGTTACTTAAGCTGTGTTGTCTGAAAATCGTCCACTACCCCGCAGTGGGAACGCAAGTTTGCAAGATATACACAAGCTAACAGCCGAATCGTCCCATGAACTTGCAGAGTTTGATAACTAACCTTGAATGATAAGCATTTGTTAAGGGAAGAAATAGAGGTAGATAGTGTTAAGTTGTAATTTTTAAAAGAAGGATGCTAATGGATTAGTTTCTCCATATTTTTATGGAACAAAAATGATGCGCGGTAAAAAAGTACTTGAATCTACCCATTCATTAGCCAACTTTTCATGTGTGTAAACAGAAGGAGCAGAGCGCACCAAGAGTGGGCTAAATAATATCATACGTATATTGGGAAGAGTCCAAACTAATTATCCAAGAACTAGGCAACTTCCACAGAATAATTAGAGATCCCATAGAGAATACTAAGACTCCAAACGATTTCAAGAGGATAGACGAATATTTAAGGACCAAAAAAAAGCACATTATATCTGCAATACAGGGAGACAATACAAAACGCAAAATAAAAGGAGTTCATGTCTGAAAATAACCAACTTATGCATAAAGAAATTTTAACTGAAGACTTGGACACTATTTCCCCCAATTCCTACATCACTGTCTTCGACACTAATATCATCAACTGCGAGTCCCGTAGCTTCGAGAACAAATAGGGTTATTCCGAGACCGATTTTCCCTCTACAATGTTTTTATTTTCCTTAGCCAAGTAACCTTACTTATTTACCCATTAACCCATCTTCAATGCCGCCGAAGGTCCTGTGATCAGTCCAAGCCTTAAATAACGATGGACAATAGCATTTGGAATTTCGAAATATATTCACTTTAAAGGAAAAATTCTCGAAATGTTAATGATATCAATATAGCAAAATCAGTATCAATTCAGCAAATAGTGTTATTAACGTATGATTGACGTACAAATACCATATATTAAAAAGTATAATACTATAAAGTAATTCTTGAAACATATACGGTATTATGTGTCACTTGATGAGTAGTACGAGAAACATCAAGTATTAATAAAATATAATATCTCTCAAATAAATAATAATTCTCAGCGCAGCCTTAGGCCACTAATAATCACAAGTCAACCGCAAGACAGAAAGTTATTTTCCTACAACACCTAAAATATACATATTTCAACTCATAAAAGTACTAAAATTACAAACTATGTATGTCACCAAAAAACAATATTTGCTTAAAAATACACTGTGATGACACATCGAAACATAGCAAGAGCTTATTAAAAGTTACTGTACAAAAACTTCATAACTAGTGAGTTATTCCGCCCATCCATGACGAGACATAAAGACATTTTTTTGTTTTTGTACGTAAATAGTCCGATGATTTTGGATGTTGAAAAAATTTCCTGATTAAAATATATCATTTAAATTCAGGGAACGTTAAATTCCTATATTGACACCATGTTATTTGTAGTGTATATCGAAACATAGTCTACATTTAAATTTATTTCATAAGTTACGGTTGCAATGAGATTCGGAGAGAGTTCTGAGATAATGCAATGTCTGCAATGTCTCGTTAATAGGTGATCCCAGTAGGCAAGGTGATTCGCCAAATATCTCACGGTAATTGACACGATCACAATGGGATAAAAAAGTCGTATTTGGACAACCCTAACGTGCCAACATAACACCGTGTTACTCGAAGTTAAAACTCACTCATCCTTCCCAAATTCAGTTCCCTAATTTTCCCTCTGCGAATGTGTGCAGTCTGCCCACTTCCACACACGCCATCCACGAGCCAGTGTGGTCTTCGCTCACCCCATTCCCTCATCACTCAGCCATATAATGACCAAAACTACACTTGTGACCCGCGGAGACCTGTTTACCAAAGCAGCTCGCTTTATTTTTTTCACGCAGGCAACTGTGGTCATTGCCATTCCCAAACTGATCTGACGAACGAGATATGCGATACGGTACGCTAAAGGGGTTTGGAGGCAGGGACATACAGAGGGAAGAAGGTGCTCTCAGGGAAAGTCAGGGGTCGGAGTTTTGGGGGAAAAAAAGAATGACAACTGATGGTGGGAAAACAGCAAAAGCAGATGACGCAGCGACGCTGCTATTCCGATATATTGCGCTTTCAACTCAGCAAAGCAAAATACGCTCTTCATCTCATCTCGCACTAGGTATATCAAATTTTGCCATTTCCTACCGTTGGTTGTATTGCGTTCGGCCTTACACTAGGAAGTTGAATTCTATGGCGTTAGCGAATGAAACTAAAACTAAAGTCGTATCGCTACTTAATGGGCATCGTTCTGTTTAAACTTAACGTCCGGTTATTTCGAAGTAATTGGATTACGGAATTAAAGAGGAAAGAAATGAATGGCTATGGAAATTTCTATAATTGCATATATTTGACAATGATTTTGTTTTAACACTGCTCTGATTGACCTCCACAGGTATTCATGGAGTATATAATTTGTTAATTATAAGATCATTTCAAGTAAATGAAATTATATGATAGTAATTTTTATCTAATTCAGAAAGAAAATTCATAAAGTTCACATTTGCATTCTTTCACATTTTGGGGACTGAGTTGGTTTGGTGGCTCAAGTACTGGATAACCATACTGACTGCCAGGGTCCAAATCCCTGCAGAGGGGGATAATTTTCAGGGGAACCCTATCCCTAGGCTAAAGCCGACGCCGGGTTTCTATCCACCCTTCCTCCCTTACCTGTCCCCTATGGCGCAAATGACCTTAGCTGTCGGTCGCTTCCCCAATTATACAATCCAATCCATTTAGAATATTTTCAAGCATCAATGAATACTGACATATGCTGCTAAGAGCACTCCTCTAACTAAGGTATTCCTTGGTTACACTTTAAATCTTCGTTTGCAATCCTGCGACCAACAGTTAACCGAGTGATGTGCGAGTTTATCGCCGTAGCGATATGCTACTTGCAGGAAAAATAGATGGCAGTCATGCAAGTCTATACATGCAAGGTCGAAGCGCAATCGGGTACTACCACTTCCCTGCTGCCGCGATAGCCTGTTTCTCACATTGAAGTGTCACTTTCAAGTGACTAGCAAGAGTTTGTCATGGAAGTAACAAGTATTTGTAAAGTCGCCTAATTCGTCGATCAAATCAGGGGATGTACCGCATCAAATCGAATATCAACTAAAATCATCACATTAGAGAAAATAACGCAATAAATCGCAAAAACCCTTTCACACAACGTCGATATAATCACAGCATGTATCGCATCAAACTGAATATATCATATTCATCTACAAAACGCATAATATGGCAATCGACTTAATTAACATGATTACATACAACATTTCGCATTTTATCACATCATGTCAAGCATTGCATGAACTCGTTAAAGTACACTCCATTCGCGCTACGAGATTGAACATAAAATAATGTCAGGAAAATAAAGCTAATAGCAGGAAGAAATTGCGTTTGACGGTCTGCGAATTCCTGATATGGAATTGCAGCTTGCCACACAACCTTGAAGTCGCTTTTCCGGGTCCCGCAGAAACATAGACGTCGAATGTGGATGGCATCTATAGCACGTCTCCAGTTTCCCCACGCCATCAGCTTCAGGCGATGAATGAGGCACATCGACATCGAGGGAAGATAAATATTGCCTTGCCTATCCAATTCCCAGTTGATGCAATGAAATGCCACACATATTATGCTGCCTAAGGTGACGAGTACAAGCGATATGTTGTCACGTCTTTCTGGGCTGGCTTGAATTTTTTCTACGGACTTCCCGTCAAAAGATTTCTTTTCCGATTTTTACCACAAACATTCGCTTTACTCAGATCATAGGAGTGAGCGTTCTCTCCACTCTTACTCATCCTTCAACAATTTTCGGACGAGAAAATGCTGCTACCGGAGTGCACTTGCATTTTACATCAAAAGCTGTCGAAAACATCACCTACGGCGACAGGGATAGGTGAACTCTGATTATAATTTTCTCTATAGATGGAACGGAAATGATAAGTACACACTCAAAAAAAGAGAAGATGAAATCACTGCAAAAGCGGTGAATAAAAAAGAGCACCTTTTTTTACAATGATTTTTTGCCATGATCAAATCCTTATTTGACTTAATCTTACCGTACGTCCAAAGGTTACGGCAAATTTATAATTGAGACAAAATCTTTCAAATTTCCAGAGATGCAACAAACGAGCATAATGTTATTTAAAATGAGTTTTAAATTCCTTCGATCCCATTTCTTTGTACTGTGTTACGGAGCAAGTAATGTTAAAACTAATATTTCACAGTAAAAACCTTAAAAACTCTATTGCAGCATGCTGCTAAATTTACAGTCATCTCACAATTTATTTGGAAAGTAACAGTCATCTCACAATTGTTTTGAGAAGATTTTAGACAATCCACGATATTTCCACCTTATTCCTAGATTTCTTCAATATTCGGAAATCATCTAAATCCATCAATGACATTTTTTGGAATTTCTATCGACTTTAAATAATTTAGTTTGATTCGATTCAAGCTTCCTAAGTTAAAGTAGAGATTGTACAAAGAACTCCGACACCGACAGACCATGCAACCGAAATATTTTGACCCAATATTTCCGTTCGCTTGAGATGAGAGCTTGTAAACGCGCAAAGGCATATTCGCGACTTCGCACACCCACCCCTGGGATATGCCGACGGATATAGTTACGGACGAGCGGTTGATTTAAAACAGTCATCCCAAAACCGCAGTTCTCGAACGCTACAGAGGGATTTGGGAAAACACCAGGGGATCCACAGCGGTAAAAACATGGAGAGGATATTTTTTTGTGTTTTACGGTATGCTAACAAAAATTCGACTCAGTTTCTGAGAGCATCACTATGAAGAGCGTACTCGACACACCCTTGTTCCGAAAAGCGTCACTTCTGTAATTTTGAACGCGCATTTTATGCGTCTAGATTTTGCTTTAACCTCAAGGGCAAAACAAGTCAGGTTATAAATTACCTAGCCTTAAACCAATAACGTGATTTACAGCACTCAACTGCATGATTTTATTTATATACTGCACTCAGCATGATTTACTCATATATATATATATATATATATATATATATATTGCACTCAGCATGATTTACAGCACTCAACTGAAAACAAGTCCGAATTATAATTCTGAATATAATAAGTTCACATGGAATTCCCGATTCATTTAAGTTACTTACTCATATTGCTATATTCACTTTAGGTCACCCTGTCATTACTGCAAATGGGATTCACTTAGCTTCTTAAGCTGATATATCACTTATAACGCTGACTGAAAGTAGGAAAAGTCCTAAGTCAAATACAACACGTTATGAAAGTGGAACTCAAACGCAATGAAGTTGATGAAAACCAAGTACACAGATTAATGGTACGAAAGCTAATGAATTAAGTACGACATGTTAGCTAATTGGAATTTATGAATAGTTTTGTAGTAACAAGAGCTGCCACACCGAGTACAACCTGGCACATATCCTTTACAAAATATAATTAGCACTAAAAACACACCACAACAGACCACAAAGATCTTCCCATGTTGCCGAAAGAAGTTAAATATACAGATTCGACAACATTATATTCCTTTTCGCCACACAAATTATGAAGCCTTCAGCTCATAGTAAGACTCAAAACATGTCGGAACATTTCTCTGAGTACTAGATAAATTAACGGATCCGGAATATAGAATTGTATTTCTGTGCGCAGACTTACAATATTGGGAAAGGTGTGGTTCTTAAAAACATTTTGGGTTTAGCAGGACGTATGTATTTGATTTCTCCAGGGTTGTATTCGGGGCTTCCCCTACAATCCAATGATCCACCCGATGGAATATCAAACCGTCTTTTTAAAATCGTTTCAAATACATAATGATGCTTTATATCACATCCTCAAGAAGATTTGACTCAACATTACCCATAAAGAAGATGAAAAGGCTAGGACTAGGAGATCGAAACAGTTTTTCAATACAGCAAAGTTATCAGAGTGATCCAGGGCATCATATTCAGCAGCGAAAAACATAAATTCACAATGCAATTCATCAAAAATGGTCGCAAATGAGCAGGATTATAAATTTATTTAGGGAGGGCGTAATATTTTTCGTTTAACTACAATGAAAGAATCCAAACAATGTCTCGTCTCAAACAGCTGAATACATATATTTTTACTATTTAATATTACACGAGTCCCAGAATAAAGTAGTCCTGGAAATGTCAATCCTCCAATTGATCAAGTTCTCTCAGCATTATCTCGTCTCATCCTTGGGTGAATAACCAATTCCACGAGAAATGTATGAACATTCCTTCACTCCAAGTATACTCACTGTCAGATGAGACAACCTTTTCTCCTGAAATCCGCTCCGAAAACCCTGGCCTTCCCACTTTCACCCTAACCCTCGAACCCTATTTCATCCGCCCTCACCCGTTCGCACGCATCGCAGAAGCTTTCCTCGCTTGATCCCTTCCTGCATAAAATATGCTCCACGCTCGCCCTTATTCTACACCCCCCTCCCTACACCAATCCTGCATACACGAATCCCACGACTTTCCAAGCAGGAAGAAGCAGGTCGCACACATTTCTCACGCACACATACAGCTCGTCAAAAAAAACCCCAAGCCGTTGAAAGTTAAAATAAAAGAGCAATATAACGAACTCATTTTATTTTGTTGTTGAAAAAATAAAAAAATGACCATATTCCAACCAGCCACAAACATCCGACTGCTCTGTCGTAACTATTATTATGAGGCTTTATTGTGTCTCTTCATGGGTACTTAGATCGATTGGAATTGTGGTATATCCTTATGAAGTTGTTTTAGCTTGGAATATGGGAGATAGGAAGCAATAGGGTCGCAAGCCAGAGAGTTGTTGCAATGACCATAACCCTTTTTTCTATTGCAACATAAGCGACGAAGACATAATTACAAATATACCCTTTACCCCGGACCCATTCCGGGTATGAATGGTCCAAAAAGGTCAAATATTGGGGTTGAATCGATAAAAATGGCTGCAGTTTTAGCAGTTTCCACCGTATTACCCTATTTTTAAAAACCTATGCTAGATCCCACATTCATACACGCTTTACTATTTTGAAGACTCCTGGCATTTCTCTTTTCAAGGTGGTTGGATTGTAAATCTTGAGTCACAGAATAGACATTCTGATAAATTTTCGAGTAAGGCAAGAAATGAAACAAATTCATGGACCACATTTAATTTAAGTACTTATATCTATTAATACGTCAAAATACTATACGGCGCACAAATTGAAATTTAAACAAAAATCATATGTAAATGCGTGTTTTTTATTCGGCATGATACCTAGACATTTATAAGGATCAATTATAACAGTGCGAAATGTATATAGTGTATGAGGGAGAAGCTATGTTCATATGGAATCAAATCTTTTCGAAAATGAGAAAAAACCAAGAGACCGTCTCAAAATAGCATTAAATTGCCTAGAACCAAAATTGGCAACATTTGTTTCGCTTTTATCTTTACGCATTACTAATTTGTACATGAATACAAAGTTTTACGCAAATATTTTCATGAACGATGCCAACGCTTTAGCTACCTTCAACTCTCTTCTACATTCACCCATGGCTCTCTCAATCCCTCTCCCTCAATGTACCTCTCCCTCCCAGCATATCCCCACAGCCATATATCTCTTTAGTTTATTCGATTCTGATTATTTCTATCATCATTATCAAACCATTGAGACTTGGAAAGACAGCATAACCTGGACACACAAGGCATATCGTTAGCACACAATTCATCTCTTTCCTCTTTCCCTGTTTTCTTCTCCACATTCAATTCTAGTCCTAACACCCCTCGCCACCTATCTCTCCAGCGCTCTATCGGAAATACACAATAGTACAATAAATGTTATTAATTCTATCCAGGGAGTCACCCATGGAATAAATATAGGGAGTAAGTATTATTGTTGAAGCATGAAACTAATCTTGTATACATTACAGTTGTATGTCATAGAATGTTACACCTACTTCTCATTTAGAAGAGACAAACTCATTATGTTTTATGATGTATGTGTTAAGCTCAAATTGTTTCAGATTTTGGATCAGCGTATTCTAGTTTAGAGGCGGTAATTAAGAGGGGCTTAAGATAAATATTTTTCAGGAAATTAGGTGACGTCCATCACATAAGTTCGCCCGAAATGCATTCTGGATAATTTTAGACCGAAATGTAAATATTTCTGAGGGATAATTTGGGGTTGCCTTCCAGAATAGATAAAAGAGAGAGGTTCCTAAAAGGTAATTATTTCTGTCACACAGTTTTAGTCAGTTTAGGTTGGAAATGTGCTGATACATGAGATTTTCCCCGTTGGTATCGAAAAAAATCACACACATGAACTATGTTTGCCTTTTTTGTTAAAGATCAGTTTGTATGACATTAAAGACAAGCCTTCAGTAATCGAAAGAATCGAAAGAAAAGAAAGAAGGGAGTAAGTATGTGGAAATTTATATTTTACGAGAGGTAGCGTGGAGTTAAAGCTATTCAAATTTTCGCTGAAGGAAAGATACAGTACTTTTATTACTAATATCATTAACATATATATGCATTCATATTTTTGCAGTAACATACGGGCGCATCTATATAATGGATAGAAAATGTGCTTTTTCCTTCTTGGTTTAGATCCACCCATCACTTTTGTAGCCGAAGGATTTTTATCACGTAATAGAAATGAAGAGGACGATATGATAGGAAGGGTTGACAAGGAGGGGGAGGGAGGGAGAAAGGAATGGTGTACTGAGGTAATTTCAGGGCAGTAGAGGGCTGAAGGATTGCAGACGTGAAGGGGGCGGATATATAGTTGTGGAAGGGGTTGCGAGTGGAGTATGTGGATTGTGGGATGGGATCGTCACAGGGGCTCGGCGGGGGAATGGGGAGTGGGAGGCGGCGTAGGGTTTGGAAGGTGTGTTTTGAAGGGGTGGAGGGGGGACGGGTCGAGGGGGGACGGGTCGAGGGGGGACGGGTGAAGAGAGGGAAACCTCAGAAGATTACTTTCCGGGTCGGAATGAGGTGTGTTGAGGGCTTTTTGCTCGTTCGAGGGAAATGCTCCGGATGGCGGTGTACACACTGACGGGAGTTGTGCTTTACTGCTTTCAGGGCAAACTCGCCCTTTCCCCCCCATCTTACTAACCCCTCTACCTCCCTTGAGTTCCTTCACATTTACATTCTCCACCATGCCCCCCTCTCCCTGTCAGTGAGAAAAATCTCCCAGTATTTTTTCAGACGTGCAATAAACCTTTCGCATGAAGGTTTCGACAGCTGCTAAACCGTAAATAGATACATAGGTCTACGAACACTCCGTTAACTATTTGGGTATGCACCGAAAAAAATTATCTTTCATTGATGAGCGGGAATCGTTTTCCCGGGTAAATGTCCACAAGTACCAGGGATGTTGAGTTTAAATGTTTTTCCCCTGACCGCCTGTCACCCTTAATTCGTCACGGGATTACATACGGATTTCCGCTTTTAAATCTGGGAGAGAATGGCAGTGCGTGGTTTGAGACAGTTAACAATGGGCCTGATAATAGTGACCGATTAAAAGTTATCACTGGAAAGGGCATCTTTTTGCTATATACTATTATATACTAAATATGCAAAGTCGATCATCTCCCTTTTCATCAAGCACAACTGAACTTTTATAGTATTTTCTCTCCAGATATGCGTGGCTACGCATACAATACTCTTTCATTGGCCTATATCCGTCATTAATATGGCTATTTAATAACCTCAATACCAATACTGAAGATAATTTATAAGCGATGGGAAAGAAATAGTACGGATGTTTTTCCCTATAATGATGCATTAAAGTTTTATTCTTTAATAATTCCAAGAGGAGTAATCAACAATTCAATCCACGCTAAACGTGACATGGTTATACCAAATACGGGCACAAAGGGATTTCTAACATGTGCATACTTTCACAATGGGCATATAGATCTCGATATTTTTCTATTTTTCTTGCATAAAAAAAGAAAACACACGCATGCAAGAGCTAGATGTTAAGAAACTACTTCATTCACTGAATTTAATCAATTTCAAGTTTTCCTAATTTCGAATTAAGTTTAACGTTTGCTAACCAACACGCTTTCCCTCGATTTAGGATCAGAGTAAAATTAATTTTAACTGCATTAAACACATAGAATAAACTCGCTTTCTGTGCAAGAAACGCGGTTGAACAGCATCCATTAGCATTCACCAGTTTTGCGATAATGTGTTCAACCCGAATTAACGATTCACATTCTACGCAGGGCAATGGAACTTTGGTAGCTATCCTCGGAATCCGACTGCTATCCAGGCAATTCCATGATTGTAGAACTATTAATTTGAACAGAAAAGATCGTTTATCCGCGCCGTCATTCGGCAAATGAAAGCCCTTTTAATCGGCGCAACCACATAGCGACGCCGGAAGTAATATCTATTTGCTCTTTCGGGGAAAACTAGTTAAAGAACTCACAACGCAGGGCGTATTTCGATGGGATGCATATCGGGAATGTAACTCATTAGTGTTTAGGGTACAACTCAATTTTCACCAATGTGACCATACCAATTCATATCTATGACATTCTCTCCAAATTTCTATCTAAAATCAATAACGTGTTGATGATGTTAACGAGGCAAACGGCTGGACGCAAAGCGTTTTAGGGTAAAGCTTGGTACCCATCCGGCTTAATTTGCCGTTTGGCAATTCCTCATTTCATTGAAAAATATATAAATGACTCTGGCAGCATTGGCGTTGGCCGTTTCTGTTATCGTTATGGCTGCATATTTTGGCTTTTCAATTTTACGGGTGATGAATCAAAACAATAACGGTTTTTCTGATCTAAATAGAAGCGAAGAATATCAGCTTTCAAGTATTTTTAATATTTATTTAAACAGGGTAAAAATGAGGGATGGTAATATTCTAAAGCTGAGTTGAAACGGGTGTTCTGAGGTTTGGAGATATGATAAGCGCCCATGCTAGATATGCCATACAAAATAAAGATCACTAAGATATATGATCAACGCACTGATCATAGAGGATAAAAATTGATTTCTAACCTCCTTGTTAGGAATAATACATTTTAGAGTAAAGTTCAAACGTATATTGTGCAGATAGAAAAATGTTATTAAACTACTCAAATTTAACTTCTTAAGACAAAATATTTAATTTGAACTACTTAAATAATAGCAGAGAACCCTTACCGGTGAGCAGCAAGATATATAATTATAATCACCACGGTCACTTTATTCCTCAATTGGTTAATAGAAAACGGACCAATCGATAGGTTTCTAAGCATAAGTGGTGCGAGCAGCTTTGAAATCCAATGCTGCTTTTTCAGGAAGACGATCCCAAAGGCATCAACTAGTCATGCATTTTTGATCCGACGAATTACGGCAGAAGGTTCTACCCATAAGGCAGTCACAGACATGCAGAATAGTAAAAACAAACAACAATTGCACTATTCCACAAGGTATTTTAATTTTAAATGCCTTGTAGAATAGTGCAATTGTTGTTTCTGTTTTAATATGGCGAACTTCCAGGATTTATCGTCTAAATCTGAAGAAATTACGCAGGAAAATCATAACAATGCACTTTCCAATTTTAGCTTGCTTTTACATTTCATCCGGTGAAGGAAAGGAAGACGAAGGAGGAAATGTTTGACTTGGTATGGAGAGGATACATTACTACTAAAGGGAACTAGTCAGTAGGAAAAAGCACAGTAGGGTTAAGGGTTGCTTCAGGGCGTGATTAAGGGAAGGATGCTAGGTGAACGAGGAAAGAGAAGAGAGAGAATATGTTATATGAAAGCGATAACGAGAGGAGGAACGCAGGATGGTATTTAGAAAGAAATTATAGGTAGATATGTCACTGCACTTGTAAAACATTAAGGAGATTTCCACTCGCTTCTATTTGATTCTATCCTAACCGGAGGATAATTTCAATAATAACATGGAGAGTAATACAATTATACATTTCCAAATCTAAGAAATCGAAGTGCAAAGGTTGCAGATGCTGTTAATAAAAAACTTAACTACCACTTGGATTTCTTCTGGTGAATAGCATCGACGAAAACCAATGAAGAGACTTGGGGAGGAGAAAGAATTGCAGGCGGCGTTTAGCTCATGATTAACGATGAACGAAATCGGAAAGAGGAACCAAACATTACAAACGGAGGGTGTTTGGCAGATTCCAACTCATCAAACCACGACGAGACAATGACGTGCATCCAATTTTCAGCGTACACTTCCGATTCCCAATGGATTGGCGAGAGGCCTTCTGGGTGGAGGGGGTGAAGGGAGGATAGACGTCTGTGCAAGTCTGTTGGTCAGATTTGATTCCGTTCGAAAACGCTCCACCATTGCACGGACTCGTTATGGCAACGGGAGAAGAGGTTGGCGGAGGACATGAGGGCTTATTGCGGCTCGACCACCACGTTGACGCGGAGGAAGGACTCGTGTTATCGTACCCTAGGGTTCGGGACATCCCTCTCCCCCGCTCGCCCCCTTGACATCAGTTCCACATCCACCCACTCCAATACCTCCTTACAGTGCCCTACATAGCAACGGACTTCCCTCCTTAACGACCGCCATCACATCCCATATCTCTGCCCCTTCTGCGTCTCTCTGGCTTTTTCCAGTTGCATGAGACACCCGTTTGTGACGGGCTGGAGGCGAGAAACTTTGATGTGTCTCAAAAAGGAAGGTGGCGGGGTCGAGGGGGGAGAAACACGCAACGTTCATTTGACTTTCATGCCCAAACTCAAGAGTGTAATGTCGTGTAACCACAAAATCGGAAGTGGAATCACGTGGATTAAATAAGTGATGGAATTTAGCTTGGTGAGCCTTGAGTTTTAGAGCGATGAAAAAGCCTTACATGAACTTCGGAATTTGATGTGACAGAAACATGAGCGAAGTCACCTCGGGCGGGAACACGAATGTGAAAAATTTGCGAGAATAATATCATCATCTTAACTGTGATTCAAAGCTAGAGCTTATCTACCCAAGGCTACCTATATCCTCCGAGAAAATTGTCGTTTGGAAGACTCAATGCCATAAGCAACCAAGTGCACATTACCAATTTTTCAAATAAATGAAGTTTAAATTCAATAATGAATCGAAAATTATATATACATATATATGTATATATACTCACATAAATGTTTATACAGAAAGGTAGAAAGAAAGTGGATAGGAACACATAAAATTTACAAACACAATGGTGGTGTGAAGATGAAATGATGGCCGATTCCAAGCAGAAAAAATTACCACTGTCTGTGTGCTTGAGTTATTCTTTCATTTCGCCTTCTGTGTATGTCATTCTCTCTCTGACGGTGGGTGAAAAGCAGCCCTGGCGCTATCTATTGGCCGGTCTCGTGGGTCATGCCTTGGGGAGTGTCTGTTCCTATAAACCCCCCGCCGATTCCAGAGGATTCTTAGTAGACTGGGTAGCTCGGTGGTCTGAGCACGTCCTTCGGAGCACAGCTGAGTTTATTCAAGTTACGAGTTTCTCAAGCCGGCGGTCGAGAGCTTCTCGATCGCCGGGGACATTCTCTTTACGTTCCCGGTGTTTCGCGCAAAGCTAGTGAACCTAGAGTGTTCTTTTTGTACATTTGCGTGCCTAGGTTCCCCTAGGCACGCGTAGTTACGTGTGTTTTTTGTGCGTGTGATTTTCTTGTGTTTCTTTGCTCCCGACATGCCGGTCGAGCGGAAGAACACACTGAGGATTAACATCGATTTGAGAAGATCGCCTCTGGCCTTTGAGGTGCATGATTTCATTCATTCGAACCTCAGGCTGGAAATTGAAGAGGTGTACGGAATACAATTTGGAGCCTCAAGGAAAGTGGTGTTTGTGAAAGTTGTTAATGAAATGGTGCACGCCAGATCTTTAGAAATGGTGAGTGGCGATCTCCCGTTTACCTCCAAAGAAAAGCCGGAGGGAAAAGCCACGGTTGAGGATGCCACCAAACGTTCGACTCTGGTAAAAGTATGTCTTCTTCCTTTAGAGGTCGACAAAACCGATGTGGAGAGAGAGCTGGGCAAATATGGAAAAGTTATAAGCCATCAGAGGAACACCTGGGGCTCGTGTTACTACCCGGTGAGCACGGGGACCAGGTCATACTGGATGACTCTCGAGTGCGATATCCCGAGTTATATTCCCATTGCTGGGGAGAGAGCATTAGTTTATTATAAAGACCAGAAGATTACGTGCTCAAAATGTGGTCAATACGACCATGTTAGAATCAAATGCCCCCAAATCATCGGAAACACCCAATATTCAGACGCCCTAAAGCAGCGAACGACGGACCCAAGGGAAGATGAGGAAAGTGCTGCAGAAATAGCAAACCGTGAGGAGTCTGCAGCAATGGAGGTGGAGCCGACATCATGCCCAGCCCAAATTGTGGACAGGATTGTCATAGAGAGCGCCGAGGAGGAGACGGAAGGGAGTGAGACTTCCGGGGAGTGGGAGGCCGGGAAACCGGAGAAACGGAAGAGAAGGAGAAGGAGACGCAGCAAGAAGAACGGAAAAGTAGTGCCTGACCGACTCTGTGAGTCGCCGAATAAACAAACAACAGCCGAAAATGACCAACACCCGAAGGAAGCGGATGACGCGGCCACACCGTCCTTTACTACGCCGGAGACGGAGCTAAAAGAGTTGGAGGCAGAAATGAAAGAAAATGGGGCCGATGCAGCTCAAGCAGGGGCCGATGCAGCTGAGATGGGTGGAATGGGCAAGGGGGCCTCTACACCAAAAAATGGGGCAAAAAAGAAGAAAACATCCAGGGATGGGGAAGGGGAGGTAGGGGGCAGCCAGACGGAGGAGGTGAAGCTGAAGGAGTTGCGGGAAGAAACGAATGAAAATGGGGCCGATACTGCTCAAGCAGGGGCCGATGCAGCTCAAGTAGGGGCCGATGCAGCTGAGATGGGTGGAATGGGCAAGGGGGCCTCTACACAAAAAAATGGGGCAAAAGAGAAGAAAACATCCAGGGAAGGGGAGGGAGGGGGCAGCCATACGGAGGAGGTGACGATGGAAACTCAACAATCCTATGACCCTGAACCCCCCACAAACCTCAATTTCTTTTCAGATACGGAGATAGCGGAAACTTCGCAAGGAAAGTTCTGGGCACAATAAGAATCCCGCCCCTGTTTTAATACGGACGAGGAAGATATGGCCATGAAAGGAGCAGAGGAGAAGATCCAAAACATCAACCAAATGCAAAAAAGGAAGTTGGAACAATCGCTAAAGAAGATGGGACTTAGAAGCAGCAAAAACCGTGAGAAAGCAGAACTATATTTAAAGAATCAAGAATATCAAAAATTTTTAAATAGCTTTAGACCTTAAAAAAAATATAAAAATAGGGAGTAACAAATACCTTTTGGCTTCCCCTTTCTCCTTTTGTGATAACCTATATTCTTTGTTTGGTAAATTCATTTTATTGTTTCTGTATTCTTAATATGACCATAAAATTAGTATCTATTAATATAGCAGGTATAACAAACCATGTAAAGATAAATATTCTTAAAAATATGTTTAAAGATATAAACGCAGACCTAATCTTTCTACAAGAATATAGAGAAGATCCTGTATGGCAGGACTTAAGGTACAATGTAATAACTAATCACGGTGACTCCCCCCTAGTTACAGCGATCATGATAAAAAACTCTTTGAAAGCCCGAAACATTCAATATCACGAATCGGGGAGAATTTCCACGCTCATGGTAAACAACATTCGCTTCATAAATGTTTACGCTCCATCAGGGCACGAAAAAAGAAAAGAAAGAGATGAGTTTTTCTCAAACACCATCCTCCCGTATGTAGTCGGCTTTGTGGGAAACGCAATTTTAGGTGGGGACCTAAACGCTATTTATAGGAGAGAAGACAGTGACGCCAACGAATATAATATTAAATATAAAACTTGCAAATCCCTGAAAACATTAATTAATAATATTAAAGCAATAGACATTGGGAAGAAATTAGAAAACCAATCGGTACAATATACTAGAGTAGGAAAAATGACAAGAAATAGAATTGACTACTTCTTAATATCACGTTCTTTAGAAAATAAAACCATATCTTTCAAAACAATGCCAATCGCCATCTCGGACCACAATGCTTTAATTCTTGAAATAGATGTAGACTTTTCTTCCTCCTCTAATAGGAAAACAAACCTCAAAAATACAGATACTAGTACAGTAAATTGGCGCTTAGACACAAACATTTTACAACACCCACATATAGTACAAGAAATAGAAAACGAATTACTAAAACAACTTAACAGCAAAAGATTAGATACAGATCCCATATTCTGGTGGGAAAATATCTTTAAAACAAATATAATTAGGAAAATAAAATATCTTACGCAGAAACACTATAAATACGAAAACCAAACAATAGAAATATATAGGAATGCGTTGACAGAAATGATGGCAACCCAAAATAAGCCAGTTAATTTTAAAGAAAAAATAAAAGAACTTAAGCAGTTAATCTTAAAATTAGAATTAAGAAAACTAACGCCACGGCAATGGCAAAAAGGAGACGACGCTAATACATGGGATCTCGTGACGTTATCCACGATAAGGCGAACGATAGAGAACGCAGGAGGAGGAGGGGTGGATAGACTCCCTAACACGAAGAAAACATCTGGAAAACAACACGAACAATTGTTGGCGGACACAAAAGAGCACTTTGCAAGTCGCTACGGGCGGTACGAGGAGTGGAGGGAGGGGGATGCCCCCCTTCCCCTACCCCATCTCCCTCAAGTGAGCGACAAGGCAAGGTCAAAATTCAAAGCCAAAATAACGGAGGAGGAATTAGACAGCATAAAACATAAGTTAAAGAAAGGGAAAGCCCCGGGGAGCGACGGACTTCCATTCGAATTTTATTTGACCTTTTGGGGACACTTAAAAACAGCCCTCGTAATAGTCTTAAACACCATCACAAAAGAAGGCGAGCTAACTGAGAGTATGAAAACTGCTAACATAACCCTCGTTCCAAAACCTCAAAGTTCAAAGAAACTAGAGGATTTTAGACCAATATCTTTATTAAATACGGATTATAAAATATATGCGCATGTTATGGCACAAAAAATGGAACAGCTTGCCAACGACGTAATACACGAAAATCAATATGGAGGAGCAGGAAAAAAAATGCAATCGACGCGAATGTCCTAATCAGGGATATGATATTGAGTAAATTACCGAAAAAAGAAGAAAACACCTTGGCACTGTTAGCAATAGATCTAGAAAAGGCTTTTGATTACATAAGAACAGAATGGATATTCACGGTCCTCAAAAAAATGAACTTCCCAACAGAAATGATAGAAATCATAAAAACAGTGTACAAAAATATCAACTCCCGTATAAAACTAGGGAACAACATCTCGGAAACCTTCTATATTAAAAACTCCGTTAGGCAGGGATGCCCCTTATCCATGATTTTATTCACAATTGCAGTAGTACCAATCCTTCTAGATATAAAAAATAAAGGAATAGGAATAAAACGATATGGAAAAAAATATACAACTGTTGCATACGCGGACGATATAACCATCTTCATAAAAGATGCAAAAGAATTGGACAAAATAAATGAAACCTTCACCAGATTCGCACCAGTAGGCCTTATTGTTAATAAAAAAAATACGAAACTAGTTCACATTAAAGGAGAAAAAATACAAAATAACTACGGCTGGGAGAAAGCAGACGAAACAAAAATATTAGGACTTTGGTGGGAAAGCGATATCTCCAAAACGGTAAAAAAAATTGGAAAAAGGCCATCGACACTTTAAGAATACATCTATATAACTTTGCCGACTATCAAATGCCGATTGTAGCAAAGATAACACTAATCAACCAAATTTTATACCCGCTGCTATGGTATGTCGCTCACGTGTGGCCTATACCTGAAAAGGAAAATGCTACAATAATCAAGTTAACAAACGGATTCATCTGGAACGGGTTTCTAAAAAAAGTAGAAAGAAAGAAACTATACGCGCCCCCCAATCTAGGAGGTCTCAACCTTATCGACGCGAAAACGAAAGTAAACATATTAAATCGAAAAAAAGTGGCCGAAATTCTAAACGAAATAGACTTTAAATGAGGCTATTCAAATTAAAAACAAATACTCAGTCAATGGTAAATTAAATTCCACAAAAAAATCTATACGGAGGAAATGAGAAGAAATTTTAATACAAACCTCGGAATCAACGAATCAAATATCTGGAGAAATTTCGACAGAATAAAACATGACGTTAAGGAAATTAGTTTCATGTACGAAGTATGCAGCAGGTGTACGATCACAAATAAAATGAGGTATGACCTCAGACTTGGGGATAACCCTATGTGCTCTGCGTGCGGGAGGATGGATGAAATAAAACATAAGATACTAGGCTGTGAACCCTATTGTAGAGAATGGCGGATAATAAAAAATATTTACAAAGACTTTGACACTTTTGGAGATGGCCTCATCTCAGATGAAAAGCTTTTAATGTTAAATTTTAAACTCTTTCCAAACAAAAAAATATTGTTTTAAGTGAAATAATTGCAACGTTTGCAACAAACAGATTTACTCAAAAAAATACCAGATGTGTTTTAATTGAAAAAATCCAAACGATGATAAAAAAAATTCTTTTCACAGATAAGGAAAAACAATGGCTACTACATGTCTTTTGAAAATAAAATGTTTAGATGTATATCAATTTTAAGAAAACAATCGTGAAACTGTTTTTGATTAATATGAAAAGTGTTCATTGGTGAAAATATTTTCACTTTATTGGTATGTAAATCTTCCAATTCAATGTAAGAAAATGAAAAATTCTATGTAGGAATCTCATTGATTCCTAAACAATCGGCTTTGATGTACAAAGAAAAGGTAATGGTTGTTTATTTTTTATAAAATCCTTCTTTTGTATGCATGCATATTTTTTTTTTATTTGTTCCTTATATGTAACGATATCAAAGAAAATGTGGAAACCTTTGTAAATATTGGATATCTTGAGCAAATAAACCATTTTAAATAGCAGTGGACGCGACATCCAAAGGTCCGTGGTTCGATTCCCGGTCCAGTCGAATTTTCTCTGCTTGGAATCGGCCATCATTTCATCTTCACACCACCATTGTGTTTGTAAATTTTATGTGTTCCTATCCACTTTCTTTCTACCTTTCTGTATAAACATTTATGTCAGTATTTGCCGCTGAGCGGTCTGAGTGAATGAACGAACGATTATATGTATATATAAATATTTAAAAATCAGATGGTGGTAGCACTTTGCAGAAACAGAGCGCAGGACTCATTTTTGCCATAAAATAGAAGGCAATCTCTTTTATCATTTCACAAATGAGCCGAGAAAGCGCATAGTTACCTTAGGGACAGAGCCATCTATTTTTAAGTCCAAGTCATATTTTACCTAATTCAACATATCTTTGATCCTCAAAATTTTGGAATCGAACATATTTGCCCATTTACTTCTCTTGGTCTTGGGCTCTCAAGGCTACTGCCAAGGACATAAATCCTTGAGCGACCTTCATTTTAAGGAATGGTGCCGCCTCCTTCGCCCTAAGGAAAGACTTGCGAAGACGCTGTGCTTTTTCATGGAAGCGGATGAAATCTGTAAAAAGATACCCTAAAATCTTTGGGTTAGCGGGCCCTCATTCCTGCCAAAGCATTGAGTTTTCATTAATAAACCAATAAAGTGGGACAACGTTTTCACAAAATGACTCGAAGAACAAGATATTCTCATGCAGTTTGAGGGATCCAACTTTGAGTTCAGCTATATAATGACGGCGAAACAAATCATATCCTGAACAATATACCTTAGAATTCAATCCCTGAAGAAGGTCTTAAATAAGATTTGATAGACTAGATTTATGAAAAATAATTGTTTTAATTATTTAACTCATCCAAATCATTATTATCGGTAGTACCAAAACGTTTATCTGAGCTTTGGATGTGAGCCTTTGAGCATGGTAATTATAATGGCTCGTCTTCAGAAGATACAGATAAATTTTCAGGTTGTTGGGAACACAGAGAAAAATAGTCCACAAGAGATTTCCCGAAGGCAGAATAAATATTTCAAATTTGTCGATCATGTCATATTTATACGCTCGCTGCCTTCCATCAGGCAATTTACGGCCAGCGACCCCCGGAGCGCACGGCAGTATTCATTGAAAACTCCAGATTCTAACACAAACTGGTGTCTTTGAGGAACAACACGCATTCAAGTTATGTATTGAGGGATGCAATAAAGAGGGAAGTAAAGACTACTATAAAGAGCTGATCCCCCGAGGTTTACTATGACATACACGTATCCCATTCGACCGCAATTTCAGTAGATGTCGTTCATTCCATCTAACTTCCCACGATTTAAATGCTCAAAATAGGAGATGCTAGGGGTAATTTAAGAGACATCAATAGCAAACATTTTTAAACCAAGATTTCACGCTTTCAAAGGTAAAAGATTGTATCATTTTTCACAATATTATATATTGTGTCCGAATAGTTACTACCACTTTCGTCAAATTAAAGTGAAGATAATAGTCTTGTACCTTGAAAATATATGCGAGGCAATCGAAACTTAGGTCTGTAATAAAATTTTAAGTGTGGAATTTACTAAGAGATTCATTCGTCATGTCAACTCTTTGTACCTCCCAAATACCTTCCCAGGGTAGAAAACTCATTATAAGCAGTCACTATTACGAATAATGGTTAGCTGGACATCTTCCTTTTAATTTTTCTCCTCAGCCAACTACGTAAATTCATTGTTGTTCGATTTGATGTACTTTAGAAATTTCCTGGAGTACTTTCTTCCAATAAATTCTGTTAATTTCTTGCCATTCATTTCTCTTATATTATTATTTTTACAGGATTTCTTAGACGCAAATTATGAATTATAATATTAATTTTCTCCTTCTTCTCAGATGCAGTATAACTTTTTTTGGTCAAACTTTACTTAGGCGTCTATAATCATCATTCTTCGATAACAGTATGCATGTTTCATACTTTCAACCACTCTGTTACTGCAGCAAGTGTTTTGTAGGCTCCAGTGCACTGCAGAGAGAGCACTCCAATTATATTTTTTATCCTATTAATTGAGATGGGTAGATCATAAACGAACTATTCACATTACGGAACTATTCACTACCCCTGGAGGTGAATAGTTGGCCCCGAACTACGGTTCCCAAATTACTCACTGGAATGTATATCGCAAACTTTTCTCTGAACTACAGTTCGCGAGTTTTTTTACTGAACTGTAGTTCGCGAATTACTCTCTGAAATATAGTCTGTTCCAATTCCACAATAATCTAGCAAGTAGGACAAAGTGAAAGAATAAGAGAAATTCCTTGTCCAAACGGATATTTAAACGAATTATTTCTTTCCGCGCACCAATAATGAACCAATAGAAAGCGAAACACTGATTTCTCAAGATACATAACCCCTCCTGTCCCTTTAAAATCAAAACCCTTACTCTCAAGGCTGGATGAAAACACCCCATGCCACACACTCTTGCGGAAACCCACGAGGCAGTCTTGATGTATGAAGAAGGAGAAGTAGAACCAAGTAGGGCTGATCACACTGAAGGGCAAAATGATTTCAGGAAATGTTATTCTGCAAACAGAAATTATTTCATAGTATCCATACATTGTCTGTTAAATTTTGTACTTTATTTTAATTCAAACTTTTGTCTAACAGTTTGCTGGTTGAAAAATTTTTCGACTTTCTTAAGAACAATGAATTATTCTCTATAGTTGGGCAATCATGTTCACAAGTACGCGATATACTTTCAGATCTAGAAACCTCATTGCACTGCCACGTAGTCAGTCTAGGTCGCAGTGTAATGTCGATAAAGTAGTTCCTCATAATGTGAAGAATTATTATCTTTTGACCGGAGTAATCGACATCTTCACTTCCCATCTTTCCCAGCCCATGGAATACCTTTGACATCGAATTTTCCACATAACTGCGCGCCATTCTTCGAGCGTTCATTTCATGACTGGAGTCGTTCAGAATTCCTTCTCCGTCTCTCACCAGCGTCCAACTCCCATTTTGCTCGTCTCCTTCCACTCACCGAAGTGAACCATTTAAGATAAAATCAAAACTCGAATCATAGCACGGGCTTAGTAGGGAATCCGAGTAAATATTCCTCTGTATTTATTAAGTATTGGATACTTTCTTTTGAACTACATACCCTATAGTAACTATACGGATCATAATATTAGTTGGAATTGTACAGTTAAAATAAACGTCATACTTTTAGCTAAAGCGTCATGACATGACTGAATTTCAAAAAATAGACATCATGAAAGATAAAAATAAAACAATAAACTCTAGTAATTATACGGGCCTAAACTGTAAACTAGTCATAAATGTCTCTGCTAATAATGTAGAACATCCAGACTAGGATTTTAAAATTGATTCAACGTTAGGGCTTTCGAGAATTAAGATCCGGAGATCGTATAACTTGAGACGCATTGCGATACAAATCCTCTCCTAGTAGAATATACATTTGAAAGCAGGTACGCTTGTTTATTTATAGCAAATGAAAGACTGTTCTAATAAGAATATGTCTGGAGTTTTGCACGTATGCAGACATGTGCATGAAGTGCATGCTTCATAAGGCTTCAAGAGCTCGATACATTTCCTGAAGTTAAATTTAACAATTAACTACAACCACTGGTGGCCCATGCCTAAATGTTATTCTAGAGTTCCTCCAATCCTCTTGTGTACACTTCTTTCTCTAATGATTCTATGCGACTTTTCCTAGACGTACCTCTCGTCCGTCTCTCTTTCGACTCCTCACCAACATTTGTTTTTGGAGTCACCTACATTTGGTTTTGTCAAATTCAAGGTACGTGTTCCTACCATCTAGTTGCTGTCGTTTTATTCATATACCATGTATTTTATCATTTTCCATGAAGACGATGCAAAAACGCAGAGCCATGTTAGAATGGTTGGGTAAAATGCGTATCCGTCGATGGTAACACTGGAAAATACATAAACTACATGAAAAAGGACTTGCGTCCCCAAGGCATAATACATGTTCCAATTGTGAGTGTAAGTTATCGTTCAACGAAGAATTGGTACAATTTGGGAGATGATATCACCAATTCTTTTTTGCCAGATGACGGGTCTAGAGCTGAAATGTATAGTTGTATCCTCAATCAGGTGCTTTCTTAGTTTCCTAGCCACGAGTACAATGACATTCTTTTTAAATTTCGGGCATGGGTAATTCATAGCGCATGTGAGGATAAAGAAAGCCCATGGGGGTCCTTTTACGGTGTTTTTGGACTAAAATTCCGCCTTGTTGGAGCTGTGCAATATAAATTTTGTAGAGGTGTTTACATGCAAACCTCGGGTGTATCGAAAACAGAATACAGGTAAGTGAATGCTTCCGTGCCCTGAACTAAAATTTAGCAGAAAACTAACTTTGCCCCCAACGGCTCGTGTGGCAAAGCTCTCAACGACTCAAATGGTGCCTGACAGAAAAAAATCCAAGATGATGAACATAAAAGAGATAATTAGGAATGCTCATTGAGAGAAGCATTGGTTTGGATGCATGAACTATGGCCGATCTTCAGTTGCATCACGTTTCTATGCATACTATTAATGGACCCAAACTCCATTCAGTCTGGGGTGAACTAATCAATACGGTCCCAATTTTCTTCCCAATATGCGCTAAATCCAGCCTTGAAAGCTTTTGCGTGAGGTCACTTTTCCCTCCCACGTGCGAGACGAAAGGAAGAAAGGAGACACGTCCGTTGCCAGGCCGTTAATTCAGAGAACGCCCAGTAAGCTCGTGATTCTGGCCATCGTTACGTAGGGAGAACATGATGCAAGAGGCATTTCTCGACATTTAATAAAAAAATGTCCTAAACTGCAATTCTATACCAAGCAAAGAACCAGCCATCAGTAAATGACCTAAAACACCACGTCAAGGACCTATTTATGATTACAGAGGAAATGCAGGGATCTATATTTAAACTAAGAGGCAGTATCCAGCTCTACAGTTTACTTAATAAACAACTACAAGGGACTTGATAAAATTGGAGGCGTAAGAGCAATACCATATGAAGTTATATATGAGAATAAGCAAGCTATTTTGATGGTATAATTTTCATTCATATTTAAACTGTACAAATCCCTGGAAGGATTTACGATTCAAACAATATTTATAAACTACAATCACACAATTTATGAACAGCGCGCAGAGAGCTTATTAGTATTACACGAGGGAAAAGTGTGTCTTAATAAAAAATATAGAAAAAATGGGTAAAAAAATCTACAATGGTAAAGCATACACCAATTAATCAACTGAATAACTTCAGTGTTAACGAGAAGACACTTTTAAAAAGAACATTCGAACTATTTAAATACAGCTAGATTTGTTGTCAAAGACCGTTAAATAATACGCGTTCATATCATGTATAAACTCCGTCATTAACGAGGCAGTTGTGAAAGATACTGTATTAATAAGCGAGCTGGTTAAGTTAAAGACACGAAAACTTTCCAGTTAAAATGAGCTAATTTGAAACATTCCAGCGACTACCAGGCGACATACTCCATTAAAAATTTTAAATCTAAAATATTTATGTCTTTCTTAAATATTTAAATATCTTTCTCGGGCTTCGCACTGAGTAATGTTTTCATAATCCGCCGACGTTTCGGAAACGTCGGCGGATTATGAAAACATTACCCGGTGCGAAGCCCGAGAAAGATATTTAAATATAATACACCGGGGAAATCTTAAATCATTTATCTTTCTTAAATAGTTGTCTCAGGATAATTGGCTTTGGCTTTAAGGAGTACTTCCGCTTTTTACCGAGAAAATAATACGCAAGAATACATCACCAGTGCCGTTTAATTAAATTCAATCAAGAATTCATCAAGTTACAATAATTCGTATGAGCTAGAGCGTTTTCGCGTACACTAGAACCACGCCAGTGTTATTAAAGGAGATTATCATAACATCCAATTGAAGTTCACACTCCGTCAAGATTCCTCATTGCAGTAAAATTTTTTATGGTAACTTTTGAGAAAAATCAAAATTAATATAGGTCAGAATATTTTTCCAACCTCCCGCATTACTTTCCCCGTGCTATCGACATATACAGCATCTAGTCCCTCCTTTGCAAAGAAAAGTGTATAATGGCTTCTAATGGTTTCAATTTGTCCCAATTAGGGCGGGGCATCAATATAGCAGGCAGAGTGCGTTGGACACTCAGGTCATCATTTCTCTTCCTTTCCCCAGCCATACGGCTAAAAATGGACCCAGCGAGGGTGGCACAGCCAGAAAGCCTGTAAATTTTCTCGAGCACTTATCCCTGCTCCAGTTTGGTGAAAAATATTCGTGATATGAGAACTATAGACCTGGCTCCGCGAAACTGCCAAATGGAGACTGCTCCATTGACGGAGATAAACGTATCCAACATTTCGCGTTCATAAAAATTAATGACCTCCTGTTCTTTCCATTCGCCGAATTTGAAAAAGTGAACCACGTAAAAAAAAGAAACTTTATACGCTCCAAGGATATTTAAGAAACAATACATATCTTACTATGATGTTTATGAAATCACATTTTTACAATGTATTGGCGAGATTACATTAAAAACATAATTAGTCAAAAAATTCAATTTTATGCCAGCCAAAATGTATATAGTTTGTTGCTGTAGAGAAATTATTATGTGATAATCATAAATCATTTCCGGGTTTTCTGCTACGCGGATAAATTTATTATGGGCACTTAACTTCTCGTTCTTCCTACTGAGGAGGTCACCAGGAGACTGATGAACTCAATAGTATTTCTGTTACCTCCTTGCAACACGGCTGAATATACTTGAGAAATATAAAAAAATAAAAATAAAGAATTTAACGGTTGATTATAAAATTCGATATGGAAAGATATCTTTTCCAGACATTGCTTAGGCGATAACAGTCTCCCCAATTCATATTAAATGGACGTTTAGCTATTTAGTCATCTGACGACGTTTTCAGTAGGAAAAGTGAGGCGTCAGGTGTATAAAACAATTGCTCTACACCGGTGAGAACACGAAAATTGTTGATAGTGATAATACGCATCGCCGCGAAAGCCTAAAAACAAAGATTATATATTCTATCCTCGGCGTACAGTCGACGTTCCTTCCCGCGCCTTCACTCAAATGTAGTCTGCGAAGGGCGTCGTTATCTTTCTACTTTAAGGCGTCTCATAAGACTTCGTATACTTAATAAGTTCATAATCATGTTGAAGACGTGACTGCTGGGGAAAAATATATATCGAAAGAAGAAAACCGTTCTTTCAACTGTAGGAATATAATTTCATTACGATGGTGTGTCGATACTTCGATACGTATTGCGCAGATATAGTAAGTGAAAATATCAGCACTTTAGATATCATTCTACCATTAATGTTTCATTCTCACGTGATTTAGAGCAACTTGGATTGCTCTATTTTTTGGCTTTCATTCAAGGCTAATTATTATTTGAAAGAATTAAGCTAATGGATATATGTTAGACTTAAGTCAAAGCTTTTACTTCTATACTGTACACTCCAGAGTTATTTTTATAAATACTAATTTCTGAAAACCGACACTAAAAGAATTATTATTTACGAATGCAAATAAAAATGACATGTCTATATATCAGGCTTCAAGCAATGTAAAATATATGAAAAATAATACTCAATGCACGAAAGATATCATCAAACGATTCCACTCCTGTAAATGGATTCTAACAATGCGTGTAAGTTAATATAACTGTGGCAATTCATTCCAAAATCAGCCATGTACATTCTACGAACATAAAGTAGGCATACCATTGGCTAAAAAATATTTTGCCAGTATATTCCTCATTCAATTCCACTTATTTATAAGAATAAACGCTCCGCTCCTGTCGATTTCCTATTTCTTTCTCCTCATAAACACGAGTCTACGCGCTCACTCCCGCCAACCTCCCATCCTCTACTTCTCATTTCCTTTTCACCCCCTTCCGCAATCTATAACCTCCCCCCGTCTGCCCTATCCTCCTTTGTTCCCTCTCCCTTCCCCCACACTACCCCTATTTCATTTCCTGTCCCGTAGCTTTCTCCCACCCATGCGCTGTGCCCTCTTTTTATTTGCCTCTCTGAAATGTTCCTTTCGATTCGACCTCCGTATTGTGCCCTATTCTCTTTTCCCCGGATAGAGAATCAAGGGGTGATGCAGACCGATTGAAAAGGACAACGGACAAATGCAAAAGTGACAAGAAGAGTCAAAACGTACATACTTAGGCATGCACATAACAAGCTATCGAAATATCTAAGATTAGAAGGAACAGTAATGCATATGAGGCAGTGGTGTGTCAGTTTGATACAAAAGGGAAATATGAATACCTAACGCAAGAAACAGTATCCATAATTTGCGCAAGAAGCAAGAACAAATTAAGGCATATACAGCAGAGACAGGGCCAGATGCACCCAAGACTTGATGGTTCTATGCTCTTAAGACTTATGACATGAAAATACTAGGAAGAGTTGCAGAAAAAACACTGTTAGACAGTGAAAATAGTTAAAATATAAGTAAACCATGTAAAATAGAAATGCCTGGGAACGTAAACAATACGTAACAAACGGATTAACAGAATAAATTACATATTTGTATTTATGGCGAGAGATAAAATTCTAACAGCAAGAAGTATCATCGGTCGATCAAGAAATATAGCAGAGCATAGCATCAAAAAGAGCAGGCTGAAATTGAAATGAAACAGGCCAAAGGAGCCTAAAATAAATGATGAGAAAGAAAAGTTTCTCTAGCCCTCTCTCCTCCCCCTCACCCACCTCACCTTTACCAAGTTACAATAATCTCTTAGGACGGTATTCCCTACCTCCAGCATTCACTCTTGACATAGCCAGGCGATAGGGAAGAGACGAGATAAAGCCTTGAACCCTACCCATGAAAATGCGCTAGATTTTGATGGTTTCCGATTTGAATGATGCATCATAAATTTCTCTCTTTATTTTTGTAGCAAAAAGAGGTTATCGCCAATTTATTCGTTTCGAGGGATAGGCCTTCCTTCGATTTCTAAATTCAGGGCTGCATAGTCTCGTAAATTTCTAGAATTACCGCCTCCTTTCACTCGCGACCATGAGAATCCATGAGAATGTCAATGACGGCCCTCGGCAACGCAACAGGAAATCATGGAACGCGGAACATGGGACATTTTACGACTTCCGATGCAATAAATGGACAGCTATTTACCGGTATGATTGAGATTTATACATTCACGGAAAACGATTCCTGTCTCCACGATTTGATGCGCACATCAAAAAGCCACTATTACGAAGCCCAAAAATAACGAAGTTTAAAATTTTTAACGAAAAACTTTAGCTGGGATGAAATTCAAAACTTAAATTTGTGCGAACCTTTTCTTCTCAGGCTGAAAATTTTGTGAGGTTTTAGAATAACTACGTTTACTTCAAGTTTAGTTTTGTAATTTGAAGTTACCAGAAACTTTCCCACCAAAAGAATGTAAAGTTATTCGAATAAGTAGAAAACCACTAACTTGTGTAAAATATTATAAATGTTAAAAATAAAAAAATTAGATAGCAAAAGAACATCATTCTGATGACTACCAGGATAAGAGCACATATGACGCTACCTTATAAATGACTTCCCTGCATTCACTCTTAAGAAAGTAACACTTTCAATGGTGCGCTAAAAAACAACGGATTTCTTGCCTTCATTCTCAAAATGTCGTATCATTGAACATGAAAACCATTAATCAGGCCATCTATTTCCAATCGAATCCTTCCCTCTACGCTAGAGTTTTGTTAAGCTCCCCCATTCAAGAGAGAACAACGTAGATCACATCCGCCAAATACCAACACGATCTACTATTTCTTCGTTTCCTCACACTAAGAAGTTTTCTCACATCCGGTTTCCCTTTTTAGCACCCTTTTCCACCATCAGTCATTTCCGCCAAGATTTCTCGGGAGTTAATTCTTTTCTCGATAGAAATGGCCTTTGCCCTTTTCTAAGTAATTGTTCTTGTAGCCCGGAGTGGCTAGAACCACTTTTAGCCCCAACATTATTTTCAAGTTTTCACCTCAATGGGGAATCCGGCGTTTTATCAAGCCTTAAGAATTTCTCTCTTCTTTTTCTCAGTTAAATATCATGTTAAATTATATCTTTTTCATGCCACAAATGAGTTGGATCTACTTTCAGCGTTAACTAACGTCACATTTGATTTTGCTCGTTATTAACGCTTATACGGAACCGAAAAAAACATAATTAAACAAGTGGCAAAGCTCTACTCAATGGCCCTATATGTGAGGTGTTTATTCTGTCAAAAATATCAATTTTACTTGGTAATTATCCCATGAAACCAGAATCAAATGTAGAAATGGTATTTAACGTTCACATTCAGATTTCTAGCTTCCATTCGAGCAATTTTCGAGGAAGATGAAAGAGCACAGAAAGGAATATACGAAATAAAAGTTGAAATTCTAGCTCCACTGACGATGAGTAAAGCCTTCTGGCTTTTTATAATGGCCTGTGCAACGGGAAGAGGCGGAAAAATATACGTCGCAGAGAATCACAATATCTAGATGGCTGGCCATCTTACTTATATGCTCCAACATAAGTAAACATCAAATAAATTTAGCTTCAACTCACTTCAAAATCAGTCAAGATATCCGCCTAGACATCCATTCTGGAAACACCAAAAAATTTCTATAGTTTCGCACTTAGGGGTTTAACTCACCTTCCAAAAGAGGAAACTACTTATTCTCCTCCCATAAATAAAACAATGTCCAAACATAAACTAATTCAGATTGATTGAAATGCCGACCTCCTTATTCAAAGTTTAAAATGCAAAACCGATAAATATCCATGGGCCCGCACTCCTAGAAATACCCGAAAAAAACATGGAGCTCGTGAACCAGGAGAGGTTTCTTTCCCAAGGGATGATACAATCTACTGCACAATCCATACCAAATTATAGAGTAGGAAACTAATGACCGTATTCGCCTTTTTCTTCTACTTCAATCGATTCCCTAAATATCCAACAGATATGAAAGCACTCGATCGCAGAAAGCTGTGTTCACCAAAACGTTTATTGAACGACCCGTCACAACGCACACACCTAGATACACAGATACAAAGCAACGCACTTCAATAAATAAACTGTGATAAATAAAAGCATATACAACATACAACTGAGTCTTACAGATACTAGAAAAACATCACATGTCCTTGGTGTCGAAAGCAATCTACATTGGAGAAAGCCCCTTTTTGGAGCCACGTTCGAAAAAAGTACAGCTACGTGATAGGTTCTTGAGCACACCTACGTTATCCATCTCCAGTAGTTCTCTTTGTCTTTAGTTCAAGATATTACCCTTTATTCTCTGGCTCATTTTTTTCGCATCCCATCACCACTGACCTTCGAAATGTTATTCCAAAGTTTTGTCCGACTTTCCAGAGGCCACTCGACATCTTTTATCTACAGCCCTCCAGGTAGGGTAGGGGAACATCGGAGGGTTGTCCTTCTCATCGACTTTATTAGAGGCGATGTTTCGATGGGCCGCTGAGTGGTTTTGGGAAGGGGTGAGAGGACAAAAAGCAAGACAGTGAGGGGAGGAGAGTTGGTTAAGTGGAAGGCAGAAGAAAAGCACGGGAAGATGGAGGGAAGAGGAGTTCCAAGGGGGCGCTGCAAAGAGGATAGAGGGGCGCAAAACTTTTCCTAAAGAACTTTCAACCCGTGCGTGTTCGGCCCTTCATCTTTCCTCCCTCTTTGGCCTTTATCCTTCAGGGACTCCTTTTACACACGTTTTATTACGAGGTAATGGGGTGCCGAGGATTCTCCTCCTCGTCTTAGAAGATAGGCCGCCGTTGAGAACAAACGCCGAACCATGTCGATAAATGAAGATTTATTTGATCCGTTTCCATTCCGATCCAAGTCGAAACACCCGGATTCCATGCCGCAGAGACCAATTACATTAGCTGCACCATTACTGGATTCCTCCACTCTATCATCATCTATTCGCTATGTTTATAAGCAATTTTCCCTTCATCGATACCTAGATAACGCAGACTGAAGTCATTTCATACCAGAAGTATAGTGACATTTCCACCCGATTGGTTATCGGAATATAACATGAAAGACATTATCCAAAACTTCTAATGCTTAACAGGTTGTACTTCTGAGCAGTCAGTCTGGTTGATGAATGGCAAACAATGGTTATTTCTGTAAAAACAGAAAATAACACCTCTAAATATTAAAGACCGCTCCCTTCTTATCTAAAACTTATTAAAATTAATAAAATTAGTCAAAAGGTAAAGCTTATAAATAACTAAACTGGAAAAGTAGAAGAAAAGCTTAATATAAGACAGTAATTGCGAAATTGATTCTGATTCTAATTTTAATTTTCAATATCCTCAACAAGTGAGAAAAATTTCGTTTCATTTCTTATAATTCTTACCATATAGGCAGTATGAGATTTCAGACCCAAACACAAAACTGCATCACACTGCAATCGGTATTCATGTGAAGCTGGTCATTCATACCTCTGACAACTACCCTAATATTCAATACCTTAGAGAATGATTCAAGACATGCATGCTCAGGTTTGCGAAGTGATATTACGTTTGTCAACTGTTAAAAAGCCTATTAAAAGAAATTTTCACGAATACTTATTCTTAAACAAAGATATCACCAACAAAATTCCTCAGGCTAGGTAACACAGCAATAACCTGGAAGGTTTTTGCACCAGAAGTTTCCGAAGGAAATATGCAGAGTTCTTTTTACTCCGTCATTTTAAATTCTTGGCCCAAGTTGTTAATATCAAATAATTGACGGCTATGAAGTTGTATTTGTAGCTCCATCTTTGGATACCTATCCAAGGGTCCAGGTGTGAATCACAGCAACGTCTGAGTTTTTTTACAACAAAATCCCCATCCATAGTTCGACGGTATGTGTTGAGGACTTTAAAGAGATAGTAAGTCTTGTCGGATTGGAAATAGGACGTGTTAAAGAAACCCTAACTGTACTATGCGGAAAAGTTGTTATCAGTAACTGAACGTCTCCTTAAATTACCAAACAAGTCAAAATTTTCTCCAATTAAATTTATTTTCATGCTAAAATCATTTAATTACTTCAATCTAATAGTTGTGAGAAAATCCTCGTCTGTTCACAATCATGAGATTGAAATTGCTTAATTACACCTGCCTTTTGCTCTTTTTAACTGCGCAGTTAATAACAGTGACTGCTACTTTTCTAAGCAAATCTGCTTATGGATGATAACCGTGATTAGTGATAGAAAGCTTACTTATTTTATTCTCCAAACCAAAACTGTGCACCCCCGGTGGTCGGAATCCAACGAACAGAGAAAACTGGCCCGGAAAGTCCAGGCCAAACGCTAAGGTAAACGTAGGTAATGCTTTAAATCTCCTGCGAATCTCCCTAAAAAATGCCTTCCACGCGAACACATCGCTCCGTGCATTCTAAACATTTCTCACGATGTAATCCATCGTAAACTTAAACAAGCGATGATAAGTAACGGAAGCTGAGCGGCATCATATTATCTCCCTTTATGTCCGGGTTTCTCCTAAAAAATGCGTCCTTTCGCAGTCCCATAAACCTCTTGACCCCTGACTGCCCCACATTTCACGCCACCGCTTTTGCAGCCTCCAACAAACGCCCCCTACTCCTCCCCAACCCGACCATAGCCTTCCCCGCCAAGACCCACATCCAGGCATTCCTATCTTCACCCTCGATTTATTTCATTGTCGGCGTTTCCTCGATGCTCTCTGCGGCCAGGCTATCGCGAGAGATGGACAATCCCTCGATCCGGAGCGTGGGGATGGTTTTAATATACTTTTCACCGCTCGTATTTTTGTCTGTTCGATCACTGATATTTATTTTTTATAATTTCGAAGCGATAGTTTTATTTTTGGAGATGAGGAGCGTGAAGATCTCAAAAAACACGTCACGGCTCATGATACATAGGGAATTTCACGAAGGACCAGCAGTACATTAGATAGGTAAGAGTCTCTGAATTAGATAAATATGCAGTGAATTTTAGCACAAATATTATCGGATGACATTTATTCACCATTTTTGAAGTAAGAGAGCATAACAGAAGCTACACGTTGGAATTCAACATTATAGTTTAGAAAAGTCGGTGACAAAATGGCTATTTTGTACCACCCCTATTAATTCCAGAAATGCAGGTTTATATTGGATTATTTCGGACAGATATAAATAATATTCAGTGCCACTAGGCGAGCGAGGTAATGAATAAAAATGAGGGGAACCAACTGCTAGCGATACAAAATACACAGCACCCAAGTAGGAATCTGTACCCCCAGAAAAAAGGCCTTTTCATTAGTTTTCGTTATTCAGCAGAATTTTTATCATTGATAACATATGATTAATATTTGAAGCTCTTCTACTCAACAAATTGGTCAAGTTTGTAGAGCATTATTTTCGTTAGGATTTAACAAAATTAGCAAAAGCTGCGAATAAAATTAACGTAATATAATTTTTTAAATATAGTCGATCTTGTGGAGTCGACCCAGAAATGTGAGGAAAAATTAGTGTTTTATATACTCTGGTGGCTAGTTATGATAATAAACTAAGCAAGAAAATATTTCTATATCTCTAAAAAATACTGAAAAATGCAGGCAAATGCTGCTTTTTGAAACTTCTCTCAATATACCAAGTAGGCGAATCGATGCAGGGCAAAACATTATGTACAAAGTGAATAAAAGCACTTTTTATAGAATTTTTGCCGTCATTAATTAGGATAAAAAACCACACGTTTTTTTACGAAGATCTAACATTCATCGTGCCCTGACCTCCTTAACTACAGCACTGTTGCACAAAAATGCCCGTGCTCCATCAGACTAAAAAAATCGACAAAGCTTTACCTACAAGATCGAAAAAATCAATCGCCGGTCAGTAGTATGTATGGTAAGTTGCTTTTATTCGCGATTTAAATTATTTTCGTTTTTCCGAATCTTTTAGCCGGCATTCTTCGTTGAAATTCTACTTTTAATTATCAAATAATTATTTTATTATATCATCAATTGTTGCGTAAATGGAATTAATACGTAATCTTACAATGGACACTCAACTCAGAAAATGAAAAAAATAAAGAGCTCAACAGCCTCTTAACCTATCGGAAGTGTACTACCTATATCTTGCAGAAACAGATACCTTTAAATTATGTAACCGCAATATTGACCTACAAACATTTCCTAAAATATATCCTATTCCTGTGTGAATAGCAATATCAAATGACTACACTTTTCATTGTAAGCTTCTAAGAAATTGTATTCAGTTTTTAACCCATGTATAACATATTTTGCTCCGAAGCTTACGCAAAAATAAATGGGAATTTTTGGCCATAAAGAGTACTAGTGTAACTCAAATTGTAACTGTAATATGCTTGATGCCGATTCAAAAATTTTTCTAGTCAAGGACAGCTTCAGACTTCGACATGGAGGAGAGAGAATGCATTCAAATAATTTGAGGGCCAGAAGAATCAAATTTAGGACAGATGTAGCTAAGGTGCATCATTATGATATATAATAAAATGCTGAGCAGTCTTGCTGGAAGATAATTAAATTTCGGAGAAATCCTCCCACGGAAAATAAATAGCCAGAATTTTGAGCAGATGGATTCGAGTAGATGATAAAATTTTAAGGATAAATACAACAGATTCATACCATCTCCGAGACCAGGTTGGACGCGTACAACTTCGATAAATGATGTAGCAAAAAAATATACCGCACAGGTAGGGAAAGAAACGCAATCAATCCAGGAATGAGATAGGAATTTCCTGAATATTAATGATAAAAATATGAAACAGCACCTACGGTTAACCTAAATATGATCTGTTAAGGTGGTTGGAGCGCGTATCGTAAGTGTCGTAAGAATCGTCGAGTGCATATTTTAATAACTTCGCAAGAAAATCGGAATAAAAATTCTTCCACCACACTAAAGTAAGTAAATATGTACGACTGTAATAAACATGTTGTACTTTAAATGATGCAAGAATTTCGTTTTAAAATGTTTGTCTCAGTAAATGCCTTGATATAACATAGATTTAAGGGACGGAATTTGAAATTTAAACCAAAACCCTGTATAAGTAAGAGTTTTTCTTAGGCATGATACCTTGATATTTTTATGGAAGCCATTATAATGATATGAAGGGTATACTCTCTCGTCTTGGAGAAAATCTGTACTTCATCGAGTTATTCCGAAATATACGAGGTTCATCCAGAAAGTAAGTTCCGTTTGCGTCGTTGCCGCCGCAGCGCTGCGATCGCAATTTTGCGGATGTGCGGTAATTACCCTACCCATGGATCAACGTTGTTGCAAGTTGACGCCATTTTGTGTATGCTGATTGTTGTGTACGCTTCGCGGTGATTGAAATGGCGAATAAAATTGTAATTTCCGCCGCCGAGGGATGCTCACCAGCGGTGTTGTTTTGATTCATGACAATGCCCTCCCTCACATTGCGCACGTGGCGCAGCAACTTTTGCAGAATTTATGTTGGAAGCAATTCAACCACTCTCCATACAGTCCGGATCTCCCTTCTAGTGATTTCCATCTGGATATCACAGGCGGCACCTTTTTATGAAGAGGGAATAAAACAGCTTTTGCCGCTCTGTACAATTTACTAATGAGTACGCGTATGAAACGTTTCACGTAAATCTGAACGTGAACCAAATTCGATACAACTATACTGAGTATACGTGCTTTCAGGTTTAAGGCATTCCAGACACACCAGTGTTCGATTCAAGAAATAATACAAAGTGCTCACATAATGGTGGGAGTTGTGTAGAAAAGAAGTTCCAGGTCTTAGGATTTTTTTCACAATAATTTTTTTTCTGTTATCTACTCGTATTATTTGACCTGTCAAACGGAACTTACTTTCTGGATTCACCTCGACTGTCAAGTGCTATGTAAAAAGAAAGAAAGAAAGAAAAAGGCACAAATTGCCAAAAACCAAATCGATAACATGCATTTGTTCCTCTTATATTTGTACAATTTACTAATGAGTACGCGTATGAAACGTTTCACGTAAATCTGAACGTGAACCAAATTCGATACAACCATACTGAGTATACGTGCTTTCAGGTGTAAGGCATTCCAGACACACCAGTGTTCGATTCAAGCAACAGTAGAACCACTATAATCAAAAAGAGACAAATATATTTTAATCTCCCCCTCTCCCCAAGGGAATTAAATTAAACTTCCTCACAAGAAATATGTAACAACGTTCGTTACATCTCCAAGGATGCAAAACATAGACGACGATTAAAGGTAGGCAGAGTGATTTAAATGTGTTGCGAAATAATGATAAATCCATGGAGGATGAAGATTACAAATATGGGCAATGGTGCTGGTGAGGTTATGAGAACTTTACGGTGAAATCAGATGTCTCCAAAAATCTCCAACAGCTGTAAGACGTTCATCCCATTCTTTTCTTTTTTGGGTACAATACCAGCTAAAAAAGCCCTGTATTGGACCATGTGAACGATCGAGAAACAGGAGGAAGGACAGAATCTTTAAACTTGGTTAATCCAGGCGGAACAAAGAAATATTGGCATAAAAATACACCGTAATTCCATTTTCATTTCATTCGCTGTTCTATCATGCGTACAAGGACCTCATAGGCTGAAAATATGTTTTTTTACTAAATTAGTGATATCGGAGGAGTAAAATACGCATACAAAGCATAAGAATATAAAATATATATGCATGTAATTCACGAAAAACGTGATGGGACCATTCCTTCACTACGGAAGCAAAATACTACCAATTATCCAAAAATGAGATTTACCACAATCCAACCATTCATCTCGATTTATCATCGAGGCATAATTCACTCATCAATTTTTCAAACTGTTATTAGAGGGAAGCTTCAACTGTTCTGTAGAATAAAATATACTCCTCTGATGAGTACAAAAATTAAAAAAAATCGTTAGTATAATATATAATTTTACATAAATTTTCTGCACTAATTACACGGTATAAGTACCAACGTTTATAAAATGACAAGCATTTACTCATTTGTGGATTGGTAAACGACGGGGCGCCATGTTCCTTCCATTCTTATATATTATAACAATCTGGTTAGGGTTAGACTTAACAATAACTAGAGAAATAAGATGTTTTCTTATTCCATTAGGTAGTGTTATTAATAATAAGATGTTTAAGAATTCCAAATAATGAGCGCATATGTTATGCCGATGTTTAATTTCAATATTCTGACAATACACGAGAGGTGACTGCAAAGGAATTGGGCGCGGTTAGGCGAGAATGATAACAATGTTTGCGCTACGTTTCGCCAATTATTTTTACTGCCGACAATGTGAGGCACTTTGGATAAACAGTTCCAGCCAGCGATTTACAATCCCTCGCACGATGTAAGCAATGAAAACTGACCTTAACAGGGGATCAGTGAGGCGTATGGCCAAAAATAAAAGTAGGAATCGGAAACTTGCGAATTTACTTACATCGAACGTCCAGCGCTCCTTGTTTAAAGAACGCACAACGTCCCATTTCATGATCCCGTGAACAATAAAGCCTGTTTTATCGCTTGCTGTGAAATAAACGCCCTTTAATACAAGTCTACAAGGCAGAATGTGCGACGTTTATCCCTTTCAAGAACCGAAGCATCCGGTTTTTACCCACTTCCTTAATTTCGATCCCCGTTTCCCCTTTTCCTTCAACAACACACTTTACTTAAGACGTTAGACACGTAGTACCGAGCGGGTAGAGTCTCCTTCGATATCGTCTACGACGTCTGCTTTTGATGGGGGCTTGCCTTCCGGAAAACGGCCCTAGCTATTTTTTTAAGCCATCCTGTTCATTTTTTTAGACTCCGGCGTGTTTTCAGTTTTACGTCTTCCTGCCGGACTGTGTTTACCGAACGATGCGACGGAATTGAC